>CM067370.1:9476897-9879397 GCA_034401795.1 Chaetoderma sp. LZ-2023a | reverse complement strand
AGTTTGTGCATTAGCTTGTGTCTCTCTCTGTGTGTGTGTGCGTGTTGATCGTTGTCTCTCGATTTTGTCTCATGTTGCTGTTCTTTTCCATGGCTTTTTTTTGTTGCTCCTCATGCTTGGGCGTGTGTAATGGGGATGGCCTAACCTGGACCTAACGGGGGTGGGGAAGGGATGGGGTAGGTGTTGGGTCGGGGGAGGTGCGTACGGTCTTATGACCTGATGCACCCAAGGGGTGGGGGCTTTAGGTCAGAGACCTCCCGGCCCCTTTGGGGGGAGTGGGGAGGTTGGGGTGTGGGGTCTTTCGGGTCCTGGGACCCATTTGGTCTTCTGGCCATCATCCGATCAGGCACCAGCGCGCACTTGTTTGATTTTGATTGGTTAGGTAGCCCGTATGGTGACTGTGTCCGTCCGAGGACGAACTCGATCAGTCATCCGGGTTACATCCCTCCATAGTCCCCTCGAAAATTCCGAAAGATTCTAATTCTAGCAATTTGGTTTTGGTTTTGTAATCCGTATGTTGCGTGGTTCCATCCGAGGAGGGATCCATTCAGCATCCGGTTTACTTTGACTATGCCGAAATTTCTTGCCTACCTAACCCTAGCTCACGTTCACACAGTGATGGGCACTGTGTGACGGGACCTCAATTTAAAGTCCCATCCGAGAAGACTGATCGGTTCTAGAACAGTTCCCCCTGGGAGGCACCATGGTGCCTGGCTCCACACCAAGCGAGTAAAACAGGTCAGAACAGAGGCGATATATATATATATATATATATATATATATATATATATATATATATATATATATATATATATATATATATATATATATATATATATATTATATATATATATATATAATGTAGGTGGCATACCGTTGCTAGTCTGTTTCACTCTGTGGTAACTGCCAATCCACGATCTGTGACTACCACCGAGTAAAACATGTCAGAACAGTGGCGATATATATATATATATATATATATATATATATATATATATATATATATATATATATATATATATATATAATGTAGGCGACATACCATTGCTAGACTGTTTTACTCGGTGGCAGCTGCCGATCCACGATCCGCGGCTACAGGCGGGAAAGCGGGTTGTCAAAAACAGGTCAGAGGCGATATATATATATATATATATATATATATATATATATATATATATATATATATATATATATATATATATATATATATATATATATATAATGCAAGAGGCCGACTGTTGCTACACTGTTTTACTCGGTGACAGCTGCGGATCACCGATCGGCGGCTACAGGAGGGAAGTGGGTTGTCAGAACAGAGGCGGCCGACTGTTGCTAGACTGTTTTACTCAGTTGCAGCAGCTCCTTATATCTTACCTGACCCAGGTAGGCACATGAACATCTATAATTCCGAAAACAAAACTAAAAAACTAAAGAAAACTACATGACTACTTTGGAACAAGCTAAACTTGGTTTAATTGTTGGACCCATGTTTTGCTAAGCTCCATTATTAAACTGTCATAATATTTGTGGGATTAGCCTATGGCTATATGAAGCATAGTGTCCACCATCTGATGTTGTATTAACCCCTCTTGTGTCAACAGCACCTCAAGGTGCTTAATATACCAGTTATATAGGCCTATTAATTAACCAATTAACGGTCAAGATTTGTAAAAAAGGTGTTGTTGCGCATTGAATGCAATCCATTTGCAGGCCAAGAGAAGACAGTTTTTAAAAGTTTTCCAATGAAATCTACAAATAATCTTTCAGTTGTCCTTATAATGAGGGCTGTTTGAACATTATATGGTCAAGAAGATTAAAATTTGTGCATAATCAGTATCCACTTTCAGGCCAAGGGGAGACTATTTTAGAAAATCTATCACGGACTGTAACCGAGGTTGTCATTTCAGTGGTAAATCTTCTAAAAGTAGGCTTCTCTTTGCTTGCAAATCGACATTCCTCAACACGACTGAAGAGACTGCTTTGGCCAGTTTTACCATTAAATGGTTAAGTTGACACAAGATGTATAAATAACACTGTCCATTAGATGGATTTAAGCCCTAAGTCATCTCAGTTGCATTGTATTCATGTATAGCATTAGCAACACTTTAGGTCAAACATGTGTAAAGCAGCATTCACAAAGAAAGATGTATGAAAACAGATGATTTATATTTCACTGACCTTGACTACACCAAGTAATGACTAATTTAAACAAGCCAAGTACTCTCTAGTGAGGTCTTAATTGCATTGTCCATATCCTGTAACAATGTGGCAATGCAATCGCTCCCTTGTCTACGTACTAATCCAGGGAATATGGTTTATCATTATCCTTATGTATGTTTTGATGACCAGGCTAATTTCTCCCCATGATCGCATATGTCTGGATCGCGTGTGCCTTGACACAGCAGCGAGTTTGTGCCATGATAAGGACATTAACAGCCAATTTATATAGTCGCTATCCGGTCGCAGAAGATCTTTTCCATTCCATTTAACTTGTATTAGGGAGCGCAGTTGGCGTTCTCTATCACCATCGCGTTATATCATTAATTTGTTCCAAAACAATGTGGAAGATCCTCATTACTTTCATTAGTGAAAGTCCTGCAGTTGCGTGTCGACTTATTGGACTCCCAGCTAAAATGACTTATGTTAGTTTCTATGACTGATATACAATCATCCCCTCGTTAATTGTACATGCCATCCCTTCTGACATTTAGAACAGGACTAATATAATGATTCAAATACAGGTGCTGGTATGAAAATAAGTGCTTTCTAATGTCTGATAATGTTTCCTTTGCTTACAGATGCTTATATCCCACACATCATCTTAATTTGGTGCAAATTCACAAGGAATTACTGAGACATAAACTACCTAGATAAGAACCAGTTTGTCATTTAGTAATAGTAAGATTAATCAATTTTGTAGGCTGGAGTAAAAACTCAGCTTTCACAGGAGACAAGCCGCATTTCGAACGTTGTATGCCGTTTATTAATTGATCACCTGTTCCCAATGGCACGCATTGAAGCCACTTCCCGTGGCAGTTTGTATTCATATGCCATTTTTATATAAAGTAAAAGCATTGGTAGCGATAGAACTGTAGGTTAATATCTCAGAAAATGGCATCTTAATGTGGGGCAAACCAATTACCTGGATAAGGATAGGTTTATAAATTAATTGATCGACCAACCGCCCCGATGACTCGCATTGAAGACACTTCCCGTGGTTGTTCGTGTTCACAGGCGTTGGTAGTGATAGAAATGTAGATTAAGTGAAATATAATTAATGAAAGTACTGCAGTTGCGCGACGCTTAATTGGAATCCCCGCTCAAATCAGACATAGTCATGTCTAGGACCGAGATACAACCTTTCTGTCGTTAACTGGACTGGTCACACACAAACTCTCTTCTTGATATCACTGACACATCAGTATTCCAATATAAATAACAATTAAAGTAAATGAAGTGACGGATGCAACGTTTGATTCATTGTGGTAGTACTTTCTCTACATGTCAAGCCCGGGTATGACATGGTGAGAAGTGAAGTGAAGACGTGTCATATTATTTGGTTGAACTTAATGCTCGTTAACCTCAGTTTCCACCACTTTTCAGTTAAATACATTTCAAGATACTCAGAAAATAATTCTAATGTTGCAGAGATTAGGTTCCATAGGAAATGTAGCAGTGAAAGGGTTAACTATAATGCCAACTATCCTACATTACAGCGGCCATAGACACATTAGATCATCCAATAGCCACCTCCATCTGTGTGGCATCATCCTGCTTTCAAAGTGTAGTTATAGAGCGCATACTGCTGTAGCTCACTCAAATAATATCAGGATATGTGAATATATGTCTGCCTCTCTCTAATTAGATGTTCGTGCTGTTGTTTCGTAACATTCCCGTGTTGTAGACGTCTATGGTTCTCACGATCACTGGATATTCCGATAAGTGAATCGTGCATAATATCAATCGATAGGTGCATGGTCTATCCTGGAGCATTCGCGATGTTACATCTGACTCCTGTGACCTTTTGCTCTAATTAGCTACTAAATGGAATAAGAAAGAATTCTGTAGGGTGCAGCAATAGAGAAAAAAGATGAGGTATCTATTTTGAAGATCTGCTGTAATAAACTGCTGTCCACGTGATATTCGATGCATCAGCGTGTTTTTCTGTTTTGCGACATACGTACGTGAATAAGGAGTCCTGCGTAAAATCGATCGATAGATGCCCTGAAACATTCGAGATATTACATCTGACTTCTGTGAGCTTTTGATCCAATCAGTCACTAATTGGGAATCAAAAGGAATTCTGTAAATTACAGATGCGGCAATAGAGAAGAAAGATTAGGTATATATTTTGAAGGTCTGCTGTAATAAACGGCTGTCCACGTGATATTAGATGAATCAGCGTGTTTTGCGACATACATACAACTCCATTTCCCATTAATAAACACGTGCTAATTATGGGCTGGTACATGATCACCAAGCATAAATATTCTCTTCTGTCTAATGACTAACCAGGAATATCTGGTTTCCTCCTCTATAACAATATCCGGTGGTCAGAAATGGTGTCTATAAACTCATGCAACAGCTGCCATTCTGTTCATCAGTTACAACTATCGGCTCGGTGAAGACATAGCACGATATTTCCTTCTGCGAAATGTCAATCCTTAGACTGCACCTTGGGCGATGAATACATTGCTGTATTGAAAGGGTTTGTAATTTGTGGCGGGTTGCTTTGCGGTTCTCTTGCTGGACCCTAGTAACGGACTACAGGGCACCCTTAGGTATTAAATATTTGATGCTCTGTTGTCTTGTAATTAGGTTGCACGGTCAACTGTCATTGATAATTATGAGCTCAGAGGCATGTCCTGCGTTCGGAGATACATGCTTCTTAGCTCTTGTAGCCGAACAGATCACGACCAGTACACGAGATAATTCACGGAACCAACGGACTTTGTATTGAATGTCGCACTGCATAGAATATAGAATGACGTAAACGTTCTGAATGCCCCACTTACACAATATTATTAGGATAATTGCTCATTAAGAAATCAAAATGATTGTTTTGCTAATATCCATTTACAGACAGGCCAAGAGAAGACTATTTTTGACACATTTCGATTGGAATGACATTTTCAAAAAAACTATTCTCTTGGCCTGCGAATAAACATTTCTCAAGATCGCTGCCTATGCCATTTCTGGTCGGCTTGACGACAAAGTGTTTAAACACTACAAATTACACCAACTGGTTGATGCAGTATAAACAGTACTGCTTAAAATGTGTCACAACACTCCTCCTGCTGAAACACTTTGATCTAGTCAGATCAGTTACTGTCCAAAAGTAATGATCCGTTTCCGATACGTAGGAGAAAGTCATATACGAATCACGGGATCAGTGGTTAATTTCTAACGCCGCGTGGGACCATCCATTGCGAAATCGATGTTTTATGTTTTAAGTCAAAAGCTCTGGGATATAATACATTTAGATTTTATTGGATGAATAGAAGTAAATGAATGGAGGCTACTGATAGTTAGATACATTTATTATATAAGCTTCCATCCGTAAATACATTCCAGAATTAAAACTTTTATGGGAAATGACAACATTGATCCAAATCGAGGAATCAGTCAAAGACAAATTGAATTCGAATTACCTTACATCGACCACTGTTTCATGATTTCGTGATATATTTTCTAAAGCTTTACTCTAGATGAAAAGATCAAACCAGCTCTGCTGATCCACCATGCGAGCACGTGCAGTTTGCATAGATCGTGATAAGATCTGAATGGTAAAATCCTTCAAATGCATTATTTAATCATACTAGAACGTAGAAATATCTGAAATCGACCAGTTTCAGGAATGGGTCCAGGAAATTGTGACGATATCTAGTGATATTTCTAATGGACATGTCAACAATTGCAGCAATAAACTCCCATTGTGTTCTACAACGTGTCTGTATGTATCGTCACTATCTCAACTTTAGATGCATATCTATATCACTATATTTACATGTAGGTGCCTGAGACATTGCATTCAGATCAATAACATGACAGCGATTTAATGACAATCAAGCTGGAACAACAATTGTTTTACCCTTGACATTGTGACCTGAATGATGGATATAATCACTATTGTTTGACTATTGGACATCTCGCCTGAAGAATTGGTGTAATCATTAGTGTTTGACTCTTGGGAATCTAGCCTGAAGGATTGTTGTACTCCCTAGTGTTTGACCACTGGACATATGTCCTGAAAGATTGTTGTAATCACTAGTGCTTGATCACTGGGGGATTGTGCTGAAAGATTGTTGTAATCACTAGTGCTTGACCACAGAGCATCTGTCCTGAAAGATTGTTGTAATCACTAGTGCTTGACCACTGGGCATCTGCCCTGACAGATTGTTGTAATCACTAGTGCTTGACCACTGGGCATCTGTCCTGAAAGATTTGTAATCACTAGTGCTTGGCCATTGGCCATCGGGCGTGAAAGATTATTGTAATCACTAGTGCTTGACCATTGGGAATCGGGCATGAAAGATTGTTATAATCAGTCTGACGATTGTGCATCTGGTATCTGACAGGTTGCTGATTACGATTGGGCATCTGGCCTGACGAATACTGTAATCACTGGTGTCTGACCGTTGAGCAACTGGCCTCAGAGTGCTGCAATCACTAGTATCTGTCTATTGGACATCTGCATTGGAACATTGCTGTAATCACGATTGCCTGATCGTTGGACATCTGGCCTGAATAATGGCTCTAATCAGTAGTAGGTGAACATCAGCCTGGATAATAGCTGATCGTGTTGCCATATAAATTAGTCTTCGGTGACTTTACACAACACGATAATGTCTGTTGCTTTCTTCTGAAAGAGTTGGTCACTACCATTACTGAAAACATGAAGCAAACATAGTCTCTCACGATTATTAGCTCACGCGTTCGTGGTCGAGATGACCAAAATGGGTTCTACAATGACCTTGAGAAATGCCATTGGAATGCCCAGAAGATACTATTTTTGAAACTGTTATCACTGTAATAGCTGCCTCGATATCTGGGCCAGGCTTCCAGTTGTAAATTCTCAAAATAGCCTTATCCTAGCCGAAACATTGACATTTTCTATGAGAAAAATTGAATTCTCTTTACCAAGTTTAGCTGTTAAATGGCTAAAGAGACACCGCCATTTGCATGTTGATAAATCTACAACAATCTTACCAGACTCCATTACGGGGTACCAGATAGAATCATCACAATCTTACCAGACTCCATTACGGGGTACCAGATTGAATCATAACACTCTTACCAGACTCCATTACGTGGTACCAGATAGAATCATAACACTCTTACCCGACTCCATTACGTAGTAGCAGATGAATCATAACAATCTTACCAGATTCCATTACGTGGTACCAGATAGAATCATAACAGTCTTACCAGACTCCATTACGTGGTACCAGATAGAATCATAACACTCTTACCCGACTCCATTACGTGGTAGCAGATGAATCATAACAATCTTACCAGATTCCATTACGTGGTACCAGATAGAATCATAACAGTCTTACCAGACTCCATTAC
This sequence comes from Chaetoderma sp. LZ-2023a, assembly GCA_034401795.1. Lineage (NCBI taxonomy): Eukaryota > Metazoa > Mollusca > Caudofoveata > Chaetodermatida > Chaetodermatidae > Chaetoderma > Chaetoderma sp. LZ-2023a. The sequence continues at coordinate 9,871,825 of CM067370.1, read as the reverse complement.
GTGGTACCAGATAGAATCATAACACTCTTACCCGACTCCATTACGTGGTAGCAGATGAATCATAACAATCTTACCAGATTCCATTACGTGGTACCAGATAGAATCATAACAGTCTTACCAGACTCCATTACGTGGTACCAGATAGAATCATAACACTCTTATCCGACTCCATTACGTGGTACCAGAAGAATCATAACAATCTTACCAGATTCCATTACGTGGTACCAGATAGAATCATAACAGTCTTACCAGACTCCATTACGTGGTACCAGATAGAATCATAACAATCTTACCAGACTCCATTACATAGTACCAGATAGAATCATAACAATATTACTAGACTCCATTACATAGTACCAGATAGAATCATAACAGTCTTACCAGACTCCATTACGTGGTACCAGATAGAATCATAACAATCTTACCAGACTCCATTACATAGTACCAGATAGAATCATAACAATATTACTAGACTCCATTACGTGGTACCAGATAGAATCATAATACTGTATATTCGGCTAAAACTGTCAATGCTTAACCCTTTTCATACTACAGGCAATGGCTGATCGCCAGAATCCCAGCATACAAGGGAAGATTAGTACAATGCTGAACGATTAGCATTTCACACGTACATAGAGATATTAGAATCCAGCACACACTCCATGGTTATTTCTCTTTAGTACACTTGTCATCGCAGGCTCGTGTACCATGGAGTCCGATATTAGCTTTCATAAATGAACATTATCGCCAATAATTGCTGTGTGTTGAAGCCGAAAACGAGAAATGCTAGTGGTGGTCACGAATTCGTACTTGCTATCATTATTATTGTACTGACTGGCCGCCACTTTGACACAATTTAGCGAATGTTGATATATTCCTCGACCAGTGGTCCTCGTGTAGAGTGTCTGTGCCATCTTTGTTTGTTGTACGCCTGCCGGATCATGGTAGAAATAAGACTAATTAAGCTGTTTGATTATACTCGTGTTAATAAAAGGTGATCGAAATATCAGTGATAACTTCCACTGGAGTTATCTAGCTGATAATGTTTATCTATCCATGATCATGTATACAATATCGCCTAACCACGTTTTTATAGTCGACAGCGGCGATGGAACTGGAATCAATAAAAAAGACGATTGCCGTCGAGGAATCCTAGTTATTAGACACTTTTTAGCTATGGGTTAACAGCTTTGTCTGTTATCCCGAAATGTAGCTTGTTAAGCAATAATGGTCAGTTATATACCATATCGCCAAGATACTCTCTTATAATCGACATCACGGTTAAAACGTGAATCACTAAAATTTGATTGCTTGCGAAGAATGATTATCAATCGTAGAATGAGTTAAAAAGATCAGTGACAAATAGAAATCGATTGAAACGCATTCACATGTGTGCTAAGCTTACAGAATCTACAAATCTCACGTCAGAAAGTATTTCTGTAAGTGGAGTCTGTAAGAAAAGCGTCGACACAAGGTATTAATTCGACATGTGCTAAAACGATTTCTTATGAAAAAGCAAGTTATATTACTATATTGAAGATTAGTTCAATTACTACAACACGTGACCATCCATTAATTCCATATTCGTTCCGATCTTCCAGTACAATTGTGTTAGCAAGATATTGCTAATGGCAGGAATAGAAAGATCGATTTCGAGCCATTCCCCGGGAATTTATAGCTAAAATCATCCCACTTTACATGCAGATTTAAAACGAGGTTGCCACTTTGAACCCTGAATTCTCAGACTCTGGATTTCAAGGTAACGATACAGGTAAGCTGTCAAAAATTATGGCACATTGAAATGGGAGAGACTATGGCCTATGACAGCATCAGCTCCCATTCATATAAGTTCAAAATATTGATTATGATATTTATTAAATTGTAGATTCACCAACATCATGGGAAATAGTTTGCTTTTACTTTGTCTAAGTTAATATGAAAACGAGTACACGTTGTTAGTTTCCTTGATAACGTTACGGCAGATTCAATGCTGGACATGCATCTTTGGATAAATAATGCCTCCTGAGTCCAATCCAATTACCCCCCTACCCTCCCCTTCCCATTCCTTTCATTCGGGGTTACTTCCGACAGACTTATTAAAATCGTGAACATTCTTTTACTGTGGTCATTACGTAGTTATCATTCTTATTTCACTCTACGATTATGTGTTTACATGCGTGAGTGTAGCAGAATTAACATAAGCCTCCGCTTAGAGTTATTAATTCAAGCAAGTGTATAATGTTCTAGCTAGTTCTAATGTTCTAATTTATACTAGCAAGATTACGCATTTTATTTGCAGACAAGAAATGATCTGACTGGGCTCCACCAAAGGGATCGACGACCAATAGGAACTTACTGAGTATTTAACTCCTCAAGAAATTATTGATGGTCAGAGTAAGGATAATCGAACGCACCGGGTGTGCCACCATCTTTGGTGCCAGAGTGGCAGGAATGAAAACATAGCCCCGGTATATATTTGATAGCTAACATGAAAACTGTGCATGTGATCATTGAAATATGCTGATTAAGAAGTTAACTACTGCCTGTTGGCCATCAATCAGTCACCGCCACACACAAACTGTTACCACGACGACAACTACAATCCTGTCTTATTAGCTGAGGGAACAAAAACCTTATAAATATAGTCTCGCTTCTGAAGTAAAAATGTGGGTCATACTCCTTTTACTGGCACATGCAAGTACAAGATTATCTAACAGTTATGGAAGGGAAGAGTTAGACGCATGCCGTTTTTAAAAAGATGAAGCGAATTGCATTGGACGAATTACCTTGAAAAGGACGTACCTACATTGTGTTAGCTGAGTAAACTGTGGTTATCCTTCAGTAATAGTCACTGCCAAATGGCGTTTGCGGTCCATGTAACTCTCTTAGCTTATTCTCATAATTACCAAGGTATGTATCTCTAGGTAAAGATGGTGCTCATGCTGTTGCCGTGTAAATGCGTTGCCTTGACATGATCTATCATAGATTCTGAAGAAGTACCTCACAATATTAGCAAACACGTGTTTCTTACTAAATCTACATCAGGTAAATAGCGAGTCTGGACGTACGTACTGCTTGAAGATATTACTGGTGGGAACATCTAAGTGATACGAGAAGTGATGAAGATGGTAAATACCAATATATGTGATGCTAAGACAACGAAAATGAATAGCTATGTATGTGATGGCAATGCCACTATTTACAATGATATCGCAACGTTAAACCCTCACATTCTCCTATCCAAGCTATATTCTGTATATAGTTTACAGTCAGAGACTCGTTATCCACTGACTCAAATCAATACACTCATGTTTTTAATCATGCTGCTGTTTTATCTCTACAACAAATGTGTCACTCAGAATATCTAAATATCTCAATGTCACATTAATAGTAATGGATATCATCTGCCATGATTCGCGTATGTTATACAACTCGCAATTACTGCCACTCATTGTATTTTCTACTCATTGATTGGAAAACATAATAGTAGGCTCAACTTCTAACCACACACAATGTGTGTACTAGCTGTTTGTTCATGATAGCATCTGTCGTTTTAGATACATTTTCTAAGCAGAGCTGGTGGTGGTAGTGGTGATGATGATGATGTGAAATGACCAATGAATGCAATCAACATCTGGCCATTTGTCCCCTTTCATCGTTTGCTATTGCCTGTTCTCATATGATTCGCTGCAATTAATGTTATACTAAGACTGTCTACCAATGTTTCGGACGCCAGTTCAGTCTTATCGGTCTTAAATGCCTCCTGAAAATATTCCTCAGACGAATCTAATTTGTCGTGACATATGTGAAGTCGCCGTCTAATTTATTGTGACATATTCCTATCGATTCACTGATTCATGCTGATATCTTCCGTTGATGCAAACAAATTGCTTCTTGAATCAACACTCGGATGTTAACGTGGTTTCTGACTCTGGAGTAAGAAGCTATATTTTACATAATTTTATGGTCGCGATAATACCCAGCCTATGTGTGAGATGCTGCTGTATGAACCTCGGATAATGCATATTTAGGCACATTTTCACAAAACAATGGTCATACCATTGCATCTCTGGTACAACGCCCAACCGTCCGGAGAGACAAGCATAATTTATTCTGCTTACTCCTGCATCAATCTTCAGAAAAATCCTGTATGAAGACGACTGATGTTTATCTAGGACAAATTCAATACTGGATGGGAATAGAACAGCTTACAGGAAACATAATTCTCAAAGATAGTAAGTAGATTTTCTCTGCGCGTGACAAATCCATCTGAAGTCATCACGGACATTGTCAGACAAGGTCAAGTTAACTTAATTGACCTCGATCAGATTCCACTCTATCACATTGTACAATATAGAGTTAGAGTGATTTGGTTCGGAAAAGGATTAAGTAATGTGTGCTGCTAAGACCTGATGCTGATCGATTGATACTAAGCATCATAAACAAGCATGCTGACCTTTGAGGGATATTGGTTAGATATTGACAATTCACCTTTCCAGAGTACCTACCCATCATATGACGTCATAATGAACTGCGTGATGTGTACAATGGCATCATAATGAATGACGTCATGAATGACGTCGATAAGTACGTCACGAACGCATATTTGAAGACGTCTATGCATTGTTGTACAAATTGTTTGCTTTTACCAATTTATAAATATTCTGTTGAATATTTTGAAACTAACTTGACTGCCATAGGCAGCAACAGCACCCAGTCAAATTAGCCACAAAATATTCAACAGCTTCCCTATATATTTTTCAGGAAATTGATAGCTAGGGAATTTGGAGATCGATCAATCCCAACACGGCGAGGTGTGGGTGGAGCTTAGCTAGTGATGGGCAGGGCATAGCTAAAAATGGAAAGGTCCATTCAGCATGGGTTATCAATTCACCTTTCTAGAGCTTCCATCTATCAATCTGACGTCATATTACGTCATAATCAGCTAAGCGGCGTGTGGGATGACGTCATAATCATTACATCATAAATGATTCTACTTAGCCCGTCTTTAATTCTTAATAGTTCGACACTTTGTACGAATTGTATGTCACTACTATTTAATAAACATGCTGTTCCAAAATATTCAATAGCGTACCTGTATAGTTTTGTGGAAATTATGAGTCTAAGAAGTCAGAGATCGGTCGATCTCAACACGAGTGATGTGTGGGTGGAACTTAGCCAGAGATGGGCGGGTCATAGCTAAAACTGGAAAGGGCAATTTTGTTTGCCTCAGAAAACAACAACGTTACATAAACGTGTAAGGAAAAATAGTGATATGCAAATTAGCATATATCAACTTGTCAGGAAAGTAACTATAGATAATGTATAAAGTTGACAGAACAATCACCATAGGCCATGTAATTTCTACTTGTTAACAAAATAACCATGACAATACATTAAATCAAAGGTTTTCTCCTCTGTCATAGACAAATGGTAGGGCCCATGCTATTTACCGCGCCAGTGACTGTGGAATGCTTTTTTGGAGAAGTAAGCAGCGGCTTGGTGTAAGATAACTATGAATTGATGTGAAAATCGCGATCTTGGAAGAATATAAACTCAGTGAAGGAAGGTGAATGAGCTATTCATCTATTGTTGGAGCAAGGAAAGTCGATTATCTGTGCTATGAAATGATGCCCACATGGCCTATCAATATATCACCGATTCCTTACATTCTATCACATGAGATGAATGGATTGTTAACTTTCCACTTTACCCATCCATCATATGACGTCATAATCAACTACGTGACGTGTAGGATGACGTCATAATCAACGGAGTCATGAATGGCGTAGATAAATTTATCACGAACGCAAAATTGATGATTAAGCGTTGTTTTACAAATGGTATGGCTTTATTTGTTAATAAACATGCTGTTGACTATTTTGAAACTAATTTGACCAGGCAGCCGCAGCACCCTATCAGGTTACTTTCAAAATAATCATCAGCTTACCTGTTTAATTTTCTGAAAATTGATAGTCGATCAGGGATCGATCTATTCAAATACTGGCGATGCGTGGGTGAAGCTTAACTAGGGATGGGCGGGGCCATAGCTTGATTCTTCCATTACATACATGAGTGATTGGCGGTGACAGACTTATTATAATCATGAACATTTCTTTCGTGGGTGTTGTCGCGTTGTGGTGATTCTGAGTTCGCTATACGATTATTAGTTAATATGAGTGAGTGGCGAAGAATGAACAAATTAAGATGCCGTACAGGGTTGTTAATTCAAGCAAGCGTATATACATGTCTTAACTAGTTCGTATTTGTGTTATTATACATTTTAATTCTGGAGAAGAAATGGTCTGACTGGCGTCCAGCAAAAGGATCACAGTCCAGCAGGATAATTTACCGACTATTTAACTCCTCTTGATATAATTGATGGTCAGCTGAAGGGCAATCAAATACATTGAGCGTGCCATCATCACTGGTGCCAGAGTGACCGAAATCAGAACACAGCCCCGGTATTTATTTGACATCTAACATGATAACCATGCAAATAATCTCTGAGATATGGTGATTACGAAGTGAACGAACTACTGGTAGCGCCCCAGCCGCCAGTCATCGACACAACACCAACTGTCACCACGACGACAACTACAACTTATAGCCGTTAATGGCCTGGCGATTGTGCCACACTGTGTTATTAGTTCACGTGGTTAAGGGACGGTAATAATCTGTGTACTGGCACGTACAAATATACGACTATCTAAGAGTTACGGAAATGAGCAGTTAGATGAGTGTCATTCTGAAAGCATCAAGTGAATCACACAGGACAAGTTATCTGGAAAAGACCTTAGCTATATTGGGTTAACTAGATAAAGTGTGGTTGTTCATTGTTAATACCCATTGCCATATGTGTTGTCAGTGTGACTCTCCCAACTCATTCCTATACTCCCAAGGTAGGTATCTCCTTGAATGGTAAAGATGTTATCAATACTACTCACGCTTTTGTCACATGAATTGCCGATTTGCTTTAGAGTAATCAGACAAATTATGATCTAGCACAGATTGTGGAGAGGTTCCTCATACAATTAACAAACACGTGTTTCTCAGTAAATCTGCAACATCTCAATAGCTAGTCTGTACGCACATGGTGCTTGACGTTATTACTGAGGAGAACATCTAAATAACAAGAGAAGTGATGACGGTCATTAATAGTAAAATACGTGTTGCCGATAATAAATGCAATATATGTGATGGCGATGATAAATGGCAATAGATGTGGCGACGATGATAAATAACAGGAGTGGTGTTGCCGATAATAAATGGCAATAGATGTGATGGCGATGATAAATGGCAATAGATGTGACGACGATGATAGATAACAAGAGTCGTGCTGCCGATAATAAATGGCAATAGATGTGATGTACGCACATGGCGCTTGATGTTATTACTGAGGGGAACATCTAAATAGCAAGAGAAGTGATGACAGTGCTTAATAACAAAGGACGTGTTGCCGATAATAAATGGCAATAGATGTGATGGCGATGATAAATGGCATTAGATGTGATAAATAACAAGGGCTATGATGGCGATGATAAATGAGAATATATGTAATGACGATGAAAAATGGCAATAGATATGATGACGATGATAAATGCCAATATAGGTAATGGCGATGATAAATGACAATAGATGTGACGACTTTAAAAAATGGCAATAGATATGATGACGTTGATAAATGCCAATATAGGTGATGGCGATGATAAATGGCAACAGATGTGCCGACGATGATAAATGGCAATGGCTGTGATGGCGATGATAAACACCTATAGATGTGATACTGGTGATAAATGGCAATACATGTGACGACAATGATTAATGGCAATAGATGTGACGACAATGATAAATGGCAATACATGTGACGACAATGATTAATGGCAATAGATGTGACGACGTTGATAAATGGCAATGGATATGATGGCGATGATAAACAACTATAGATGTGAAGACGGTGATAAATAGCAATAGATGTGACGACGATGATTAATGTGACGACGATGATTAATGGCAATAGATGTGATGATGATGATAAATAACAAGAGATACGATAGCGATGATAACTGGCAATATATGTGATGACGATGATAAATGGCAATAGATATGATGGCGATGATATATAGCAATATATGTGATGACGATGATGAATGGCAAGAGATGTGATGGCGATGATAAACACATATAGATGAGATGACGGTGATAAATAACAGTAGATATGATGGCGATGATAAATAACAATGGATGTGATGGCGATGAAAAATGGCAATAGATGTGACGACGATGATTAATGGCAATAGATGTGACGACGTTGATCAATGGCAATGGATGTGATGGCGATGATAAACAACTATAGATGTGAAGACGATGATAAATAGCAATAGATGTGACGACGATGCTTAATGTGACGACGATGATTAATCGCAATAGATGTGATGATGATGATAAATAACAAGAGATACGAAGACGCTGATAACTGGCAATATATGTGATGGTGATCATGAATGGCAATAGATATGATGGCGATGATAAATGATGATGATGATGACAACTAGCAATAGATGTAATGCGATGATAAATAACAATAGATGTGATGGTGATGATACATGGTAGTAGATGTGACGACGCTGATAAATGGCAATGGATGTGACGACACTGATAAATGGTAATGGATGTGACCGCGATGATACATAATAATAGATGTGATAGCGATGATAAATGGTAATAGATGTGATGACGATGAAAACATCTAGACAGCAAAAGATATCGTGATGTGAAACTATTAACTTCTCCTATCCACATCGATATTTTGTGTAAAGTTTACAGAGCCAGACTCTTTATCCATGAACCCAGTCACCCTACCTATGCCTTTTTCATTACAGCAAATATCTCGATATCACATTAGTATTTATGGATATCCTCTGCCATGATTCACACATATGTTATATAACTCGCATTTACTGCCAATCATTACTCATTACTCATTGATTGGAAAACATAATAGGCTGCTCAGTTTCTAACCACGCACACATTTTCTACTAGCTGTTTGTTCATGACAGAATCCACCGTTTGAGATGCATTGTCCCCATGATAATGGTGGTGGTGGTGGCGGCGGTGGTGGTGGCGGCGGCGGTGGTGGTGGGGTGTTATATACAATTAATGTCCGGCCTTTCATCATCTTCCATCGCTTGCCGATTTATGCTCTCATGTGATTCCCTGTAATTAATGGTAAACTGAGAATGTCTAGCGGCGGTTTGGACACCAGTTAAGTGGTATCGGTTTTAAATGCCTCCTGGCAATATTCTTTGGCCGAATCTAATTTGTCGTGACATATGTGAAGCCTCCGTCTAATTTATTGTGACATATTCATATAGGTTCACTGATTCACGCTGATTTCTTCTGTTGATGCAAACAAATTGCTTCCTGAATCAACACTCGATTGTTAACGTGCTTTCTGACTGTGAAGGAAGAAGTCATAATACACATAATTATGTTGTCCGTGAGAATACTTAGCCTATGTGTGAGTTGATGTTGTATGGATCTCAGATAATGCACGTTTAATTAAATTCCTACAACACAATGACCATGCTATTGTACTTATTTCCAAGTTATGATGTACAATTTACACCATCCAACCTTTCGTGCATACGAGCCAATATAAGATGTTGGAGACTTGTCAGAGTGAAACATCGTATCAGAAAAGGTAATCCATATTATGACCATGAAATGATGAGTAGTCTGTCTTGCCAAAGTGTCATGCCTGAGAGTCATTGTACTCGTGACGCCTTCGTACTTGTGACGCCAGCGCACTCGTGACACAATCGTAATCGTGACGCCATCGTACTCGTGCCGTCATCGTACTCGTGACGCCACGGTACTCGTGACACCATCGTACTCGTGACGCCATCATACTCGTGACACCATCGTACTCGTGACGCCATCATACTCGTGACACCATCGTACTCGTGACACCATCGTACTTGTGAGGCCATCGTACTCGTAATACCATCGTACTCTTGACACAATCGTATTCGCAACACCATTGTACCCGTGACACCATCGTACTCGTCACGCCATCGTACTCGTGACACCATCGGTCCTATGAATTAAGATGTTTCTAGCTGGAGTTAAGTAGGATTCACCCGCTAGAATGGAGCGTTATAAGCTGGCACTCGCCAGTCACCCCCTCTCTCTCACCATTCTCTATTTTACTCACCCCATTCTCTATCTCTCTCTCTCTCTCTCTCTCTCACTCTCTCTCTCTCTCTCTCTCTCTCTCTCTCTCTCTCCACCCCTCACTTTATCTTCTCTCCCTCCTTCCCTTCCTCTCTCTCTGCCGCCCCCTATCTGCCTATCTCCCCTCCCCACCTCCTCTCTCTCCCCCTCTCGGGCGGCTATGTTCTAAGGGATTGGAATTCATATTGATTATGCTTGTAGTTGAATAGGTTAGACTCGAAAATGATTAAACATTATTTGTTTGATGGGCTGATCTTTTTTCTAAATTCGTGGGCTTTGAAAATTTCTTTTAAACTTAAAACGATTTTTTGGATAATTAAAAATGTTTTGGATAAATTTAACAATATTATGGATAACTTTTAAATTAAAAAATGTTTTGGATAATTTTAACACCATTATGGATGATTTTTAAATTATTTTAGCTAATTTGCCAATGTTTTGGACAATTTAAAAAACGGACGTGTGAACGAGCGGACGAACGACCGGGAGAATGAATGAATGTATGAACGAACGAGCCTACGAACGAATGAACGAGCCTATGTACGAACGAACAAGAGTGTGGGTGAGTGAGTGAGTGAGTGGGTGGGTGGGTGGGTGGTGGGTGGGTGGGTGGGTGGGGGCGTGAGTGAGTGAGTGAGTGAGTGAGTGAGTGAGTGAGTGAGTGAGTGAGTGAATGAATGAATGAGTAAATGAATGAATGAATGTATGAATGTATGAATGAATGGATTGATGGATAGATGGATGGATGGATGGATGGATAATTAAATTTACACTTTACATATGGCTTAAGGTTTGGCTGTAAAAGTTATATGGAATTCTTATTGATTATTCTTGTAGTTGAATAGTTAACAAGCCTATATTATTCTTATTGTAGTGACTAGATTCGGATAATTTTTACAATATTATGGATAATTTTTAAATTAAAAAATAAAAATGTTTTGGATAATTTTAACAATATTATGGATGATTTTAAAATATTTTAGCTAATTTGACAATATTTTGGACAATTTAAAAATTGTGCGATCATTTTTCAATTATGTGTGTGCGTGTGTGTGTGTGTGTGTGTGTGTGTGTGTGTGTGTGTGTGTGTGTGTGTGTGTGAGTGTGTGTGTGTGTGTGTGTGTGTGTGTGTGTGTGTGTGTGTGTGTGTGTGTGTGTGTTTTTACAATATTTTGGGCAATTTAATATTTTGGGCAATTTAAAAACGGCTGTGTGAACGAGCGAACGAACGAACGGGAGATGAATGAAGGAATGAACGAACGAGCCTATGAACGAACGAAGGAGCCTATGCACGACCGGACAGCAGTGTGGGTGAGTGAGTGCGTGGGTGGGTGGGTGGGTGGGTGGGTGGGTGGGTGAGTGAGTGAGTGAGTGTGTGAGTGAATGAATGAATGAATGGATGAATGGATGGATGGATGGTTTTTAAATTATTTTGGCTAATTTGCCAATATTTTGGACAATTTAAAAAACGGACGTGTGAACGAGCGGACGAACGAACGGGAGAATTAATTTATGTATGAACGAACGAGCCTACGCACGAACTTCTATGATACAGCTAAGATAGAAATTATCACACTGAGACGTCTTCTAAGATACAGCTAACATACAAGTTATTCAACTGAGACGTCTTCTATGACACAGCTAACATACAAGTTATCACACTGAGACGTCGTCTATGACACAGTTAACATACAGTTTATCAGACTGAGACGTCTTCTATGATTCAGCTAATTTACAAGTTATCACACTAAGGCGTCTTCTATGATACAGCTTACACATAAGTTATCACACTGAGACGTCTTCTATGACACATCGAAGATACACACTATCAAAGTGATACATCTTCTATTACACAGCTAACATACAAGTTATCACACTGAGACGTCTTCTATGATACAGTTAACATAACAGTTATCACACTGAGACGTCTTCGATGACCCAGCTACAATGCAGTTTATCAGACTGAGACGTCTTCTATGATTAAGCTGATATACAAGTTATTACACTGCGACGTCTTCTATGACACAGCTAACATAGAAGTTATCACACTGAGACGTCTTCTATGACACAGCTAACATACACGTTATCACACTGAAGCGTCTTCTATGACACAGCTAACATACAAGTTATCACACTGAGACGTCCTCTATGACATGGTTAATATACAAGTTATCACACTGAGAAGTCCTCTATTACACAGCTAATATACAAGTTATCACACTGAGACGTCTTCTATGACACAGTTAAGATACAGGTTATCACACTGAGACGTCTTCTATGATTCAGCTAACATACAAGTTATCACACTGAGACGTCTTCTATGACACAGCTAACATACAAGCGATCCCACTAAGGTGTCTTCTATGACACAGGTAACCTATACACTGCCATACTGATATATCTTCTATGACACAGCTATCATACAAGTTATCACACTGAGACGTCTTCTATGAGACAGCTAACATAGACGTTATCACAAGGAGACGTGTTCTATGACACATCTAACATACACGTTATCACACTGAAGCGTCTTCTATGACACAGCTAACATACACGTTATCACACTTAGACGTCTTCTATGATACAGCTAACATAGAAGCTATCACGCTGAGACGTGTTCTATAACACATCTAACATACACGTTATCACACTGAAGCGTCTTCTATGACACAGCTAACATACAAGCGATCACACTAAGGCGTCTTCTATGACACAGCTATGATACACACTATCAAAGTGATATATCTTCTATGACACAGCTAACATACAAGTTATCACACTGAGACGTCTTCTATGATACAGTTAAGATAAAAGTTATCACACTGAGACGTCTTCTATGACACAGCTAACATACAGTTTATCAGACTGAGACGTCTTCTATGATTAAGCTGATATACAAGTTATCACACTGCGACGTCTTCTATGACACAGCTAACATAGAAGTTATCACACTGAGACGTCTTCTATGACACAGCTAACATACAGTTTATCAGACTGAGACGTCTTCTATGATTAAGCTGATATACAAGTTATCACACGGAGACGTCTTCTATGATACAGCTTACACATAAGTTATCACACTGAGACGTCTTCTATGACACATCGAAGATACACACTATCAAAGAGATACATCTTCTATTACACAGCTAACATACAAGTTATCACACTGAGACGTCTTCTATGTTACAGTTAATATACAAGTTATCACACTGAGACGTCTTCTATGACACAGCTAACATACACGTTATCACATGAGACGTCTTCTAAGATACAGCTAGCATACAAGTTATTACACTGAGAAGTCTTCTATGACACAGTTAATATACAAGTTATCACACTGAGACATCTTCTATGACACAGCTAACATACACGTTATCACACGAGACGTCTTCTAAGATACAGCTAACATACAAGTTATTACACTGAGACGTCTTCTATGATTCAGCTAATTTACAAGTTATCACACTAAGGCGTCTTCTATGATACAGCTTACATATAAGTTATCACACTGAGATGTCTTCTATGACACAGCTAACATACAAGCGATCACACTAAGGCGTCTTCTATGACACAGCTATGATACACACTATCAAAGTGATATATCTTCTATGACACAGCTAACATACAAGTTATCACACTGAGACGTCTTCTATGATACAGTTAAGATAAAAGTTATCACACTGAGACGTCTTCTATGACACAGCTAACATACAGTTTATCAGACTGAGACGTCTTCTATGATTAAGCTGATATACAAGTTATCACACTGCGACGTCTTCTATGACACAGCTAACATAGAAGTTATCACACTGAGACGTCTTCTATGACACAGCTAACATACAGTTTATCAGACTGAGACGTCTTCTATGATTAAGCTGATATACAAGTTATCACACGGAGACGTCTTCTATGACACATCTAACATAGAAGTTATCACACTGAGACGTCTTCTATGACACATCTAACATAGAAGTTATCACACTGAGGCGTCTTCTATGACACACCTAACGCACAAGTTATCACACTGAGACGTCTTCTATGACACAGCTAACATAGATGTTATCACACTGAGACGTCTTCTAAGATACAGCTAACATACAAGTTATTACACTGAGATGTCTTCTATGACACAGCTACCATACAAGTTATCACACTGAGACCTCTTCTATGACACAGTTAACATACAAGTTATCACACTGAGACGTCTTCTATGACACAGCTAACATACAGTTTATCAGACTGAGACGTCTTCTATGATTAAGCTGATATACAAGTTATCACACTAAGGCGTCTTCTATGATACAGCTTACATACAAGTTTTCACACTGAGACGTCTTCTATGACACAGCTTACATACAAGCATTCACACTAAGGCGTCTTCTATGACACATCTAAGATACACACTATCAAAGTGATACATCTTCTATTACACAGCTAACATACAAGTTATCACACTGAGACGTCTTCTATGATACAGTTAACATAAAAGTTATCACACTGAGACGTCTTCTATGACACAGCTAACATACAGTTTATCAGACTGAGACGTCTTCTATGATTAAGCTGATATACAAGTTATCACACTGTGACGTCTTCTATGATACAGCTAACATAGAAGTTATCACACTGAGACGTCTCCTATGACACACCTAACGCACAAGTTATCACACTGAACGTCTTCTATGACACAGCTAACATACAGTTTGTCAGACTGAGACGTCCTCTATGACACATCTAACATACACGTTATCACACTGAAGCGTCTTCTATGACACAGCTAACATACACGTTATCACGCTGAGACGTCTTCTATGACACAGCTAACATACAAGTTATCACACTGAGACGTCCTCTATGACATGGTTAATATACAAGTTATCACACTGAGAAGTCTTCTATTACACAGCTAATATACAAGTTATCACACTGAGACGTCTTCTATTACACAGCTAATATAGAATTTATAACACTGAGACGTCTTCTATGACACAGTTAACATACAGGTTATCACACTGAGACGTCTTCTATGACACAGCTAACATACAAGTTATCACACTGAGACGTCTTGTATGACACAGCTAACATACAGTTTGTCAGACTGAGACGTCTTCTATGACACAGCTAACATACACGTTATCACACTTAGTCGTCTTCTATGACACAGTGAACATACAAGTTATCGCACTGAGTCGTCTTCTATGACACAATTAACATACAAGTTATCAAACTGAGACGTCTTCTATGACACATCTAACATACACACTATCAAAGTGATATATCTTCTATGACACAGCTATCATACTGGTTATTACACTGAGACGTCTTGTATGACACAGCTAACATACAGTTTGTCACACTGAGATGTCTTCTATGACACAGTTAACATACAAGTTATCACACTGAGTCGTCTTCTATGACACAGCTATCATACAAGGTATCACACTGAGAACTCTTCTATGGCACAGCAAACATGAAAGTTATCACACTGAGACGTCTTCTATGACACATCTAACATTCAAGCTATCACACCGAGGTGTCTTCTATGATACAGCTAACATACAAGTTATCACACTGAGACGTCTTCCATGAAACATCTAACATACAAGTTATCACGCGGAGACGTCTTCTATGATACAGCTAACATACAAAGTATCACACTGAGACGTCTTCTATGACACACCTAACGCACAAGTTATCACACTGAGACGTCTTCTATGACACAGCTAACATACACGTTAGTTATCACACTGAGACGTCTTCTATGACACATCTAACATATAGGTTATCACAATGGGACGTCTTCTATGACACAGTTTGTATACAAGTTATCAAACTCAGACGACTTCTATGACACAGGTAACATACAGTTTATCCCACTGAGACGTCTTCTATGATTCAGCTAACATACAAGTTATCACGCTGAGGCGTCTTCTATGACAGAGCTAACATATACACTATCACACTGATATATCTTCTATGACACAGCTAACATGCAAGCTATCACACTGAGGCGTCTCCTATGATAGAGCTACCATAAATGTTATCACACTGCGGAGTCTTCTATGACACAGCTAACGTAGACGATATCACACTGAGGCGTCTTCTATGATACAGCTAACATATATATACTATCACACTGAGGCGTCTTCTATGACACAGTTAACATACATACTATCACACTTTGGTGTCTTCTATGATACAGCTAATATACAAGTTATCACACTGAGACGTCTTCTATGACACAGGTAACATACAAGCGATCCCACTAAGGTGTCTTCTATGACACAGGTAACATATACACTGTTACACTGATATATCTTCTATGAAACAGCTATCATACAAGTTATTACACTGAGACGTCTTCTATGACACAGCTAACATAGAAGTTATCACACTGAGACGTCTTCTATGACACAGCTAACATACAGTTTATCAGACTGAGACGTCTTCTATGATTAAGCTGATATACAAGTTATCACACGGAGACGTCTTCTATGACACATCTAACATAGAAGTTATCACACTGAGACGTCTTCTATGACACATCTAACATAGAAGTTATCACACTGAGGCGTCTTCTATGACACACCTAACGCACAAGTTATCACACTGAGACGTCTTCTATGACACAGCTAACATAGATGTTATCACACTGAGACGTCTTCTAAGATACAGCTAACATACAAGTTATTACACTGAGATGTCTTCTATGACACAGCTACCATACAAGTTATCACACTGAGACCTCTTCTATGACACAGTTAACATACAAGTTATCACACTGAGACGTCTTCTATGACACAGCTAACATACAGTTTATCAGACTGAGACGTCTTCTATGATTCAGCTAATTTACAAGTTATCACAATAAGGCGTCTTCTATGATACAGCTTACATATAAGTTATCACATTGAGATGTCTTCTATGACACAGCTAACATACAAGCGATCACACTAAGGCGTCTTCTATGACACAGCTATGATACACACTATCAAAGTGATATATCTTCTATGACACAGCTAACATACAAGTTATCACACTGAGACGTCTTCTATGATACAGTTAACATAAAAGTTATCACACTGAGACGTCTTCTATGACACAGCTAACATACAGTTTATCAGACTGAGACGTCTTCTATGATTAAGCTGATATACAAGTTATCACACTGCGACGTCTTCTATGATACAGCTAACATAGAAGTTATCACACTGAGACGTCTCCTATGACACAGTTAACATACAAGTTATCACACTGAACGTCTTCTATGACACAGCTAACATTAACACTGAGACGTCTTCTATGACACAGCTAACATACAAGTTATCACACTGAGACGTCTTGTATGACACAGCTAACATACAGTTTGTCAGACTGAGACGTCTTCTATGACACAGCTAACATACACGTTATCACACTTAGTCGTCTTCTATGACACAGTGAACATACAAGTTATCGCACTGAGTCGTCTTCTATGACACAGTTAACATACAAGTTATCAAACTGAGACGTCTTCTATGACACATCTAACATACACACTATCAAAGTGATATATCTTCTATGACACAGCTATCATACTGGTTATTACACTGAGACGTCTTGTATGACACAGCTAACATACAGTTTGTCACACTGAGACGTCTTCTATGACACATCTAAAATTCAAGCTATCACACCGAGGTGTCTTCTATGATACAGCTAACATACAAGTTATCACACTGAGACGTCTTCCATGAAACATCTAACATACAAGTTATCACGCTGAGGCGTCTTCTATGACAGAGCTAACATATACACTATCACACTGATATATCTTCTATGACACAGCTAACATGCAAGCTATCACACTGAGGCGTCTCCTATGATACAGCTACCATAAATGTTATCACACTGCGGAGTCTTCTATGACACAGCTAACGTAGACGATATCACACTGAGGCGTCTTCTATGATACAGCTAACATATATACTATCACACTGAGGCGTCTTCTATGACACGGTTAACATACATACTATCACACTTTGGTGTCTTCTATGATACAGCTAATATACAAGTTATCACACTGAGACGTCTTCTATGACACAGGTAACATACAAGCGATCCCACTAAGGTGTCTTCTATGACACAGGTAACCTATACACTGTTACACTGATATATCTTCTATGAAACAGCTATCATACAAGTTATCACACTGAGACGTCTTCTATGACACAGCTAACATACACGTTATCACACCAGACGTCTTCTAAGATACAGCTAACATACAAGTTATTACACTGAGACGTCTTCTATGACACAGCTAACTTACAAGTTATCACACTGAGACGTCGTCTAGAACACAGTTAACATACAACTTATCACACTGAGACGTCTTCTATGATTCAGCTAATTTACAAGTTATCACACTAAGGCGTCTTCTATGATACAGCGTACATATAAGTTATCACATTGAGATGTCTTCTATGACACAGCTAACATACAAGCGATCACACTAAGGCGTCTTCTATGACACAGCTATGATACACACTATCAAAGTGATATATCGTCTATGACACAGCTAACATACAAGTTATCACACTGAGACGTCTTCTATGACACAGCTAACATACAGTTTATCAGACTGAGACGTCTTCTATGATTAAGCTGATATACAAGTTATCACACGGAGACGTCTTCTATGACACATCTAACATAGAAGTTATCACACTTAGTCGTCTTCTATGACACAGTGAACATACAAGTTATCGCACTGACTCGTCTTCTATGACACAGTTAACATACAAGTTATCAAACTGAGACGTCTTCTATGACACATCTAACATACACACTATCAAAGTGATATATCTTCTATGACACAGCTATCATACTAGTTATTACACTGAGACGTCTTGTATGACACAGCTAACATACAGTTTGTCAGACTGAGACGTCTTCTATGACACAGCTAAGATACAAGTTATCACACTGAGATGTCTTCTATGACACAGTTAACATACAAGTTATCACACTGAGTCGTCTTCTATGACACAGCTATCATACAAGTTATCACACTGAGAACTCTTCTATGACACAGCAAACATACAAGTTATCACACTGAGACGTCTTCTATGACACATCTAACATTCAAGCTATCACACCGAGGTGTCTTCTATGATACAGCTAACATACAAGTTATCACACTGAGACGTCTTCCATGAAACATATAACATACAAGTTATCACGCGGAGACGTCTTCTATGATACAGCTAACATACAAATTATCACACTGAGACGTCTTCTATGACACACCTAACGCACAAGTTATCACACTGAGACGTCTTCTATGACACAGCTAACATACACGTTAGTTATCACACTGAGACGTCTTCTATGACACATCTAACATATAGGTTATCACAATGGGACGTCTTCTATGACACAGCTAACATACAAGTTATCACACTGCGACGTCTTCTATTACACAGTTTGTATACAAGTTATCAAACTGAGACGTCTTCTATGATTAAGCTGATATACAAGTTATCACACTGCTACGTCTTCTATGACACAGCTAACATAGAAGTTATCACACTGAGACGTCTCCTATGACACACCTAACGCACAAGTTATCACACTGAACGTCTTCTATGACACAGCTAACATAGAAGTTATCACAGTGAGACGTCTTCTATGACACAGCTAACATACAGTTTGTCAGACTGAGACGTCTTCTATGACACATCTAACATACACGTTATCACATTGAAGCGTCTTCTATGACACAGCTAACATACAAGTTATCACGCTGAGACGTCTTCTCTGACACAGCTAACATACAAGTTATCACACTGAGACGTCCTCTATGACATGGTTAATATACAAGTTATCACACTGAGAAGTCTTCTATTACACAGCTAATATACAAGTTATCACACTGAGACGTCTTCTATTACACAGCTAATATACAATTTATGACACTGAGACGTCTTCTATGACACAGCTAACATAGAAGTTATCATACTGAGACGTCTTGTATGACACAGCTAACATACAGTTTGTCAGACTGAGACGTCTTCTATGGCACAGCTAACATACACGTTATCACACTTAGTCGTCTTCTATGACACAGTGAACATACAAGTTATCGCACTGAGTCGTCTTTTATGACACAGTTAACATACAAATTATCAAACTGAGACGTCTTCTATGACACATCTAACATACACACTATCAAAGTGATATATCTTCTATGACACAGCTATCATACTAGTTATTACACTGAGACGTCTTGTATGACACAGCTAACATACAGTTTGTCAGACTGAGACGTCTTCTATGACACAGCTAAGATACAAGTTATCACACTGAGATGTCTTCTATGACACAGCTAACATACAAGTTATCACACTGAGTCGTCTTGTATGACACAGTTAACATACAAGTTATCACACTGAGACGTCTTATATGACACAGCTATCATACACGTTATCAAACTGAGACGACTTCTATGACACAGGTAACATACAGTTTGTCAGACTGAGACGTCTTCTATGACACAGGTAACATACAGTTTATCCCACTGAGACGTCTTCTATGATTCAGCTAACATACAAGTTATCACACTGAAACGTCTTATATGACACAGCTAACATACAGGTTATCACACTGAGACGTCTTGTATGACACAGCTAACATACAGTTTGTCAGACTGAGACGTCTTCTATGACACAGGTAACATACAGTTTATCCCACTGAGACGTCTTCTATGATTCAGCTAACATACAAGTTATCACGCTGAGGCGTCTTCTATGACAGAGCTAAAATACAAGTTATCACGCTGAGGCGTCTTCTATGACAGAGCTAAAATATACACTATCACACTGATATATCTTCTATGACACAGCTAACATGCAAGCTATCACACTGAGGCGTCTCCTATGATACAGCTACCATAAATGTTATCACACTGCGGAGTCTTCTATGACACAGCTAACGTAGACGATATCACACTGAGGCGTCTTCTATGATACAGCTAACATATATACTATCACACTGAGGTGTCTTCTATGACACAGTTAACATACAAGCGATCCCACTAAGGTGTCTTCTATGACACAGGTAACCTATACAATGTTACACTGATATATCTTCTATGGAACAGCTATCATACAAGTTATCACACTGAGACGTCTTCTATGACACAGCTAACATAGACGTTATCACAAGGAGACGTGTTCTATGACACATCTAACATACAAGTTATCACACTGAGGCGTCTTCTATGATACAGCTAACATACAAGTTATCACACTGAGAAGTCTTCTATGACACAGTTAATATACAAGTTATCACACTGAGACGTCTTCTATGATACAGTTAACATAACAGTTATCACACTGAGACGTCTTCTATGACACAGCTAACATACAGTTTATCAGACTGAGACGTCTTCGATGATTAAGCTGATATACAAGTTATCACACTGCGACGTCTTCTATGACACAGCTAACATAAAGGTTATCACACTGAGACGTCTTTTATGATACAGTTAACATAACAGTTATCACACTGAGACGTCTTCTATGACACAGCTAACATACAGTTTATCAGACTGAGACGTCTTCGATGATTAAGCTGATATACAAGTTATCACACTGAACGTCTTCTATGACACAGCTAACATAGAAGTTATCACACTGAGACGTCGTCTATGACACAGCTAACATACAGTTTGTCAGACTGAGACGTCTTCTATGACACATCTAACATACACGTTATCACACTGAAGCGTCTTCTATGACACAGCTAACATACAAGTTATCACGCTGAGACGTCTTCTATGACACAGCTAACGTAGACGATATCACACTGAGGCGTCTTCTATGATACAGCTAACATATATACTATCACACTGAGGTGTCTTCTATGACACAGTTAACATACAAGCGATCCCACTAAGGTGTCTTCTATGACACAGGTAACCTATACAATGTTACACTGATATATCTTCTATGAAACAGCTATCATACAAGTTATCACACTGAGACGTCTTCTATGACACAGCTAACATAGACGTTATCACAAGGAGACGTGTTCTATGACACATCTAACATACACGTTATCACACTGAAGCGTCTTCTATGATACAGCTAACATACAAGTTATCACACTGAGAAGTCTTCTATGACACGGTTAATATACAAGTTATCACACTGAGACGTCTTCTATGACACAGCTAACATACACGTTATCACACGAGACGTTTTCTAAGATACAGCTAACATACAAGTTATTACACTGAGACGTCTTCTATGACACAGCTAACATACAAGTTATCACACTGAGACGTCGTCTATGACACAGTTAACATACAAGGTATCACACTGAGACGTCTTCTATGATTCAGCTAATTTACAAGTTATCACGCCAAGGCGTCTTCTATGATACAGCTTACATATAAGTTATCACACTGAGACGTCTTCTATGACACAGCTAACATACAAGCGATCACACTAAGGCGTCTTCTATGACACAGCTATGATACACACTATCAAAGTGATATATCTTCTATGACACAGCTAACATACAAGTTATCACACTGAGACGTCTTCTATGACACAGCTAACATACAGTTTATCAGACTGAGACGTCTTCTATGATTAAGCTGATATACAAGTTATCACACGGAGACGTCTTCTATGACACATCTAACATAGAAGTTATCACACTGAGACGTCTTCTATGACACACCTAACGCAGAAGTTATCACACTGAGACGTCTTCTATGACACAGCTAACATAGATGTTATCACACTGAGACGTCTTCTATGACACACCTAACATACAAGTTATCACACTGAGACGTCTTCTATGATACAGTTAACATAACAGTTATCACACTGAGACGTCTTCTATGACACAGCTAACATACAGTATATCAGACTGAGACGTCTTCTATGATTAAGCTGATATACAAGTTATCACACTGCGACGTCTTCTATGACACAGCTAACATAAAAGTTATCACACTGAGACGTCTCCTATGACACACCTAACGCACAAGTTACCACACTGAACGTCTTCTATGACACAGCTAACATAGAAGTTATCACACTGAGACGTCGTCTATGACACAGCTAACATACAGTTTGTCAGACTGAGACGTCTTCTATGACACATCTAACATACACGTTATCACACTGAAGCGTCTTCTATGATACAGTTAACATACAAGTTATCACACTGAGACGTCCTCTATGACATGGTTAATATACAAGTTATCACACTGAGAAGTCTTCTATTACACAGCTAATATACAAGTTATCACACTGAGACGTCTTCTATGACACAATTAACATACAGGTTATCACACTGAGACGTCTTCTATGATTCAGGTAATATACAAGTTATCACACTGAGATGTCTTCTATGACACAGCTAACATACAAGCGATCCCACTAACGTGTCTTCTATGACACAGCTAACATATACACTGTCACACTGATATATCTTCTATGACACAGCTATCATATAAGTTATCACACTGAGACGTCTTCTATGACACAGCTAACATAGACGTTATCACAAGGAGACGTGTTCTATGACACATCTAACATACACGTTATCACACTGAAGCGTCTTCTATGACACAGCTAACATACAAGTTATCACACTTAGACGTCTTCTATGATACAGCCAACATAGAAGCTATCACGCTGAGACGTCTTCTATGACACAGCTAACATACAGTTTATCAGACTGAGACGTCTTCTATGATTAAGCTGATATACAAGTTATCACACTGAGACGTCTTCTAAGACACATTTAACATAGAAGTTATCACACTGAGATGTCTTTTATGACACACCTAACGCACAAGTTATCTCACTGAGACGTCTTCTATGACACAGCTAACATACAAGTTATCACACTGAGACGTCTTCTATGATACAGTTAACATAACAGTTATCACACTGAGACGTCTTCTATGACACAGCTAACATACAGTTTATCAGACTGAGACGTCTTCTATGATTAAGCTGATATACAAGTTATCACACTGCGACGTCTTCTATGACACAGCTAACATAAAAGTTATCACACTGAGACGTCTCCTATGACACACCTAACACACAAGTTACCACACTGAACGTCTTCTATGACACAGCTAACATAGAAGTTATCACACTGAGACGTCGTCTATGACACAGCTAACATACAGTTTGTCAGACTGAGACGTCTTCTATGACACATCTAACATACGCGTTATCACACTGAAGCGTCTTATATGACACAGCTAACATACAAGTTATCACGCTGAGACGTCTCCTATGACACAGCTATCATACACGTTATCAAACTGAGACGACTTCTATGACACAGGTAACATACAGTTTATCCCACTGAGACGTCTTCTATGATTCAGCTAACATACAAGTTATCACACTGAAACGTCTTATATGACACAGCTAACATACAGGTTATCACACTGAGACGTCTTGTATGACACAGCTAACATACAGTTTGTCAGACTGAGACGTCTTCTATGACACAGGTAACATACAGTTTATCCCACTGAGACGTCTTCTATGATTCAGCTAACATACAAGTTATCACGCTGAGGCGTCTTCTATGACAGAGCTAACATACAAGTTATCACGCTGAGGCGTCTTCTATGACAGAGCTAACATATACACTATCACACTGATATATCTTCTATGACACAGCTAACATGCAAGCTATCACACTGAGGCGTCTCCTATGATACAGCTACCATAAATGTTATCACACTGCGGAGTCTTCTATGACACAGCTAACGTAGACGATATCACACTGAGGCGTCTTCTATGATACAGCTAACATATATACTATCACACTGATATATCTTCTATGACACAGCTAACATGCAAGCTATCACACTGAGGCGTCTCCTATGATACAGCTACCATAAATGTTATCACACTGCGGAGTCTTCTATGACACAGCTAACGTAGACGATATCACACTGAGGCGTCTTCTATGATACAGCTAACATATATACTATCACACTAAGGTGTCTTCTATGACACAGGTAACCTATACAATGTTACACTGATATATCTTCTATGGAACAGCTATCATACAAGTTATCACACTGAGACGTCTTCTATGACACAGCTAACATAGACGTTATCACAAGGAGATGTGTTCTATGACACATCTAACATACAAGTTATCACACTGAGGCGTCTTCTATGATACAGCTAACATACAAGTTATCACACTGAGAAGTCTTCTATGACACAGCTAACATACAAGTTATCACGCTGAGACGTCTTCTATGACACAGCTAACATACAAGTTATCACACTGAGACGTCCTCTATGACATGGTTAATATACAAGTTATCACACTGAGGCGTCTTCTATGATACAGCTAACATACAAGTTATCACACTGAGAAGTCTTCTATGACACAGCTAACATACAAGTTATCACGCTGAGACGTCTTCTATGACACAGCTAACATACAAGTTATCACACTGAGAAGTCTTCTATTACACAGCTAATATACAAGCGATCCCACTAACGTGTCTTCTATGACACAGCTAACATATACACTGTCACGCTGATATATCTTCTATGACACAGCTATCATATAAGTTATCACACTGAGACGTCTTCTATGACACAGCTAACATAGACGTTATCACAAGGAGACGTGTTCTATGACACATCTAACATACACGTTATCACACTGAAGCGTCTTCTATGACACAGCTAACATACAAGTTATCACACTTAGACGTCTTCTATGATACTGCCAACATAGAAGCTATCACGCTGAGACGTCTTCTATGACACAGCTAACATACAGTTTATCAGACTGAGACGTCTTCTATGATTAAGCTGATATACAAGTTATCACACTGAGACGTCTTCTAAGACACATTTAACATAGAAGTTATCACACTGAGATGTCTTTTATGACACACCTAACGCACAAGTTATCACACTGAGACGTCTTCTATGACACAGCTAACATAGAAGTTATCACACTGAGACGTCTTCTATGACACAGCTAACATACAGTTTGTCAGACTGAGACGTCTTCTATGACACATCTAACATACACGTTATCACACTGAAGCGTCTTCTATGACACAGAAAATATACAAGTTATCACACTGAGACGTCCTCTATGACATGGGTAATATACAAGTTATCACACTGAGACGTCTTCTATTACACAGCTAATATACAATTTATAACACTGAGACGTCTTCTATGACACAGTTAACATACAGGTTATCACACTGAAATGTCTTATATGACAGAGCTAACATACAGGTTATCACACTGAGACGTCTTGTATGACACAGCTAACATACAGTTTGTCAGACTGAGACGTCTTCTATGACACTGCTAACATACACGTTATCACACTGAGTCGTCTTCTATGACACAGTTAACATACAAGTTATCACACTGAGACGTCTTCTATGACACATCTAACATTCAAGCTATCACACCGAGGTGTCTTCTATGATACAGCCAACATACAAGTTATCACACTGAGACGTCTTCCATGAAACATCTAACATACAAGTTATCACGTGGAGACGTCTTCTATGATACAGCTAACATACAAATTATCACACGGAGACGTCCTCTATGACACATCTAACATAGAAGTTATCACACTGAGACGTCTTCTATGACACTCCTAACGCACAAGTTATCACACTGAGACGTCTTCTATGACACAGCTAACATAGATGTTATCACACTGAGACGTCTTCTATGACACACCTAACATACAAGTTATCACACTGAGACGTCTTCTATGATACAGTTAACATAACAGTTATCACACTGAGACGTCTTCTATGACACAGCTAACATACAGTTTATCAGACTGAGACGTCTTCTATGATTAAGCTGATATACAAGTTATCACACTGCGACGTCTTCTATGACACAGCTAACATAAAAGTTATCACACTGAGGCGTCTTCTATGACAGAGCTAACATATACACTATCACACTCATATATCTTCTATGACACAGCTAACATGCAAGCTATCACACTGAGGCGTCTCCTATGATACAGCTACCATAAATGTTATCACACTGCGGAGTCTTCTATGACACAGCTAACGTAGACGATATCACACTGAGGCGTCTTCTATGATACAGCTAACATATATACTATCACACTGAGGTGTCTTCTATGACACAGTTAACATACAAGCGATCCCACTAAGGTGTCTTCTATGACACAGGTAACCTATACAATGTTACACTGATATATCTTCTATGGAACAGCTATCATACAAGTTATCACACTGAGACGTCTTCTATGACACAGCTAACATAGACGTTATCACAAGGAGATGTGTTCTATGACACATCTAACATACAAGTTATCACACTGAGGCGTCTTCTATGATACAGCTAACATACAAGTTATCACACTGAGAAGTCTTCTATGACACAGCTAACATACACGTTATCACACTGAAGCGTCTTCTATGACACAGCTAACATACAAGTTATCACACTTAGACGTCTTCTATGATACTGCCAACATAGAAGCTATCACGCTGAGACGTCTTCTATGACACAGCTAACATACAGTTTATCAGACTGAGACGTCTTCTATGATTAAGCTGATATACAAGTTATCACACTGAGACGTCTTCTATGACACAGCTAACATAGACGTTATCACAAGGAGATGTGTTCTATGACACATCTAACATACAAGTTATCACACTGAGGCGTCTTCTATGATACAGCTAACATACAAGTTATCACACTGAGAAGTCTTCTATGACACAGCTAACATACAAGTTATCACGCTGAGACGTCTTCTATGACACAGCTAACATACAAGTTATCACACTGAGACGTCCTCTATGACATGGTTAATATACAAGTTATCACACTGAGGCGTCTTCTATGATACAGCTAACATACAAGTTATCACACTGAGAAGTCTTCTATGACACAGCTAACATACAAGTTATCACGCTGAGACGTCTTCTATGACACAGCTAACATACAAGTTATCACACTGAGAAGTCTTCTATTACACAGCTAATATACAAGCGATCCCACTAACGTGTCTTCTATGACACAGCTAACATATACACTGTCACGCTGATATATCTTCTATGACACAGCTATCATATAAGTTATCACACTGAGACGTCTTCTATGACACAGCTAACATAGACGTTATCACAAGGAGACGTGTTCTATGACACATCTAACATACACGTTATCACACTGAAGCGTCTTCTATGACACAGCTAACATACAAGTTATCACACTTAGACGTCTTCTATGATACTGCCAACATAGAAGCTATCACGCTGAGACGTCTTCTATGACACAGCTAACATACAGTTTATCAGACTGAGACGTCTTCTATGATTAAGCTGATATACAAGTTATCACCCTGAGACGTCTTCTAAGACACATTTAACATAGAAGTTATCACACTGAGATGTCTTTTATGACACACCTAACGCACAAGTTATCACACTGAGACGTCTTCTATGACACAGCTAACATAGAAGTTATCACACTGAGACGTCTTCTATGACACAGCTAACATACAGTTTGTCAGACTGAGACGTCTTCTATGACACATCTAACATACACGTTATCTCACTGAAGCGTCTTCTATGACACAGAAAATATACAAGTTATCACACTGAGACGTCCTCTATGACATGGGTAATATACAAGTTATCACACTGAGACGTCTTCTATTACACAGCTAATATACAATTTATAACACTGAGACGTCTTCTATGACACAGTTAACATACAGGTTATCACACTGAAATGTCTTATATGACACAGCTAACATACAGGTTATCACACTGAGACGTCTTGTATGACACAGCTAACATACAGTTTGTCAGACTGAGACGTCTTCTATGACACAGCTAACATACACGTTATCACACTGAGTCGTCTTCTATGACACAGTTAACATACAAGTTATCACACTGAGACGTCTTCTATGACACATCTAACATTCAAGCTATCACACCGAGGTGTCTTCTATGATACAGCCAACATACAAGTTATCACACTGAGACGTCTTCCATGAAACATCTAACATACAAGTTATCACGTGGAGACGTCTTCTATGATACAGCTAACATACAAATTATCACACGGAGACGTCTTCTATGACACATCTAACATAGAAGTTATCACACTGAGACGTCTTCTATGACACACCTAACGCACAAGTTATCACACTGAGACGTCTTCTATGACACAGCTAACATAGATGTTATCACACTGAGACGTCTTCTATGACACACCTAACATACAAGTTATCACACTGAGACGTCTTCTATGATACAGTTAACATAACAGTTATCACACTGAGACGTCTTCTATGACACAGCTAACATACAGTTTATCAGACTGAGACGTCTTCTATGATTAAGCTGATATACAAGTTATCACACTGCGACGTCTTCTATGACACAGCTAACATAAAAGTTATCACACTGAGACGTCTCCTATGACACACCTAACGCACAAGTTACCACACTGAACGTCTTCTATGACACAGCTAACATAGAAGTTATCACACTGAGACGTCGTCTATGACACAGCTAACATACAGTTTGTCAGACTGAGACGTCTTCTATGACACATCTAACATACACGTTATCACACTGAAGCGTCTTCTATGACACAGTTAACATACAAGTTATCACGCTGAGACGTCTTCTATGACACAGCTAACATACAAGTTATCACACTGAGACGTCCTCTATGACATGGTTAATATACAAGTTATCACACTGAGAAGTCTTCTATTACACAGCTAATATACAAGTTATCACACTGAGACGTCTTCTATGACACAGTTAACATACAGGTTATCACACTGAGACGTCTTCTATGATTCAGCTAACATACAAGTTATCACACTGAAACGTCTTATATGACACAGCTAACATACAGGTTATCACACTGAGACGTCTTGTATGACACAGCTAACATACAGTTTGTCAGACTGAGACGTCTTCTATGACACAGGTAACATACAGTTTATCCCACTGAGACGTCTTCTATGATTCAGCTAACATACAAGTTATCACGCTGAGGCGTCTTCTATGACAGAGCTAACATACAAGGTATCACGCTGAGGCGTCTTCTATGACAGAGCTAACATATACACTATCACACTGATATATCTTCTATGACACAGCTAACATGCAAGCTATCACACTGAGGCGTCTCCTATGATACAGCTACCATAAATGTTATCACACTGCGGAGTCTTCTATGACACAGCTAACGTAGACGATATCACACTGAGGCGTCTTCTATGATACAGCTAACATATATACTATCACACTGAGGTGTCTTCTATGACACAGTTAACATACAAGCGATCCCACTAAGGTGTCTTCTATGACACAGGTAACCTATACAATGTTACACTGATATATCTTCTATGGAACAGCTATCATACAAGTTATCACACTGAGACGTCTTCTATGACACAGCTAACATAGACGTTATCACAAGGAGATGTGTTCTATGACACATCTAACATACAAGTTATCACACTGAGGCGTCTTCTATGATACAGCTAACATACAAGTTATCACACTGAGAAGTCTTCTATGACACAGCTAACATACAAGTTATCACGCTGAGACGTCTTCTATGACACAGCTAACATACAAGTTATCACACTGAGACGTCCTCTATGACATGGTTAATATACAAGTTATCACACTGAGGCGTCTTCTATGATACAGCTAACATACAAGTTATCACACTGAGACGTCTTCTAAGACACATTTAACATATAAGTTATCACACTGAGATGTCTTTTATGACACACCTAACGCACAAGTTATCACACTGAGACGTCTTCTATGACACAGCTAACATAGAAGTTATCACACTGAGACGTCTTCTATGACACAGCTAACATACAGTTTGTCAGACTGAGACGTCTTCTATGACACATCTAACATACACGTTATCTCACTGAAGCGTCTTCTATGACACAGAAAATATACAAGTTATCACACTGAGACGTCCTCTATGACATGGGTAATATACAAGTTATCACACTGAGACGTCTTCTATTACACAGCTAATATACAATTTATAACACTGAGACGTCTTCTATGACACAGTTAACATACAGGTTATCACACTGAAATGTCTTATATGACACAGCTAACATACAGGTTATCACACTGAGACGTCTTGTATGACACAGCTAACATACAGTTTGTCAGACTGAGACGTCTTCTATGACACAGCTAACATACACGTTATCACACTGAGTCGTCTTCTATGACACAGTTAACATACAAGTTATCACACTGAGACGTCTTCTATGACACATCTAACATTCAAGCTATCACACCGAGGTGTCTTCTATGATACAGCCAACATACAAGTTATCACACTGAGACGTCCTCTATGACATGGTTAATATACAAGTTATCACACTGAGGCGTCTTCTATGATACAGCTAACATACAAGTTATCACACTGAGAAGTCTTCTATGACACAGCTAACATACAAGTTATCACGCTGAGACGTCTTCTATGACACAGCTAACATACAAGTTATCACACTGAGAAGTCTTCTATTACACAGCTAATATACAAGCGATCCCACTAACGTGTCTTCTATGACACAGCTAACATATACACTGTCACGCTGATATATCTTCTATGACACAGCTATCATATAAGTTATCACACTGAGACGTCTTCTATGACACAGCTAACATAGACGTTATCACAAGGAGACGTGTTCTATGACACATCTAACATACACGTTATCACACTGAAGCGTCTTCTATGACACAGCTAACATACAAGTTATCACACTTAGACGTCTTCTATGATACTGCCAACATAGAAGCTATCACGCTGAGACGTCTTCTATGACACAGCTAACATACAGTTTATCAGACTGAGACGTCTTCTATGATTAAGCTGATATACAAGTTATCACCCTGAGACGTCTTCTAAGACACATTTAACATAGAAGTTATCACACTGAGATGTCTTTTATGACACACCTAACGCACAAGTTATCACACTGAGACGTCTTCTATGACACAGCTAACATAGAAGTTATCACACTGAGACGTCTTCTATGACACAGCTAACATACAGTTTGTCAGACTGAGACGTCTTCTATGACACATCTAACATACACGTTATCTCACTGAAGCGTCTTCTATGACACAGAAAATATACAAGTTATCACACTGAGACGTCCTCTATGACATGGGTAATATACAAGTTATCACACTGAGACGTCTTCTATTACACAGCTAATATACAATTTATAACACTGAGACGTCTTCTATGACACAGTTAACATACAGGTTATCACACTGAAATGTCTTATATGACACAGCTAACATACAGGTTATCACACTGAGACGTCTTGTATGACACAGCTAACATACAGTTTGTCAGACTGAGACGTCTTCTATGACACAGCTAACATACACGTTATCACACTGAGTCGTCTTCTATGACACAGTTAACATACAAGTTATCACACTGAGACGTCTTCTATGACACATCTAACATTCAAGCTATCACACCGAGGTGTCTTCTATGATACAGCCAACATACAAGTTATCACACTGAGACGTCTTCCATGAAACATCTAACATACAAGTTATCACGTGGAGACGTCTTCTATGATACAGCTAACATACAAATTATCACACGGAGACGTCTTCTATGACACATCTAACATAGAAGTTATCACACTGAGACGTCTTCTATGACACACCTAACGCACAAGTTATCACACTGAGACGTCTTCTATGACACAGCTAACATAGATGTTATCACACTGAGACGTCTTCTATGACACACCTAACATACAAGTTATCACACTGAGACGTCTTCTATGATACAGTTAACATAACAGTTATCACACTGAGACGTCTTCTATGACACAGCTAACATACAGTTTATCAGACTGAGACGTCTTCTATGATTAAGCTGATATACAAGTTATCACACTGCGACGTCTTCTATGACACAGCTAACATAAAAGTTATCACACTGAGACGTCTCCTATGACACACCTAACGCACAAGTTACCACACTGAACGTCTTCTATGACACAGCTAACATAGACGTTATCACACTGAGACGTCGTCTATGACACAGCTAACATACAGTTTGTCAGACTGAGACGTCTTCTATGACACATCTAACATACACGTTATCACACTGAAGCGTCTTCTATGACACAGTTAACATACAAGTTATCACGCTGAGACGTCTTCTATGACACAGCTAACATACAAGTTATCACACTGAGACGTCCTCTATGACATGGTTAATATACAAGTTATCACACTGAGAAGTCTTCTATTACACAGCTAATATACAAGTTATCACACTGAGACGTCTTCTATGACACAGTTAACATACAGGTTATCACACTGAGACGTCTTCTATGATTCAGCTAACATACAAGTTATCACACTGAAACGTCTTATATGACACAGCTAACATACAGGTTATCACACTGAGACGTCTTGTATGACACAGCTAACATACAGTTTGTCAGACTGAGACGTCTTCTATGACACAGGTAACATACAGTTTATCCCACTGAGACGTCTTCTATGATTCAGCTAACATACAAGTTATCACGCTGAGGCGTCTTCTATGACAGAGCTAACATACAAGTTATCACGCTGAGGCGTCTTCTATGACAGAGCTAACATATACACTATCACACTGATATATCTTCTATGACACAGCTAACATGCAAGCTATCACACTGAGGCGTCTCCTATGATACAGCTACCATAAATGTTATCACACTGCGGAGTCTTCTATGACACAGCTAACGTAGACGATATCACACTGAGGCGTCTTCTATGATACAGCTAACATATATACTATCACACTGAGGTGTCTTCTATGACACAGTTAACATACAAGCGATCCCACTAAGGTGTCTTCTATGACACAGGTAACCTATACAATGTTACACTGATATATCTTCTATGGAACAGCTATCATACAAGTTATCACACTGAGACGTCTTCTATGACACAGCTAACATAGACGTTATCACAAGGAGATGTGTTCTATGACACATCTAACATACAAGTTATCACACTGAGGCGTCTTCTATGATACAGCTAACATACAAGTTATCACACTGAGAAGTCTTCTATGACACAGCTAACATACAAGTTATCACGCTGAGACGTCTTCTATGACACAGCTAACATACAAGTTATCACACTGAGACGTCCTCTATGACATGGTTAATATACAAGTTATCACACTGAGGCGTCTTCTATGATACAGCTAACATACAAGTTATCACACTGAGAAGTCTTCTATGACACAGCTAACATACAAGTTATCACGCTGAGACGTCTTCTATGACACAGCTAACATACAAGTTATCACACTGAGAAGTCTTCTATTACACAGCTAATATACAAGCGATCCCACTAACGTGTCTTCTATGACACAGCTAACATATACACTGTCACGCTGATATATCTTCTATGACACAGCTATCATATAAGTTATCACACTGAGACGTCTTCTATGACACAGCTAACATAGACGTTATCACAAGGAGACGTGTTCTATGACACATCTAACATACACGTTATCACACTGAAGCGTCTTCTATGACACAGCTAACATACAAGTTATCACACTTAGACGTCTTCTATGATACTGCCAACATAGAAGCTATCACGCTGAGACGTCTTCTATGACACAGCTAACATACAGTTTATCAGACTGAGACGTCTTCTATGATTAAGCTGATATACAAGTTATCACACTGAGACGTCTTCTAAGACACATTTAACATAGAAGTTATCACACTGAGATGTCTTTTATGACACACCTAACGCACAAGTTATCACACTGAGACGTCTTCTATGACACAGCTAACATAGAAGTTATCACACTGAGACGTCTTCTATGACACAGCTAACATACAGTTTGTCAGACTGAGACGTCTTCTATGACACATCTAACATACACGTTATCACACTGAAGCGTCTTCTATGACACAGAAAATATACAAGTTATCACACTGAGACGTCCTCTATGACATGGGTAATATACAAGTTATCACACTGAGACGTCTTCTATTACACAGCTAATATACAATTTATAACACTGAGACGTCTTCTATGACACAGTTAACATACATGTTATCACACTGAAATGTCTTATATGACACAGCTAACATACAGGTTATCACACTGAGACGTCTTGTATGACACAGCTAACATACAGTTTGTCAGACTGAGACGTCTTCTATGACACAGCTAACATACACGTTATCACACTGAGTCGTCTTCTATGACACAGTTAACATACAAGTTATCACACTGAGACGTCTTCTATGACACATCTAACATTCAAGCTATCACACCGAGGTGTCTTCTATGATACAGCCAACATACAAGTTATCACACTGAGCCGTCTTCCATGAAACATCTAACATACAAGTTATCACGTGGAGACGTCTTCTATGATACAGCTAACATACAAATTATCACACGGAGACGTCTTCTATGACACATCTAACATAGAAGTTATCACACTGAGACGTCTTCTATGACACACCTAACGCACAAGTTATCACACTGAGACGTCTTCTATTACACAGCTAACATAGATGTTATCACACTGAGACGTCTTCTATGACACACCTAACATACAAGTTATCACACTGAGACGTCTTCTATGATACAGTTAACATAACAGTTATCACACTGAGACGTCTTCTATGACACAGCTAACATACAGTTTATCAGACTGAGACGTCTTCTATGATTAAGCTGATATACAAGTTATCACACTGCGACGTCTTCTATGACACAGCTAACATAAAAGTTATCACACTGAGACGTCTCCTATGACACACCTAACGCACAAGTTATCACGCTGAGACGTCTTCTATGACACAGCTAACATACAAGTTATCACACTGAGACGTCGTCTATGACACAGCTAACATACAGTTTGTCAGACTGAGACGTCTTCTATGACACATCTAACATACACGTTATCACACTGAAGCGTCTTCTATGACACAGTTAACATACAAGTTATCACGCTGAGACGTCTTCTATGACACAGCTAACATACAAGTTATCACACTGAGACGTCCTCTATGACATGGTTAATATACAAGTTATCACACTGAGAAGTCTTCTATTACACAGCTAATATACAAGTTATCACACTGAGACGTCTTCTATGACACAGTTAACATACAGGTTATCACACTGAGACGTCTTCTATGATTCAGGTAATATACAAGTTATCACACTGAGATGTCTTCTATGACACAGCTAACATACAAGCGATCCCACTAACGTGTCTTCTATGACACAGCTAACATATACACTGTCACACTGATATATCTTCTATGACACAGCTATCATATAAGTTATCACACTGAGACGTCTTCTATGACACAGCTAACATAGACGTTATCACAATGAGACGTGTTCTATGACACATCTAACATACACGTTATCACACTGAAGCGTCTTCTATGACACAGCTAACATACAAGTTATCACACTTAGACGTCTTCTATGATACAGCCAACATAGAAGCTATCACGCTGAGACGTCTTCTATGACACAGCTAACATACAGTTTATCAGACTGAGACGTCTTCTATGATTAAGCTGATATACAAGTTATCACACTGAGACGTCTTCTAAGACACATTTAACATAGAAGTTATCACACTGAGATGTCTTTTATGACACACCTAACGCACAAGTTATCTCACTGAGACGTCTTCTATGACACAGCTAACATACAAGTTATCACACTGAGACGTCTTCTATGATACAGTTAACATAACAGTTATCACACTGAGACGTCTTCTATGACACAGCTAACATACAGTTTATCAGACTGAGACGTCTTCTATGATTAAGCTGATATACAAGTTATCACACTGCGACGTCTTCTATGACACAGCTAACATAAAAGTTATCACACTGAGACGTCTCCTATGACACACCTAACGCACAAGTTATCACACTGAACGTCTTCTATGACACAGCTAACATAGAAGTTATCACACTGAGACGTCGTCTATGACACAGCTAACATACAGTTTGTCAGACTGAGACGTCTTCTATGACACATCTAACATACACGTTATCACACTGAAGCGTCTTCTATGACACAGCTAACATACAAGTTATCACGCTGAGACGTCTTCTATGACACAGCTAACATACAAGTTCTCACACTGAGACGTCCTCTATGACATGGTTAATATACAAGTTATCACACTGAGAAGTCTTCTATTACACAGCTAATATACAAGTTATCACACTGAGACGTCTTCTATGACACAGTTAACATACAGGTTATCACACTGAGACGTCTTCTATGATTCAGGTAATATACAAGTTATCACACTGAGATGTCTTCTATGACACAGCTAACATACAAGCGATCCCACTAACGTGTCTTCTATGACACAGCTACCATATACACTGTCACACTGATATATCTTCTATGACACAGCTATCATATAAGTTATCACACTGAGACGTCTTCTATGACACAGCTAACATAGACGTTATCACAAGGAGACGTGTTCTATGACACCTCTAACATACACGTTATCACACTGAAGCGTCTTCTATGACACAGCTAACATACAAGTTATCACACTTAGACGTCTTCTATGATACTGCCAACATAGAAGCTATCACGCTGAGACGTCTTCTATGACACAGCTAACATACAGTTTATCAGACTGAGACGTCTTCTATGATTAAGCTGATATACAAGTTATCACACTGAGACGTCTTCTAAGACACATTTAACATAGAAGTTATCACACTGAGATGTCTTTTATGACACACCTAACGCACAAGTTATCACACTGAGACGTCTTCTATGACACAGCTAACATAGAAGTTATCACACTGAGACGTCTTCTATGACACAGCTAACATACAGTTTGTCAGACTGAGACGTCTTCTATGACACATCTAACATACACGTTATCACACTGAAGCGTCTTCTATGACACAGAAAATATACAAGTTATCACACTGAGACGTCCTCTATGACATGGGTAATATACAAGTTATCACACTGAGACGTCTTCTATTACACAGCTAATATACAATTTATAACACTGAGACGTCTTCTATGACACAGTTAACATACAGGTTATCACACTGAAATGTCTTATATGACACAGCTAACATACAGGTTATCACACTGAGACGTCTTGTATGACACAGCTAACATACAGTTTGTCAGACTGAGACGTCTTCTATGACACAGCTAACATACACGTTATCACACTGAGTCGTCTTCTATGACACAGTTAACATACAAGTTATCACACTGAGACGTCTTCTATGACACATCTAACATTCAAGCTATCACACCGAGGTGTCTTCTATGATACAGCCAACATACAAGTTATCACACTGAGACGTCTTCCATGAAACATCTAACATACAAGTTATCACGTGGAGACGTCTTCTATGATACAGCTAACATACAAATTATCACACTGAAACGTCTTCTATGACACACCTAACGCACAAGTTATCACACTGAGACGTCTTCTATGACACAGCTAACATACACGTTAGTTATCACACTGAGACGTCTTCTATGACACATCTAACATATAGGTTATCACAATGGGACGTCTTCTATGACACAGCTAACATACAAGTTATCACACTGCGACGTCTTCTATGACACAGTTTGTATACATGTTATCAAACTGAGACGACTTCTATGACACAGGTAACATACAGTTTATCCCACTGAGACGTCTTCTATGATTCAGCTAACATACAAGTTATCACGCTGAGGCGTCTTCTATGACAGAGCTAACATATACACTATCACACTAATATATCTTCTATGATACAGCTAACATGCAAGCTATCACACTGATGCGTCTCCTATGATACAGCTACCATAAATGTTATCACACTGCGGAGTCTTCTATGACACAGCTAATGTAGGCGATATCACACTGAGGCGTCTTCTCTGATACAGCTAACATATATACTATCACACTGAGGCGTCTTCTATGACACAGTTAACATACATACATACTATCACACTTTGGTGTCTTCTATGATACAGCTAACATAAAAGTTCTCACACTGAGGCATCTTCTATGATACAGCTAACATACACGGTATCACAGTGAGGTGTCTTCTATGACACAGCTAACATCTATACTATCACACTGAGGCGTCTGTTATGACACAGCTAACATAAAAGTTATCACACTAAGGCGTCTTCTATGACACAGTTAACATACAAGTTATCACACTGAGACGTCCTCTATGACATGGTTAATATACAAGTTATCACACTGAGACGTCTTCTATGACACAGCTAACATACAAGTTATCACACTGAGACGTCCTCTATGACATGGTTAATGTACAAGTTATCACACTGAGACGTCTTCTATGAAACAGCTAACAAACAGTTTATCACACTGAGACGTCTTCCATGATACAGCTAACATACAGTTTATCAGACTGAGACGTCTTCTATCATACAGCTTACATACAAGTTTTCACACTGAGACGTCTTCTATGACACAGCTTACATGCAAGCGATCACACAAAGGCGTCTTCTATGACATAGCAAAGATACACACTATCAAAGTGATATATCTTCTATGACACAGCTATCATACAAGTTATCACACTGAGACGTCTTCTATGACACAGCAAACATACATGTTATCACACTCAGACGTCTCCTCTGATACAGCTAGCATAAAAGTTATCACACTGCGGAGTCCTCTATGAGACAGCTAACGTAGACGATATCACACTGAGGCGTCTTCTATGATATAGCTAACATATATACTATCACACTGAGGCGTCTTCTATGACTTAACATGCATACTATCACACTTTGGTGTCTTCTATGTTACAGCTAACATAGAAGTTATCACACTGAGTCATCTTCTATGATACAGCTAACATACACGTTATCACAGTGAGGCGTCTTCTATGACACAGCTAACATACATACTATCACACTGAGGCGTCTGTTATGACACAGCTAACATAAAAGTTATCACATTGGGACGTCTTCTATCACACACCTAACATAGAAGTTATCACACTGAGGCGTCTTCTATGACACAGCTAACATACATACTATCACACTGAGGCGTCTGTTATGACACAGCTAACATACAAGTTATCACACTTAGACGTCTTCTATGATACAGCCAACATAGAAGCTATCACGCTGAGACGTCTTCTATGACACAGCTAACATAAAGTTTATCAGACTGAGACGTCTTCTATGATTAAGCTGATATACAAGTTATCACACTGAGACGTCTTCTATGACACATTTAACATAGAAGTTATCACACTGAGATGTCTTTTATGACACACCTAACGCACAAGTTATCACACTGAGACGTCTTCTATGACTCAGCTAACATAGAAGTTATCACACTGAGACGTCTTCTATGACACAGCTAACATACAGTTTGTCAGACTGAGACGTCTTCTATGACACATCTAACATACACGTTATCACACTGAAGCGTCTTCTATGACACAGATAACATACAAGTTATCACACTGAGACGTCCTCTATGACATGGGTAATATACAAGTTATCACACTGAGACGTTTTCTATTACACAGCTAATATACAATTTATAACACTGAGACGTCTTCTATGACACAGTTAACATACAGGTTATCACACTGAAACGTCTTATATGACACAGCTAACATACAGGTTATCACACTGAGACGTCTTGTATGACACAGCTAACATACAGTTTGTCAGACTGAGACGTCTTCTATGACACAGCTAACATACACGTTATCACACTGAGTCGTCTTCTATGACACAGTGAACATACAAGTTATCGCACTGAGTCGTCTTCTAT
Organism: Chaetoderma sp. LZ-2023a; assembly: GCA_034401795.1. NCBI lineage: Eukaryota > Metazoa > Mollusca > Caudofoveata > Chaetodermatida > Chaetodermatidae > Chaetoderma > Chaetoderma sp. LZ-2023a. The sequence goes on along the minus strand of CM067370.1, from coordinate 9,830,636 downwards.
GACACAGTTAACATACAATTTATCACACTGAGACGTCTTCTATGACACATCTAACATACACACTATCAAAGTGATATATCTTCTATGACACAGCTATCATACTAGTTATTACACTGAGACGTCTTGTATGACACAGATAACATACAGTTTGTCAGACTGAGACGTCTTCTATGACACAGCTATCATACAAGTTATCACACTGAGACGTCTTCTATGACACAGCAAACATACAAGTTATCACACTGAGACGTCTTCTATGACACATCTAACATATAGGTTATCACAATGGGACGTCTTCTATGACACAGCTAACATACAAGTTATCACACTGCGACGTCTTCTATGATTCAGCTAACATACAAGTTATCACACTAAGGCGTCTTCTATGATACAGCTTACATACAAGTTATCACCCTGAGACGTCTTCTATGACACAGCTAACATACAAGTTATCACACTGAGACGTATTCTAAGACACAGCTAACATACAAGTTATCGCACTGAGATGTCTTCTATGACACAGCTAACATATAAGTTATTACACTGAGACATCTTCTATGATACAGCTAACATACACTTCATCACACTGAGACGTCTTCTATGATTAACCTAACAAACAAGTTATCACACTAAGGCGTCTTCTATGATACAGCTTACATACAAGTTATCACCCTGAGACGTTTTCTATGACACAGCTAACATACACGTTATCACGCTGAGACGTCCTCTATGATACAGCTAACATGCACGCTATCATACTGATGTACAAGGTATTGGATTGCAGTAAAACCTTTCTATGATGGGCACCTCTCTATTATGCACACCTGAATATGGGGACTAAATATGGTGGTTCTTTAAGACAGGTGAACTTATGATCAACTTATGGTCCACCATCCTGTGTCTCTGAAAGCTAATCGCCATAGCAATTGACTTGTAATAAGCGACCACCCGTGTTTAATGAATTGATTGTTGATGACTCAGATTATATCCGCTATAGACAGGTTTTATGCAGTAGCACACTGAATGCAATCAATTTGCGTCAATACTAAAGATCCATCATGGTCCGTGGTACTATTATAAACAACTCATTGTAACAGTCATGTTAGACACAAAGAATTAGTCTCCAGAGACCACGTGCACAAGCCTAGTTATTGCAATGAGTAAGTCGCCAACGCATTTCTCTACTGTTTTCTTAGCAGCTCCGTGAGGACGTACTGCATGGAGGACCCTTCTATAAACGAATGTATGTGTTAGTTCCTTTAACCGAAATTTGATACGTGACTTTTTGATGCTCTCAATTAATTTCCCATTTCCTCTAAAATATCGTCTTTGGAATTGTATTTGATTCATGGCCATTCTGTGTAGAACGCGTCAAAGCGGTATCAGGTTACTTTGTAAATTGTTTTACTTATGCATAAATAATTCATAACATCTTCCAGCAGAATGTATCTAGTTGGCATTATTTCATGTAAAATGTAAATCAATGTGCCAATTGTCTGGCATCACATTCAGGATATCCGAATACGGCACAAATAGATGCGAACTCTAATTTACGAGAACACATTCTGTTACACAATGAACATCAGCAGAACACTCCATATGATTTTCTGAGGGAATGCACAATTTCTATCAATTCTACTTAGTACACTAGGACTGTTCTTTATATAGTTTCTAATGACATTGATCCCGGTACCAACCAGATAAGGTGTGTTGACCTCGTCTATTAGTCACTGATGAAATAGACATTAGGGCCAACGCTTTCTTGAAGCTACAACCATATTCTTATTATCGCAACAATGAGATTGTATGAATCTAATTAGTTTCATGAATTTATAAATTTCTATTAATTTTCCATAACTGCGTGGTATATGAGATGGAATGGGTTTGGCTTATCTCGTTTCCTGTCGCAGACCAAATAAGAGAGGTATGTCTCTGTTGACTCAACATGACTTCTAAGCGAAATGGAGACCATATGTGGTATAAATAGATGCAGTAAAGGCATCTGATTTTAGAGGACATTAGTAATACTGTTAGCTGAATTGCTTGTCACTCTGTTGGTCGATAACTCTTTGTCAAATGTCTAGGAAATTTCAACCGTCTCATTCTCAGGAATATTGTTATCGGTGTCGGGATGCGGCTTGTTGATGGGGTTGTGGTGCTGGGGTGGTAAGATGTGGGTGGGTTGAGTGGTTGTGGTCGGGGTGGTGGGTTGAGGTTTGGGGTGGGCGATTGACGTGTGTGGGTGTGGGTGGGGTGTTGGGGGGGGGTTCACGATTCACGCACACTCACTCACTCACTCACTCACTCACTCACTCACTCACTCACTCACTCACTCACTCACTCACTCACTCACTCACTCACTCACTCACTCACTCACTCACTCACTCACTCACGCGGTGATCGTAACGTAACTAGTAAAGGACAGAGCGGATAAGTAAGATGTGAGCTAATAAGTATTCTAGATACTTCAAATAACATCAGTTAGTTACTGATCGAATACAACATTGAGATTTTATGCTACTGACGATTCCTTTTGCCTCAAATACGCAATGGTGAATCCGATTTTCTATAATAATTATTTTCCATTTCTATTTGAAGCAGGGGATCAAATATAAGTAAGTACCTTTAGCTGATCTGATTTCATGTGACAGATCAAACACACGAGTTCTTGGAAAAGCTAAGTTTAGATGAACTCAACATGACTTTTAATCGAATAAGAGACCAGCTGTGGAAAACAGAGATGACGTAAATACATCTGTTTACACTAGAAATAATAGTTGATTAATATTTGCTATACTCTGCTTTTATCAGTGAGAGGTGTAAGGAATTTCTAAAGGTCAGAAATGTAATAGGTGCTACATCCCTGGTAATTATATATGGATTTTGTAAAAATAATGTCATATACTTTCTATCTGCACATATACTTTCTATCTGCACATGGTTGACTACATGTGCAATGAAGATCTACGCACGGCACATGGTGTAGTTTTTCTTCTCGTTCATAATGAAGATGCTATAATGGATGCATAAAAAGCATACTGATGCAACTCGTCTTCAACGGAGATAAGTTCTACGTAATCTCGCGAGATCTCCTACACCTACGAGTGTGGGATAGGTAGAGAGGTGTCTAATTCAGTTTCGGAATATGTAGTTTATGCAGCCCCTATGTTATCCGTGACCCCAATTCGCAATGGTCATTTTCATACACAAGAAAATCCATATGATTTGAAAATTGATTGATCTATATGCAATTAATTGAATAATTAACTCCTGATTAACATCGTTGTATGACTTGGGCTTGATGGGTATCTCTTTAAGAGCATTGCATTGTGTACACTCTTCAAGTTATGATCAATTATATTGAAACTTCAAGTTATGATCAATTATATTGAAAAATAGACAAATCAGATGTAAACCGTCACAATTTCCACTCCATGTGCCTTTAGACATCAGACTGGTGTCATCTTGAAGTAATCATGTTTCCTCTGTCAATCTCACGAAATAATATTTCCCAGGGGTGCAGCTTTATACAACCTAACTATGGCTGTGAGGCACAATGGCGTGAATGCATGAGAAAAAAGTGCTTAAGCAAACAGGAAATGCCAACTAATAAAATACCAATCAGTGAGTCTCTAGCTAGTAGATAGTCCGTTTTCCGGCGGTAACACACATCAACTTCATAAACAAAACCGTGGGCACCTGTTATTGTCTGGTAAACTAACGGTAAGCACATTGCATTACTTAGCATCAAATAACTCGATTCCCAGTCTGTCTGATGACTGGCAGCTGCATTAATAATAACTGACAGCCTAGGTACCCAGTTATACATGAAGACACGAGTGCTAGCTGTGTCTTGAATGATCAGTGATTTCACATCTGCGTGTAACGACAGCTAGTTTGAATTCATATTTTCCCTTTAGAAATGGTAAATTTGCGTGTGTATATCATATTAAGAGATTGGGAGCAGATTACTCAGATGCACAGAGGAAACTTAGTCTATGGACATGTTTATGATTGATGAATATGACGTCATTGTCTCAATTATTCTCATACAATCGAAAGTGTCGTCTTTGAAGGTGTCCATATGTCAGCTTATTATTCGGGTGAAAGCATGCACGGGCTTAGCATTTGTCAGCTATATTTTCTTCAACTTATTTTACAGCCTACAGCATCTCACATATAATTATGCTTTAATACAACGATTAAAAATTAGGTAATTGTAGAGAATTCACCTATGTGGTCTCGATGATTCGAATAGTTATTAGTCCGTGATCCAGCGTAGCCACGAGAGTTTAGCGCTGCCGATGATGATTGCACTATCACCCATTGTAGCCACTTTGATTATGGCTTCCAACGGTGATCATTCTATCGTTCACAATGGACATGAGCCAAAGGGGTCCCACTAGTTATAGTTATCGCTCAGCCATAGTTGCCACAGAGTGTATTGTCCTCAATGACGATCGGTCTATCTTTCAAATACATAGGCTAGACAAGACCTATTTTCTAAAGCGAAATGCCGAAAATACCCTACCCGTAGCTATTCGAACGATTGATGCAAACTTCGATTCGCCACAATGACCTATTGGTTTATATGGTCATGATTGTGAACGGTAAATGTTAGTCTGTTTATTGGATGATTGATATGATGTGTGTGTCTCTGTGGTCAGATCACTGTCATTGATTGATGGTGGATCTCAGCTGATCTCTGTCCTCGTTCATATTATGAGTACTGCCTCGATAGATACTGCATAGAGTAGCGCCTGGTTAATCGATATGAGCGGCCAACTGTTAATTTGCTGATACAAGGTTCTGATGCTCTGTTCATACCCTTATTTGTAGACATACATGATAATTGAATTAATGCTGCACAGATTATGTACAAACGGCGGCGCAATTATGAAGAAACTAAGTATAAATAGTATGATATTGAATACTAAGGGTCATTACAGTTTGTTCAAGAGAAGTTGATACATAAAGAAACACGACCTCTGTTTCTTGTTACAAGTCTGCTCAACTCATAGAGTTCTACTTATTGTTAATGAACATTCTAGTTGAGATGCCAATGGTCCAGGTGAGCGATACAGGCCCCTTGGGCCTCTTGTTTCAAAATATTCAACAGAATATATTATACCTCGTAAAGAATGTACTTTCTCAGGGATTTGCCTGTGAAAGGGTTAGCAACTCTACTCTAGAGTCAAGAGTTAACCCTTTGACCCCAACGGATCAAACACCAAATATCCTTTATGATGTAATAATTATTCTGTTGAATATTTTGAAACTACTGGAACCTAGCCTGTTGCTGCTTATCAGGATCCTATCGAATTAGTTTCAAAATATTTGACAGCTTACCTAATATAGTATATAGTTATTTTGATATTGAGAATTTCAATTCAGGGGTCAAAGGGATAGATCAAACTGGCATCAGGTCCAATTATGTTCAGCGACAATAACTTATCAACGTGCTAAAATACGTGGATTACTATTCTCTCCACCCCACGGCCTCCCCAAACCCCACCCCAACACACACTTTCTCTTACATGCTCTTCACCAACTTGTTAATATTCAATACGTAGCCCAAACAAGCATAATAACCAGGACCCCGTTTTAATTACTGTACTGGTGATATAGTATTGTTTTGAAAACAGGCAGCGATATTCAGTTTCCCTTAAAGAAATGTGCTTCTACTAAATATCTAAATTTTAAAGATGCATATTTACAACAAATTTACTGAAAATAAAATTGTTTAAAATTGTTTATTTTTAGAGGCTTAAACTGTGAGCCTATGTGCAATGAAACGAAATAAATCTTAACATATGATGATTTCATTGGGTATAAATTAACATAATGTGTTAAGTTGTGAATTTGAAGTGGGGACTCGTGCCTGTATTTCAATTTCGCAACTTAAAAATTATAGTAATTCATATGGAATGAAATCATCATATGTTAAGATTTATTAGGTTTCATTACACAAAGGCACATAATCTAAAGCAGGATTAGGTATACTCATGTCAGGAATGAACCTGAGGAAGCTAAGGAGTTTAAGGCTGAGGACAAGACAGAGTGGGAAAAAGCGAAAGAAGGACTGAAAGAAGGAGCCGCCTCTGTTCGTTAGTACGAAAATGAGAAACCTTATCTAAGTACCTGGATGAATAACATTGCAAGATCTATGCGAGTCGTCTACAGTTGGGTTAATCTGAACAGACATCGTATTTCTTATGGTCAACACCAATCAGTGAAATTATAACCAACGCATATGACAGTCAATATTGCCTAGTTCCCCATTTCCTGCTCTTAGCACACGTCAATTTCACTACAACGAACAGCGAGCAATTGCAACTGTTTAGAGAAAGTACCGGTAAACACATCGCTAGAATTACTTAGTATCAATTAACTTCATTCACAGGCTCATTGAAGTCCGACAGCTGCATTGCTACTCTCTGTCACACCATGTCAGATGTGCTAGGAGTTCGCAATGATTAGTGACTTTCACATCTACTGATAATGACAGGGCCATTGCATTCGTGCTTACTCCATAGAGATGCCAAAATTGTGGATACCTATCGCAGCAAGAGACTAACCATGTATAATGGGAAGATATAGTCTATGTACACGGTCATGATTAATGGATCCGATTCCAGTATCTCAATATAGCTGACTGGTTATTCGCACAGATAGGAATTGGCCATATGTCAGTGTTGAGGCATACACGCGCACGGATTTAGCATTTGTCAGTTAAATTATTTTCAAAAAATTCTACAGCTTACAACATCTAACATGTAAATCTATCACTTCATGGTCAATCGTAGCCACATGCGCTTAGCATAATACACACAGGGGAGTAGTCTTTCCAATGATGTTAAGTCTTTCATTCACAATCTCCACTGGAGTATAGTTCCTCCTATGATGTCTCTCGCCCCCAACACCCACGGGACTTTAGTGTTTCCAATGGTGATGAGTCTCGTCCATAATACCCACGGGAGGGTAACGCTTCCCATGATGCTTAGTCTATTGCCTATAATACCCACGGGAGGATAGTGTTTCCAATGGTTATGAGTCTATTGTCAATAATATCCATGGTATGGTAGCGTTTCCAATGGTTATGAGCCTATCGTCCATAATATTCACGGGAGGGTAGTGTTTCCAATGATGATGTGTCTATCGCCCACAATACCCACGGGACTGTAGTGTTTCCAATCGTGACGAGTCTATTGTCCATAATACCCACGGGAGTGTAGTGTTTCCAATGGTGATGAGTCTCGTCCATAATAGCCACTGGAGGGTAATGGTTCCCATGATGCTTAGTATATGGCCATAATACTAACGGGAGGATAGTGTTTCCAATTGTGATGAGTCATCATCCATGTTACCCACGAGAGGATAGTGTTTCTAATGATGCTCAGTTTCCAATAGCGGCGAGTCTATCATCCACAATACCCATGTGATGGATGTGTGTCCAATAGTGATGAGTCTATCATATAATAAAAACCGGACGTTAGTGGTTATCATTACTATCGTTCATAATAACCATACGGATCAAGGTTCTCAGTTGAGGCCGTGCCATCATCCGCAGTTTCCGTTTATGGCCAAGCTTCAAGATACAGAAAGCTGATGATACAACCAGTATACAAGGATTCCCATAGTAAACACGCTAGTTATCACATTAGTGAGTTTCCATTCGTTTGTCTCACACACAATGACTTCACTTTTATTTTCTAATGGGAAATGTCACTCTCAGGGTTTCACTAGATTATCTTTTCAACCATGGTGATGAGAATCGTTACGAGAGGCCATATCAACTGCTCAGTTAGCTATAATGATGACTATCATAGCGTATTAATTTATCTGTTGATGGTTGTGAAAACTAGGTATTAGTCGGCTGATTGGATGACGAATGTAGTATGGCTGTCTTTGTGGTCCGAACACTGACATTGATTGATCGATCTCATCTGATCTCTCACCTCTTAAAATGTTATTGACACACTAGATACTGCAAAGCGAAGGAATGTTAATTTGCTGACCAGATGTTTTAATGTTCTGTAAAGGCATGCGTACCATTTTGGTCAATGATTATCCTAATGATGTGCAAACCTGAGTATGAGCATTTGGAAGGAAGATCAGTGTTGGAATTGTACTCAACACACATCTGATTGGATTCATAAGCACACACTAAGCTAACCAGAGTTGATATTAATAATCTCTCTCAACGCAAATCTGGCAGTATTACTAATCTTTCCCTACACTAATATGACCGGATTGCTCATCTATCGCTTCAATAACGTGGCTGGTATACTGCTGCTGCTACTTTTTTACTTTTCTTTTTTTTGGTAGCACGATCAATGGATCGTGTGGAAATCCATAGCACCCAAAAATATACTAACTGAAAATAACATTAAACAGCGGATAAATCAAGAGGACATACATTTATATCAGTCATGTGTATAAATAAACAATAAATATATGATGGTCAAACGATTAATATAAAAATTCAAAATAGCTGGATGTTTTCCTTCAAACATTTCAAGCAACTAGTTCAAAAACTGTCCACTAAAATTATAAAAGCACACGCGAGCATAGGCTGAGAAATAAACACAGCGATCGGACGTATTCAACACACACCGTAAATCTGGAACAAATTAATCATTAATCAACGCTACGCAGAAAAAAAGTAAACGCTAAGATATTACACTTAGCTCTGTGACGCAACGATGTAAGCTACATAGTTGAAGAGGGTTGAAACTTAACAAACGATTTATAACATTACAATTTACTTTGAAAAAGCGATTCCATAATTATCCCGGTACAACACAATTATGTGTATACAAGACACGATTCTCAATCTCAAGACATACTCGGTCGCCTCTGCACCATATATTGTTAAAGGTTTCTAACTTCCGACTGTTTATATATTTATAAAGTTCACCGCGTATGTTATGCGATAGTAATCCATCAAATAACGCTTCCAAAGTCTTGAAATAATCCAAAGTAGGGCAAATGTTATTATTATATATAAATAAACAACAGTGCTTCCAAATACTCCAAAAAATTGTCTTATCATCCTTCAAGATGCCGTTTTCCAATTCACGAAACATAATTGTGCAAGTGGTTAGATCAGTTCTAGGCACACATAGATGTGATAATGTTTTCTCTACATATACCCAGAATTGAACTATCACATGACAATCAGTGAACAGATGCACTAACGCTTCTTCCGAATTTGTGCAAAATACACAGTTGTTCTCATCCTCGGTACACATGTTTGACTTACTCATAAGGTGTATTACCCAAAGTCTCCAGTGAATTAATCGCAAGACTAAATCGTGTGCCAGGTTCGGTATACTTGGCAAATGTACGTTGTTCCATACCAATTCCCAATCCGTAATATAGAATCCACGCCGCTCCCACTATACATTTTGGATGGGTAAGCAGGGGTTGTCTCAGCAATGAATATAATAATAATAATAATAATAATAATAATAATAATAATAATAATAATAATAATAATAATAGTACATTTGTAATGCGCTAAATCCATGCGATTGCATGCTCTAAGCGCTGACAATAAGAGAGAAATTTAGCATACAGATTATGGGAAAGCTTCTTTAAACAAGAATGTTTTCAAGTTAGTTTTAAATACGGATAAAGTCGGGACAGATTTAATATGAGTTGGGAGATTATTCCACTGAGTGGCGGCCACGAATGAAAAGGCTTTATGGCCATAGGTTTTAGTGTTTACTCTGGGAATCTTCAGGAGATTTTGTTCAGAAGATCTGAGGGTTCGTGTAGGTGTGTAACTCTCTAGCAATTCAGATAGGTACGTTGGTGCAGTTTCGGAGACACATTGATATGCTAAACTTAGGATTTTGAAACGGATTCTGTATTCTAGTGGGAGCCAGTGTAAATCTTGAAGAATGGGGGTAATGTGGTCATACTTATTTCTCAGTGATACAATTCGCGCAGCTGTGTTCTGAACTGCCTGAATCTTGTTAATGAGTATTTTGGAAGCACCTGCTAGAAGACCGTTACAATAATCGAGTCTCGACATTACTAGTGATAACACGAGCCGTATTGCCGCTTCCCGAGTGATGTACTTCCTAATGTTACCGATGTTTCGTAGCTGCATAAAGCACACCTTGCGAATATGATTTACATGACTTTCCATATTTAATTCAGAATCGAGGAGAACGCCTACATCTTTTACAACAGTAGCCAATGGAATATTATTAACTCCAACAAGGACGCTACTTAATCCCGTTTTGGAACACCTGGTGGCTGGACCTACCAAAATAGCTTCAGTTTTTTCATCGTTAAGCATTAGCATATTCGTTGTCATCCAGGATTTTATGTCAAGGCAACAATCAGTTACTTGTCTACTGGCTAGATTTGCGATGGGGGCAGATGGAGCAAACTGTTTATCAGCTGTGTATCGTCTGCGTACAAGTGCCGTTGGACATTATGACCCTCAATAACAGATCCTAATTGACGAGTGTACAGGGTGAAAAGTATAGGGACTAGGATTGAGCCCTGTGGGACACCACATGTTAGTTCTACTGATGAAGAAGGGGTCCCATTAATATACACAGATTGATACCTATCTGATAAGTATGACTGGAACCATTTCAGTGCGACACCGTTTACACCAATTTCATTTGTGAGCTGAGACAGAAGGATGTGATGATCGATAGTGTCAAACGCTGCGCTAAGGTCAAGCAGGATTAGTAGAGACACATTACCGGTATTAACAGCACATCGAATGTCATTAACAACACGCAATAGGGCTGTCTCGGTACTGTGGCCATGCCTATATGCCGACTGGAATGGTTCATATAGCCTATTAATCGTTAGGTAATCAGAACATCTATTTGATACTGCCCTTTCAATCAGTTTAGACATAAAGGATAAATTTGATACTGGTCTGTAATTTTTTAGGTTATCAGGATCCAGGCCTACTTTTTCAGCAAAGGGTTGATCAAAGTGCGCTTGAAGCATTTTGGAACGATACCGGACTCTAGGCTAGAATTGACAAGCCGAGTAATTGTAGGGAGTAGGATGTCGATCTATTCAAGGACAATTTTCGTAGGAACAGGGTCCAGTGTGCAATATGTTGGCTTTGATTCTTTCACAAGCTTCAGGACCTCATCCTCGAAAAACGTTTGAAATGGTCGAGTTTGTTTTGAGTTAATGTATGCTGGTTGTAGCGAACATTGGAGAGCACTACAGACTGATCCAACTTAGTCCGAATGACCTCGATCTTATCTTTGAAAAAGTCCGAAAACGATCTAGCCACCTCTGCAAGATCATCATTGCTAGGGAGCGACGTACTAATTTTCTTCCCCATAAGCACAGACATAGTATTATATAAGGCTTTTGGATTAGATTTGTCCATCTCAATTTTGTCAGTAAAAAACGATCGTTTTGCCCTAGTAACAAGCATAGTAACAGTATTTCTCGCATTACAATATATCTGACGATGGACCTCAAGCCGCGTCTCTCTCCATCTCCTTTAGGCTTGTCGTCTAGCTGCTTTGGCTGCGCTCACCTCTGGTGTAAAGAACCACATGGATTTTGGCCATATCAATTCCTAGCCGTCATGTAACAAGAACATTCTTTATCAATGTACATTAGTTTCAAAGTAGGTTCATCATTATTGATTTGGCCGTTAATCAAAGCGAGCCATTCCTTTGGTATAGCTCCGTATAGCCGGACCAATCCTCGCATGGCGTCTATTGGCCGTAGCTGAGTAATTTGTGCAATTTCAGCTAGGGATTTCAATTTCCTGGACCTATCATTGGTAAGGTCGCCAATGTATCTAATGCCATTCTGAGCCATAGAGGGAAAATACAACACTTTATTTTTGCGACATATATCATTATTACCCCACAGGCTTATCATTAAAACACCCACCCAACATTGCGGTGGATCTTTTATTTTAATGAAAACATCAAGAGCATATTTCAGCTCCAAAACACTTTAGGCACACGTGTATAATTAGGCGGCGGACTAGTTGCACAAGATACATTTTGTAGGAAATTCAATTATAAAACCTTCGATTAATGTGCTGGCTACATTTGCCCATTGGACGTCAGCATAAAGTAGCATATCTAAGAATTTGAAACGTTATGACAGACATTTTGTCCTGCCATCGACAAGGTTAAGGCCACCTTTAATTCATTCATGCACACATCTTGTGAAACTAGACACGTTTTGCCTTCCCACATACATCCTAGAATAACTGTATTAATTTCTTTCTCGATATGTTGAGGCATATATATTACAGAAGCGGTATACCACAACTTTGCTAGGATTAATGTATTCACGTGACCAAGGCTTTTCCAGAAACTGCCAAACGTCAGCATTTCCATGAATTTATTCTATCATGCCAGCTCCATTTTCCCCTAAACGTGCTACTGAAATGTATACCTAGAATCTGTATCGAGTCAGTTGTTCAGTTATGTTGAGAGGTTTATCATCTCTGCTTTTCCAATTGCCTAGAACTCATCCTTCTGGTTTATTTATATTAATGTTCAAACCAGAGGCCGTTTGAAAGTCGTCTAAAACATGATTCAATCTTTTAAAATCAGAATTTGTTCCAGCAAAAACTGTTGTGTCATCACAATACTGAGACACTTTTATGGGTCTGTTCACCCCTTCAGTTTCAATGCCTTTAAAACAGGGTCTTCCCTAATAGTCGACCCTAAGGACTCCATCGCTATTATAAACACTAAATGGGACAGTGAGCACCATTCCCTCACATAGCGTTCTAAAACTACTGGTTTGCTAATATAATTATTAACCAGATATTTACTACTGATATTACCATATAAGATATGAATCCATTTGCCGAAATTAGGACATAAAACCAATGTGACTGATTGATTTGAAAAGAACATTCTAAGGCCTTTTCATTATCTAATCCAATGATAGCGCCGGGGAAATTGTCTTTTTCTACCAGGTGCAGGGTGTCTCTAATTAAAAAGGCATTGGTTAAATTGATCTGCCCGGAATAGAGCAGGTATGGCCTGTGCGGATAACATCATCTAAGACACTTGAGATTTTTTCGCAAGAGCTTTCGAAATGATTTTATAATCTACGCATCGTAGTGAAATTGGTCTGTAATTTGCCAATATCCCACGATCGCCTTTTTAAAAATAAGTCTCACATAAGACTGAGACATCTCATGTGAAACAATTTCGTGCACAACTTTAACGAATTCGGGTCCCAAAAGATACCAAAACGCCTGATAAAATTCAACACTAAGTCTATCTCCCACTGGTGCGTTGCCCGGTTTCATGTTTTTAGAGCCAAACCCTAATCATTTAATGTTAATGTTGCATTACTGCTCGCTTCTGAGAAAGCGTCTTTAACATTAGCCAGCATCTCAGATGACTTTTCTTCATCACTTTTATCTGACGTGTATACGGTTTGATAATATATCTCAACAATGTCCATGATTGTTGTTATCTAAACACCGTATTAACCTATCAACACCTCTTGCTTTCTCAAGGTTGAAAAATAATTTTGTGGGATTTTCCCCTTCAGTATACATCTGTGCTCTACTTCTAGTTGTTGCATCCTTAGCTTTATGTTTCTCGATCTCAGACAGTTTAGATCTTATATCATTGAGCTGTTCCGTAAGGTGAATATCACCGGTTGCAACTTTGCAGGTTAGTAATGTTAATAAGCGCTCAAGGACCTTAGCCTCTTTACGAATTCGCCGCACTTTTCGGATCGAATATTGCTTGGAGATATCTGAATGCCCTTTTTAACATCTTCCCACCATGATATACAATGCTCGTGGGAATGTTGATTCTGAAGCTAAAATTCCCAGATACTTTTAATGCAACGACGATACTCTAAATCCTATAAAAGCGAATTGCTAATTTTCCAGAAGCCGGCACAGCGTTTTATCCAATCTGCATTATCTAGGCAGATGAAATACATATCATGGTCAGAAAATGTGAAAGGATACAACCCAGTACTTACTAAATTCCCTCTCAAAGACCTATTGATATTTATTCTATCTATCCAAGAGGAATTTTGTCCATTGGCGGAGGGCCATGTTCTTCGTTCTTCTGGATATATGATGCGATATTAGTCTAACCTGTCCCGTCTTCCATCCATAACACAATTAAAATCACCGCCGACGTTATTCTCAGAATTTTCACTAATCACAGATGAAAGGTCGGATAAAATTGACATCTCTGTGTATGAAAATCTGGTGCATAAACAGACAACAATGTATACGCTGATCCGCTATATCAACAACGACCATAATCCAAATGTCCACTTGTGTCCGATGATAAATTAAAAATATTGGCGGACCTTAATTTTTTAAGGGACGAAATAAAATAATTCGCCATTTGCTAAATGCTTACAATTTTTCTAAAACGCCTGGGCATTGTAATTTTGTTTCCTGCAACATGATAATATCAATATTCTTGTCTTTCAAATCTTCAAGCAGAACCCGTTGTGCAATCTCATCATTTAGTCCTCTGAAATTAAGTGGGCATATTAGCATTATTAATAAGAGATTTTGCAAACCCCGCCATTTCTTAATTGGATTTGCTTTTCTTGCTGAGATATTTTTTCGCCCACTTGCCTAACTTCTGATTAAACTCAGACCACTTTAAATCACCAATTTTAAGATGCTGATACGTCAGAGTCATTGCGTAAATGTCAATATCTCACACACTTTTTGGTGATGTAGGGAATCAGTACCTGTCCAGTTTCTGACCGATAAATAACCATTTTACTGCCTTGAGAAGCATGTGTATTAACTGAAGTATCGGACTCTGCAATGGACACACTGTCATCATAGTCAAAAGACATATCTTGAGAATCTCCTAATTCGGAATCCGAACTAGAATCGTCTTTTTGACTCTTCAATCTACACTTACTCTTGCCATTATTAAGTACTTTAGCTATTTCTTTATCATTTACCAGATTGCCTGTGCTGTCTGTCCTATCTTTGAGAGTGTCAGTTAATGTCAGTAAATGGTCTAACATTGAACTATCAGTACCTTTAGTAGACTGCGATCTGAGTTTAGTCTGGCCGGGGGGTAGGGGGGGGGGGGGTATCAGAAAATGCATCCTTATCCCTGGTAGTCGGTGCAGACGTCTGACTCAAGCCTTCATCTAGCATTTCAATTGAGTCAGATATCACAACAGCAACATGGTTGGGTGGCTAATGTGTGTCTGCCACAGTAACTGCGTTAGGCTCCTGGCACGGTTTGGGCTCAGTCACATCCGTATTTCGCTTACCTTCTGCTGATTTAGTTACTACCTGAGGACAACGCCATTTATAATGGTCAGTGGCGCCACAAATTAGGCATTTATCATTCTGTGGACATGCCCTGGCCAAATGGTCAGTGTTGTTAGATATCCGACATGTCTTAGCCTGACCCCTATACCACACAGGCGACACAAATGTATTGTCAATGGGCAGAGTGTGTGCTAGGAAGCGGCTTGACAATATCTGTCATCCAAATCCGCCTGAACCCATTCTCTAACGATCTGTCAAATTGATTTTCAATTGAAACTACCAGGCCATATTTAGCCATTCCAGAAGTAATGCGGATTTCTAAAGGAACCTTTACTTTGACCAACAGTCTGTTACTAACAACGTCTTGAATCTTGCAGGTTTCCCCATTCACAACCATCCCATCCTCCATTAGCCTTTCCTTAACCATTTCCACAGATATTGTTACATGCCATACGTTACGTTTAATGTTCTTTTTTCTTCTTGCGTTCACATTTGACTACATTAGAATGTCGCACATCTGGATGAAGCTGGCTGAAACACCTAGTGGCTAACCGCGGCATAACGCTCTATCACAACATGACTACGTTTAATGTTAATTAACCACTTTAAAACCTGGGGCCCAGAGCCGATGACATCCTTTAAGCCGTGATACACATCAACAGCTCCCACATTCCATCCACTAGTTACCAATCGAAGGCTTAATAACTGGATATACCGAGTTGACATATCTCAAAACATTAGGTCACGACGGCCGCAGTACAACGCTCAATAGGAACCCGGGCGCACGAGCGCTAGCGGGTAAGAATAATACTGCAGAAAGCCGGATTAAAACGCGGCAACTGTAAACGAGCGCGTATAAGATCGAATGCGTCTAATGAACCTGTATCGACTAAACCTGGACAATATAAAACTAAACACGAACAAGACGAACAAGACGAAGCTGTGGTGACAAGCGAATGGCCACCACAAGCAAACCCGAGGACCCCGCAACAAAATTTCAAAGTAACAAAACTATAAAACTAACGTATGTAAAGTTAGGCAAAAGCCAGACATAAAAATAAATCATAGAGCGCGGTAGAAATCATCTAAAATTAACGTTAATAGCAGAGCCAAAGAAACACATACTAACTCTACTACTACTACCACTACTACTACTACTACTACTACTACTACTACTACTACTACTACTACTACTACTACTACTACTACTTCTACTACTACTACTACTACTACTACTACTATTCTCTCTCTCTCTCTCTCTCTCCTGCCACCCCCCCCCACTAAGCAGGTTGCCAAGTGCAATATTGTGAAAGCAATAGCAAATGTGCACTTATGAAATTGTGTGAATATAGCCAAATACATATCAGTAAAATGTTCTCAAGGCCCAATAAATCTGAGCAGCTGACGCATATTACAGTTTGTTGAAAGCATCAACCAGTATACAGCGGGGAGCACTTAACATGCATTAGTGATGTTCTCATCTCTTTGATGTCTGACAGCGGTGCCACAACTAATTGGCAGATTATGTGTCTGTCGAGACTGTGCTAATTCCTGAAACAACGTGTCCAGACTAAATATTTAGACAGAATTACAATGCTTTTGTGTTGGGTTCAGAAGGTGAGAAGGCTGAGCATTTGGGAGGAAAATCAGTGTGATGAGTAATGTCTCTCAACACAAATCTGGCGGTATTACTAATCTTTCCCTGTAGAAATAACTCGTATTTTCTAAAGTAAATAACGAAAAGCCAAGACACGACCATGAACAACCATGACGCCTGAAAGTGGCTACAGCTGACGACTAAATACAGTAGCGAGACCTTCGCATGTATGGTTACTGTATTCTGCGGCTGTAGTAGTAGACACATCCTACAGCTGTAAAACAGTTCTTCTTCGCGTTTGACCACTACTTCTTATCCTCAGCCTATATATTCAGCTTACTCAGGTACATTGATTTGAGTGTAACGAGTCCTGCTTTGTTGAGGTCACCTTGTAGCACCCTAGGCAAATTCCAAGGCTCTCTGTGCAGTTGTATCGTCCGTCATCTATAGCACATAGCCGAACATGGACCATCTTGGTTGGGTGACTTTTACGGATAGCAGCGATGTATTACACATCTTTTATAGTGCATCATTTGAAATTATGCTATCTGGCCATCGGTGTACATTAATGGTGGGTAGGTGTTTTCGGTCGCAGGCATCAAGTTTGGTTAGAGCTGTCTTTGGAGCCACCCGGCTGTTACAGTTATACAGCTTTGTCAAGGGCATCTTTGATCTTTGAACCCATAGCTTCCAGAAGGACTGGAAATTTATTTTCCACATGACGCAGCATGCAGCAATGTCAGTAGCACCACACACCAGTGAGCCCAGGTTTTTACTTTTCCTCCATGGTTTGCCGCCACGAGGTGGATCATCATTTTCCTTAGTTTCAAGATTTTTAGATACGTATATGTAGGTGAACTTTGTTTTGGATTCATTCAAAAAGAGATTCTCAATTTTTATCTTGCTTTCAGCTATTGGGAGAAGTTCGTCAAGGGATTTCACTTCCTCGTCTATGAAGTCAACGTCGTCATCGTATTCCATCTCTAGCGGCATACCCAGTATAGACACTGGGGGTTTGGTCTTGTGGAATTTTCCTGCACAGATCTCAATGCAGCAGCAAAGTAACATGGGAAAAGCACAAGGGATAGACGATCTCCCTGTTGGGAGCCAATTGCTGTCCGAAATTTACAGACTTCGCCGACTTGACACATACTCTCAGCTTGGTGTTTACAAGTAGTATTTCACTAGCCGTAGCTTATCTGCATTGTACCTGGACTGACGTAGTACATCTAGGATCTGTGAGGGTGTACTTGTATCGAAGGCTCGACTACTGACACAATCATACATTGAGCCCATACAATGTCTGCGCAGCTGTGTCCACGTTTAATATGATCCGGTGAAATCATCTATCTTGGTCCGGATGTGGCATAGAGTAACATTGGATAGGATTGCCAATATGCTGCTGAGGAGCACAATGGGTCGCATATTAAATGCAGGCCATGTGGTTTCTTGTGCTTGTGTAGCGCAATAAGGGGCCTTGGCCTACATCATCGATCAGGACTGGATGGACCGGATGGACGCCTATTTTTAGCACTTTGAGTGTCTTCATAACTTCTGCTGTTGTAATTGGTGTTAGTAATGTTAGTAATCACCTTCAGCTTAGTTATGTATTACTAACTCTTATATTCTAAAGTAAATAACGAAAAGCCAAGATACCTTGCTCCCAAGATTGAAGCCACAGTGGAAACGACCATGGTGCTGAGAGTGACTACAGCTGACCACTGATTCCCACGATGTCCCTACTCTCTCAAGCAAAGCAGCAAACATGCTATAGTAAGTCTATTTAATAAACACAGTTTGCAAATTTGAAATTTTATGCTCAAAATCAAAATATGGAAAAAACGTTAAAGAAATCGAATTGCTTAATTCGAAACAATTATATATTTGGTATTTATACTCAATTGATCTGGAGCAAAGAATGAATAAAATAAAACTATTTGCAGAATGGTATTTGATTATCCTATTCGACATCCTGCTCCATTTCGGTTTCATTAAAGAAACTATCGACTTACTAGTTTTATCTAAATATGTTTATCACAGATTTCATTTCAAAAATATAAAGAGGTACAACATGTATATTAATGTTTGTTTTACCCCAAATGTTTTTTGAAAAGCTCAGAACAAACAAGCTGGAATGTGGGCACATTTTCCTTACTGGTTGATCTATTTGCGATTATGAAGGATAGGTGTTAAGTGCCTAATTGGATGATGGATGTGACATGTCTGTCTCGGTGGTCAAATCTCAACTGATCTCCGTCCTCGTTCCTAAAACGACTGCCATGCTAGCTACTTCAGAGAGGACGTGATTCTTTGATTTTGGCGACCAATTGATAATTTGCTGACAACACACTATGACGTTCGGTACATATGTTTGTCTTTTTATTTCTGTTCATTGATGAGAATGAGGTTACGGATTTACTGAAGATGTGCATTTAGTAAGAGGTGTTTTTGAGGAAGGCTAGTAGAAATTATACCACTGAAATATGTCCCTAAAGCTCACCAGCAACAGCATAGAGAATGCATTCCATGGACAAAACCTTGTGGTATAGTCACTAGTCTACCTAGTTTACTGACTGACAGAGCAAGTCCTGCCATTCTGGCATTTACTGACTATTCACGTAATGTCTGAATGTAGTATAGCTCTCATCCACGTGTACAAACATGCTGCAAACAGATAGCTCTCATAAGGACTAGCACAGTATTTGACATTCACATTTTGGATACTCGTTTCCCAAATTATTTACTGTCGGGCCACCACCTAAATGGAACACACTGCTAAACGTAAATATGTTCACTGTTAGTCTGACAATATCATAGCTGAGTCTCTAATATTAATTTGATGTAGAGATAATACCTCTGGAAACAGAAAATATGTACTTGATCTAGCTATTTTAATGAGAAATAAATTTCGTGTATATCAGGCAGGTACATTATGATTCTGAAGAACAGACACAACCAGCTGTATTGACACTGGGTGTACTCTTAGCAGTCACATATATTGATTGCCCTTATATAGGCTTTGATTGACAACATATAGCTGATATCTAAAACGTTACACTGCTTTACAATGCTGGCTGGACACGATCCTTTCTTGACATCCGTGGCAGGACCCAAACCAATAAAATAATATATACAGCCATGAATTATTAACATTACAATACATATTCTGACATGCACGGTAAAGCTATTATCACGATTACAGAGTCTCAACAGGAGTCGAGTCCATTTGTACATCAGATGTCATTAATAAATGGTAGAATTGATTATTTTTGTTATTTCGTATGCTAAACAGATATAAGCTAATATATACAACGAGTTAATGGGAATAGTGTCCATTTTCACACACAATAACTGACTTAGACATTACCGAATCGAGTATTCATTGGCAACTGCAGTACATCGTAACATCAACGTGTATTGGGTGTACTTATGCCTACATGAAACAATAACAAGAACTAGGAATATAATTAAATACACTGAAAAGACATCTTCATAATTTCTCCGAGACCTTTAAAAATGCTTCAGACTCTCTTCCGGAGAAAACTTAAATCTGAAGTTCGGAAATATGTTTCAACGAACACCCAGCGGAGTTATTTGCCATAGTTGACATTACATAATATTTCTTACATATACGCACGCATGCGCGCGCGCACACACACACACACGCGCGCGCACGCACGCACGCACGCACGCACGCACGCACGCACCGACGCACGCACGCACGCACGCACGCACGCACGCACGCACGCACGCACGCACGCACGCACGCACGCACTGCGAACCGATGGCGGGGTTGGGGGGCGGGGGTGGTTATTGGCCAATCCCATTACCGGTGGATGTGGTATCAACATTAAAACACCCAGTCCTTTACTGCAGCAGATTATCACATTTCTGTATTGACTGATCGTCATTCTGAACAAAATATAATTTTCATCCATCACTATCATCATAGCCCTCGTCATCTTCAACGACGGTATATGTGGTTGGCGAATCGGCAGTGAACATATTGCTGCTGCTGCGTGATACGTGATGTTAACTGAGGATTCCCTAATATCTGCTGAAAACCCCATTCATTTGCGTTACTTGATTTGCTCATTTAATGGCTGATTTCATGTTCCATTGTGATTATGGATGTCCGTACTGGCGTGTCGCCCTGTCCCGATCGATGACACAATGCAATATATCAACAGACACACACCAAATTAAGTAATGGCTTTCAGACACATAATGCCGCCTCATTGAACCCAGATTAATGTATGTGCTTCATACATTCTGCTCATCATTGGAGGAATTACACATTTAGTCCTACTAGGTGAGAAATAAAAATTACGTAAATTAGATTAACTTCATATGTTAATGGAATTAATTATTTTTATTGCCATTATTCCATCATCAACTGTTGTTTGTATTAGCCCTTAGATGGACTGCTCTAGAGTTTAGTAATCCATGACCAGACAAAATCATCTTGCGTGCTGGCCAGCTCTGGTTTGAATTGGTTACCACGACTAATTGCTATAGTCAAATGATTGGTGACTGATGCTAAGCATTAAGCATGTGGATGCCAGCGGGTAAAGATATCTCGAAAAAGTCATTACAGATGAGTGAGATGTGGCCAATTAATACTGGATAATACTTCAAAGAACACCAATTACTCACTACCGGAATACGACTCTGATCTTTCTTTAACTACAGCAAAAATGTCCATTGAGAGGGAGAGAGAGAGAGAGAGAGAGAGCGAGCGAGAGAGAGAGAGAGAGAGAGAGAGAGAGGAGAGAGAGAGTGAGAGAGAAAGAGAGAGAGAGAGAGAGAGAGAGAGAGAGATGCATCATTTTGGTTTGGGGATGTGTATGCAACAGCTATTTTCTTTATGCAAACGTTATATGCAAATAATTGAATAAAAACAGAAAATCCATATCAACGTATTCATGTACAATTAGATCTCTCTTGGCGTATTCGTGCTTGAACTGGTATGCATCCTGTTTGGACTACATCAGATCACTCAGGAGTTATAGTGAACAAGGAATAATAATAAGACTTACCAGTCATGGACTAGGCTCATGGCAGCAAATCAATGTGTATGAACAGTGGCAGTGAAATCAAGATATTTGGCTTTCAATGTTGAAATGATAAAACTAAAATATTAAGCTAGCAGCAACATGGCGAGTGACCTCAGTTCGTTAGTGCGATAAGGAACTTACATGAATGCACATCTATTTATCTAACTGCCTGGATGCTGATATAAGCAGTGAAACCAATACCATCGCAAGAGTCACGTGAGTCATCTCGAGATGGGATCTAGGGTCAATTTGAACAAAGTTCGCATTTCTTCGGGTCATTATTCCAGGATGTGGATAAATCATGCACTCCTTCTTAATATATATATATATATATATATATATATATAAATATATATATATATATATATATATAAATATATATAAATATATATAAATATATATAAATATATATAAATATATATAAATATATATATATATATATATATATATATATATATATATATATATATATATATATATATATATATATAAATATATATAAATATATATATATATATATATATATATATATATATATATATATATATATATATATATATATATATATAAATATATATAAATATATATAAATATATATATATATATATATATATATATATATATATATATATATATATATATATATATATATAAATATATATAAATATATATATATATATATATATATTACAATGAGCCCCAGCCAATCTGCGGCCCATTGCGCTCCTCAACAGCATACGGAAAATGCTATCCAATGTTACTCTATGCCGCATCCGAGACAAGATCGATTACTTCACCGGATCCTGTCAACGAGGCTTCAAACGTGGACGCAGCTGCGCAAACATTGTATGGGCTCAACGCATGCTTGGGTCGGTGGTCATGTCCAAACACTGGTACTTCCACAAAATGGGTATTTACATAACACGAGCCTTCGACACAATTAAACGCTCAAAGATCCTAGACGTACTACGGCAGGCCAGTTGCAATGAAGATGAGCTACGACTAGTGAGTCTACTGCTCGCAGACACCAAGCTGAGAGTACGAGTCAAATCAGTGAAGTCTGTAGAGTTTGAGAAATAAATCGGCTCCCCACAGAAAAATGGTTTATCACCGATGCTTTTCACCTGCTACCTTGCTGCCACATTGGAATCTGTGCGGGAAACTTCGACAAGACCAAAGCCAACACCCCCCCCCCCCCCCGTGTCAATACTGGGCATGGGGAACATAGCTTTCCAGTCCTTCTGGACGCTATTGATTCAGAGATCAAAGATGCCCTTGATAAACAGGCTACGTTTGTACAATGCAACCTGTGTATCCGTGATGCTGTATAACTGTAACAGCTGTGCAGCTACAAAGGCATCTCTAGACAAACTCGATGGCTGCCACCGCAAACACTTACGCACCATCACTGGATACCGATGGCCAGACAACATAATTTCCAACGATGCACTATACAAGCTGTGTAATACGTCACCCCGTCTGTAAAAGTTGCCCAACAAAGATGGTCCATGTTTGGCCATGTGCTAAGGGTGCCAGTAGACACACCAGCACAGACATCCTTGGAATTCGACATGCTCGGAGCCAGCAAATACAAAGCCAGGAGAGGACGTCATTGCATAAATCTGCTAAGCGTATTACGAGGTGACCTCAAGAAAGCAGGACTCGGTACACTCAAGTCAAGAATGGACCTGAGGAAACTAAGGATTTCGGCTGAGGACAAGACACAGTGGGCAAAAGCGAAGAGGGACTGATTACAGCTGTAGGATGTTTCTACTACTACAGCCGCAGAATACAGTAATCATCATCATATATATAAATAAAGATAGCCTAGAAATGCTCGGACACTCAGATCAGAAATGGTCCTGAGAAAGCTAGAGTGTGGCTGAGGGCAAGACACAGTGGTCAAAAGCCAAGAAGGACTGATTGCAGCTGTATTGTTTTTCTACTACTACAGCCGCAGAATACAGTAATGCATACTAATTAATGTGAACATTTTACCTAAATAGAACGTTTTCCAGCTATCTACCAAACCGTCTGGCTTATTCGCTGTTTTCATAACTGTGATTGATAATAGTATATAGATTCGTAATTAATAAATCTGGCTGTCCTGAACGGCATCATTTCTTACTTGTGTTTGATGGATATGAGCATAGGAACATTGAATGGCGCACACTCTTCGAGTCTGGTCAATTATATTGAATAATACCTATATTAGTCTTGGACTGCAATAGGTCAACATGCACGACAGACGATCAGCGAGAAGTGAAGCTTTATGTAACCTGTGAAGCTCGATGTTGTGTATGCAAAATATAAGGAATGTTTAACCAAACATGAAATGGCAACTTGTACAACACGAATAAGTACAATTATAAATATCCAACGCATATGACTGTCAATATTTCTAGTTTCCCATTTTCTGCTCTTAACACGCATCAATTTCAGTAGCAGAACAGCGAGCACCTGTTATTGTTTGGAGAAAGTAACAGTATGCACGTTGCTAGGATTACTTATTATCAATTAACTTCATTCCCATGTTCTTTGAAGTCCGACAGCTGCATTGCTACTACCTGACAGCTTATCTTCCCAGTCTCACACGAAGACACCAGTACTACGTGTTTGCAGCTATCAATTGATTTCACATCTGCTGATAATGACAGGGTTTTGACATCCTGTCTACTCCAGATGCATATGAACAACACGTGCAGAGCGGAGATAGTCCATAAACACGTAAATCAAGGTACTTTAAGTATATCAATATGGTTGGCGTGCTATTCTCTGAGTGGTGGCCAGTGCCGTCCATTAACCTTTACGGACCAAATTTTGATAAGAAAATTAAAATATTTCCTTATGGAATGTCCATTTGCAGGCCAAGAGAAGGGTATTTTTGAAATTTCACCACTGGAATGGCTGGCTCGCTTACCGAGCAAGACATTGCTGTGGTACATTTTCAAAAATGGTCTTCTCTTGGCCTGCAAATGGGCATTCCTCAAGACGACCACTACACAGACCGGTTTGGGCCGGCTTCGGCATGATAGGGTCAAGTTAAATTTTTGCCAGTTAGTTTTAGAGTCAGAGCCACGCAAGGATTTAGCATTTGTCAGTTAAATTAATGTAAACGTATTCTATACAACATCTCGCATGTAGAACTGCTTTAATACCACGGCTAAGCATTAGGAAATTGTAAACAAATCGCCGTAGTTGGTCTCGATAATACGAATGGTTATCACATTATGGTCAATCGTAGCCACTGAATTGTAATATTCCCAATGGTGATACTGTAAATAATTGTATATGTAGACAATTTGGGTCAACGATTGTGCTGATGCTGTTCAAATAAGAGTATGAGCATTTTGTGCGGACGGTCAGTATGAAAATTGTAAGCTGGAAAACTGAATTCATAAACTATCGTTTCGTTACACTAACCAGACTGGATTAATAATCTTTCTTAACACAATCTGGCTATATTACTCATCGCTCTCAACACAAATATGACTGCATTACTAATCTACCTGTACCCTAACATGATTGAATTCCATTCCTTATCTATCACTACACTAACTTGGATGGACTACTACTACTACTACTACTACTACTACTACTACTACTACTACTACTACTACTACTACTACTACTACACCTACTACTACTACCTCTGGATGGTGGGCCAATGGGTAGACTACTCGGCTCCCAAACGCTAGGCGAATCGGTGCTATAAAATTGGCTGGGTTCGAACTTCGCGCAGGTCGAAAATTGAAAAATGTAAAAATAACATTCCAATATCGACTGTGCTATATCCTAGTACAGTGCGTCGTCAATGACATGGGTTCCTAGAACTAATGCTTGTCAATAATAAAAAAAACTAATATAAAAACGACTACTACTACTACTACTACTACTACTACTACTACTACTACTACTACTACTACTGCTACTGCTACTGCCACTACTACCACCACCACCACCGCCGCCGCTACTACTACTACTACTACTACTACTACTACTACTACTACTACTACTACTACTACTACTACTACTACTACTACTACTACTACTACTACTACTACTACTACTACTACTACTGCTACTGCTACTGCCACTACTACTACTACTACTACAACAACTACTACTACTACTACTACTACTACTACTTACTACTACTACTACTACTACTACTACTACTACTACTACTACTACTATCCCGCTCCACTATGAAGTACAATATTGTGAATGCCATAGGAAATTGAACTTAGCAAAAATATGACGTAATGAGATTCTATCCAAAACACTTGCCACTAAATCTTCATAAGTCCCAGGCAATCTGAATAGCTGACGTATATTACTGTTTGGCGGAGGCATCAGGCGGCATACCGCGAGGAACATTTAGCAGAAATGAGGGGTATTCTGTGCTAATTCCTGGAATAACGTGTGCAGACTAAACCATTTAGATAGAATCATATTTCATTTGTGCTGTCTTCAGAATGTTCGAAAGCTCTTTGATATTTTGAACAGGAATTTAGGAACTAAGAACTCCACCAATGTTTGACCACGTGCTAACTTGTCGACATTGAATATTCAGCTCACCTTAAGCATGGTTTGAAGCACATTACTACCGAAGAACTAGTGTTTCAAGAGCAGACACTAGTATCCCATTTTTGTTATATAAATAGGTGTTCCAACTAAATAACTAAATTTGGAAAATGTTAAATATATTTGCTGTAACCCAGCCGTCGTGGTGTTTGTTTGCAATGCTGGTTTCTACAACCAAAGATATATCTAATAATGAGAAAAGCTTATTTCTAAGCCATTAATTCATATACGTGTGTTCCCTTAACATGGGTGTACACGATGCCTAAAGAACGTACACGAGAAGGTTAACTTGACACAGCAAATACATTACAGAGATGTTAATTAATCATTGAAACAGTGCATTCATTTCATCAGATGATGGATCGGGATGCATTCATTGTCGCCGTGCGATGTTTAATGACCAACGTTCGATGTCCGTTAGAGACCGGTTTATTGCACTAACATGCTGGATACAATCAGGATGCGTCAATAGCAAGTGTGCCCCATGATGCGTGGGACTATTATAAGCAAATTAATATGGCTGTGATGTTAGACAAGTAGGATCAGCTTACAGAGACCATGTGACCAAGCGAAGTTATTACAAAGCATACCATTCAGCGCAATTCTCTACTGCTTACACACTGCGCCTCTTATTTGCATAGCTCCCTAAGGTCGAAATGCATGGGTGATACTCTTATAGAGAGCTGGATATTGATATGTCGATTCTCTCAATTAATTTCACATATTATCTACAATATCGTATTTGGATCTGTATTTGTCTGAAGGGCATTCGATATAGAATATGACTAAGAAGTATTGGGTTACCTTGTCATGGGGTTTACGTCTACATGGCGAATTCCTAATACAAAGAAAAGTTTGTTTCAGGGAATTTATGTATTATTTGATATTATGCTGATGTTTGTTTTGCCGCAAGATATTCTGCTCCATTCGTGTCGAATTATCTTACGTATATATATATATATATATATATATATATATATATATATATATATATATATATATATATATATATATATATATATATATATATATATATATATATGTATTACGTTGTGAATGCTGGAACACACTGCGCACGTAACATCAAAAGCCAGCTGTATATGGCAGACAGGGGGTGGGGGCAGATGAAGACTACATCGGGTATCATAGCTGTCAAGGTAACATCAAAACATACTGGGAGATTAGACCGATATTGGGCTGAGACAAACATGAAAGGATCCAGCGGGACTCAGTTCCATGGGAAATTTTGAAAGTTAGAAGCTTCCCAATGTCATATTCCACATTTATGGACAACTATATGGAACTTCGGATGGCTGCAAAACTTTGTACATGAGCGACTATTTGTCAGCAAGCCATATCCCCACACGATTTAATGAGACCAGTCATAGTGTAGCCTTTCCTTTTTAATCAGCGTCAATTATTTTATAAGAATAAGATATATCTTCTGCTTCACGATGCACACTGGTAATTCACTGTTGGTGATAAAGAAAATACTGAGAAATGTGCGAAAACTTTGTAGAATGCTCAGAAATATGAAGGTTTAAAATCTAGGTGACATCAAGAAAATCATGGATTGTACCACAGCCACCAAGAAGTGTCCGCACACTCTAGCTCTGTGAATCAATTCATGAGCTGTATCTAATAACGTACTAAGGCTCTCGTAAGAAATTTACCATGATTCTCCCCCGGGCATCTCTTGCATGGAGTCACTGGGGACAGAACTGTATGACATAAGTGTACCAGTTAGGAACATTAGGCAAAATATTAGATTAATAATTTTCTAGTATAACCTTTATCTGTAAGATGGGTAAACGTCCTTTCAAGATACCAAATGTAAAATGTGCTACCGCTGTGATAATGATTTGGGGAAAGGCGTTTGATACAATTTCTATCGACTCTTTGTATTTGATGTAGATGTTAGCAGCATGCATGATGCGGTTTATCCTATTTTCTAATGCATATAGCTGCCGGAGGTGTGTTATAGAATGTATAAAGATGCAAATTGTCTTTGACAGAGATGTGTATGTAACGCTGATGTTGTATAAGCACACATCCGCGCGTGCTCACTGCATGCCCACTCCACTTCTGTATCCACACCATACTAATGATTCGAAACACCAATTAGACGTATTTTAATTTATGCAAATAGTTTAATTATCAATAAAAGCACGTGTCATGAGGAAAAAATCTTCATTTCCATGTGACATGCCCGCTAAGATCACTCTGACATATCCGATCGAGCTTAGAATGGGTAGCCACGTGGTTTTAATACAGATGCGTATTTAGCAGTTATTGGGTAGGTATATTGGCATATTCTAGCACAACCGTTTATATATATATATATATATATATATATATATATATATATATATATATATATATATATATATATATATATATATATATATATATATATCTCCTTGGCCTGAAATGAATGTACTTGGATTTGATTGGTTTCACATAAGACGCAGTGATTGGCACTAGCACATGGATTGGTAATTTCTATATCAATCTGTCGTGACAGTATTTAAGATTTTGATGGGATGGATAAGCTTTTGAGAATGCTGGATTGTTTATATTCTTCAAACCTACATCAATTAGATTTAAGAATAGGTGTATTAGTATTAAACCTCCTCTCGATGTGATTGTGTGCCTCAAACCGCCTGAAGCTTTGAGCAAAAATGATCGTTTCAATTAGTCATTAACTGCGAGTGACTGTGCCATGGACAGCAATAATCAGTAGCTTTGCACTTCATTGGCCGGTCGATGGTGTAGATTGTCTAAATGTGGCATAGTAACTAATAAATACAGTAATGTAAATACACTATCCTTACTCCTTCTCCCTATGACCAGTAAGTCGGTAAGCAGTATATGAGTATAATTTAGCCAGTGTACCTTGACGGGAAACAGATGTGGTCTTTACTCTATTAGATAATGATAATAATAATTGCGGTTCTGTAAGTGGTGGTCTTCACAGTATGCACGTTTCGGTATGTTTTCATAATGGACATTATCTAAATAAACCATCTCTGCAAAGTATAAAATGCCGTACACATTTCATACATGCTTACTACATTGAGAAACATAATTCGTACAATTTCTAACAAAATGAGATATGGTTGAATATATTTGTTCTTATACAGAAGCTATTCAGCACACATGTAGTAGTCTAACCTCTTCTCAATTGTATTACAATGTCCATTCAAAAATACGTAAGAACTGCTAAGACCGAGGCTCCATAGGGAAGAAAACGTGCAGCATTGTGATGGCATCTATCCAGTTTATTCTATTGCCCTCCTTGGTCTTAAAAGTCAGTTGTTGTATGCGAGGATAGACAACAATCTCATTATCTCGATCTAGATATTTTAGACCATATCGGTTTATCTTTCAGCATGGATAGTTTCTTATGATGTAATAAATTGTAGAGCCATCACCTTACTGCTAAGTGAAGCATGGTTCCTGAGTATTTGCCAGAAACGTGTCTTATCAGTTCAGGTTACATGCAAATGGACTCTTCTTAAGTCGTGGTTGTTTAGGTTGCGTTCAAATAGTCTGTTGACTCGTGATACTAGTATTAGAGTTACTGTTAGTGATTATGGGAATCTTTATGGGAATCTTTATGGGAATCATCCTTAGCAGGGCATTGTCTTTTATTGATTTGTGTCCTCCCGTGGATGGTTTGGTGCCCGGCCAACATTGTAAAGACCTATTTTAGATATCAGCTGCCACAATGTGTGTGACTTGAAGTCTCTATGTTGTCAATCAATGTTGTATATAACGTCAGTAATTATATATGTCTGCCTGCTAATATTCCATGGAATGGACATACATCTTACTATGGTTGTTCCCTAGAAAAGGCAGGTAGCTGATGACGCTGGCCACTATGATTATTCCAGGGCCTACTAGTGTCATACCCTGACAGAATCCAATACACTACCTGTTGTTCTCTTGGCAATCACTAAAACAGAATTACATTTAGATTTGATGTTTTCACAAGTGTCAAACAGTGTCACGTCAAATTAATATGACAACTCTTGTTTTGGCATTACAACTCTTCGGTAAGCTATTGGGGTACAAGTCTCACTACAGATGTCCACATAATAAACACTTGCTCTTCACATTGGCCAAGTACTGACATTATCGCAGGGGCCGTGAAGCACCAGCCTAGCTGTACGTGAGTACAGACGTTAGCCTTTTTGGACACTATATTGACATATTTGTTTGACGACTGTTGCAGCTCTAGCATCTTGTTGTTGCCACGAGTTAAAATGACGTCATAATTATTCAATCTGACTTAATTGAAGGATCCGTTTATAAGTATGCCCCGCTTATTTCTAGCTATCCTTTTACGCATGTTTAAGTAGATTCTCATCCAGCTGGCAAGCTCTATTTTGAAATTAGCAAATGCCAGATATATTGGTTTCAAAATATTCAACATTATGTATACTAAGGTGTAAATTCGCCAAAGCCATACAATTCAGAGTTTCCTTTCGTGATGGACCATAATTACCTTCGTGCCAGACTAACGTCATTGGTATTATACATGCAGATATGTGACTCTCAGATCTGATACCTAGATTATGACGTCGTAGTTATCTTATGCCTACAATGCGACTCTAGTTTCTAACACAACTCGTTCAAACGAATGAGTTCGAAGTGGCATCCGTTTAAAAAAACATCAATTATTCCAATCTCGTTAACACGCTTGGCTAATATCTAAGCAGCACGTGACAATTATTAAAAATTCATCAAACATCATGTACTGTTAGGAAATTACTCTTAACATCTCATAGGGATTTCCTTTGCGCCAAGAATCCGGGCATCCTGAACAAGGTTTAAAGTGCCAACGCATTTTACTTTGCATTTTCAATCCTTCCAGAGAGTTGGCAAACAACATGATGTTCGCTGTCTTATGTGACTGACATGTAATGAATTTATGTAAACAGTATGACACGCCAAACGGTGCAGGAATACAATGATGTGAGTGTCAACATACCCATATTTATTCCTGATATAATTTACCGTTTTGCGCTTGTAAATGCCAGGCTTTTATTCTACACTTGGAGTGGTGTGGGGTGGGGGTGGTTATTGGTCGTGTGGAATTTTTGCGCCCATATTTCAATGCAGCAGCAAGATAAAAGGTGAAAAGCACAGGGGATAGCCTGTTCCCTCCCCGATTGATGTCTCAAACTCTGCATACTCCAATGACTTGACTCGTACTCTCAGCGTGGTGCTTGCAAGTAGTATTCTCACTAGTCGCATCTCATCATCATTGCAACTGGCCTGGCGTAGTACATCTAGGATCTTTGAGCGTTTACTTGCGTCGAAGGCTCGTGACATGCCAAGGCCCGTTTTGTGGAAATCCCAGTGTTTCGACATGACTACCGACGCACGCATACGTTGAGCCCATACAATGTCTGCGCAGCTGCGTCCACGATTACAGCCACCTTGACATGATCCAGTGCAGCATCGATCTTGTCTCGGATGTGGAAAAGAGTACAATTGGATCGGGTTTCCAATGGGCTGCAGATTGCCTGGGTGAATGGCTTCCTGGGCTTGGGTAGCGTGATAAGGTGCCTTGGCCTACATCATCGATAGGAATGTGGTCCATAAATGCTGACTTGATTATGCGCCTGTACTGCTTTGAAATAATGTCACATGTGTAGTTCATTGCTCATGCCATCAGATCCGGATACACGGCCATTTTAGGGCTTAGAGTGCCTTGTCAATTTCTGATGTTTTAGTTGGTGTTAGTAATGACCACTGGTCCCTTGAGAACTGGGCCAGGGCGTCATTATAGTAGTCAGTGAACTGTTCCACGAATTGCATCCTTTTTGCGCTGGCCAGTCCCGATAACGTGTCCTGTGAGTCGTGGTGTCTAGTCAGTAACTCTCAGGGCTCGGGCTGCCAGAAACATTTTGTCACAGTCATCTGTGACAGTGATTTCTTCTGCTAGTGAGACTGCTTGTTGAATAGCAATATCATGTAACAGTTCGCTGATTTGGTGCATGATGTTATTGCGTCCCCTGTGTGGTTTGGTGCAGTCTTCACTTGGGCCACTTTGATAGATGCGCAGCATTAATGTGTTCTGCTCTGCTGATAGTTTTTCTTCTACAGGGTCATCAGTATATCTAGTTCAGTTGTTGTTTTCAGAACTCCTATTATGCTGGTACCTGATGATTCCATACATTTGATTATTTTGGTTAGGGCTTGATTTGGATCAAACCTGACACCGATGTTGGCAATCTGCTCCTAGAGAGCCTATTTCTATGACATTTGATTGTCAGTGTCGCTGACTGAGCTTGGATAGGTTTTAGGTCAGGCTACCTTCTTGCCTGTTACGGCGTTTCTACAGTAGGACAGAATGCTTGCGGAAGGCATGTAACAACTGGCCTGTGATCAGAATTGAGGATGCACTTCCATAGGAACCAGCATCCAGAAGTAGGGTCTTTGCTTCTGTTTTGCAAACTGTGAAGTCTATTTGCTTGAGGACTACTGTTGCAGCCTTATCACCTGTTGGGGCATTTGCGATCAGCAATGTGTCCTGTTCACGCTGCCCACTGATGGTATGGGTATTTGAAAGCCGTATGTGTCGCAAATAGGTCATTGGAGCTATGGAATACAACACGTGTATCGACATTGCTGCTGTATGCGCTCTCCCTGTACGACCACATGCATAAGCTACGTCTTAAGTTATTGTCCACATTGCTGAGTTCACCCAGCTTGGAGTTCAAATCTCCACACACAGTTGCCATCTGGCTGGGATTGTAATGGCAGAGCTCAGTTCTGAATAGAAGGAATATAATATTGATGTATTCTCTTTGACTTTTTCATTAGTTTGCCATATGCGTTAACAATAGAACATTTATAGGCGGCGGCGTGTTCCCACGTATTACCAGCGCGATCTTTGACGTATTCAAATCTAATGACATGGTCCAAGACCCTATGTCCGATTACGAAGCCTTGTTTTGCTCCATGAGTACTAGATTATTACCTGTTCGAAGTCGGTGCTCTGAGTGAGTAGCTACTTTAGTCTCTTGATGCATGTAATGCGTATATATATACATCATATATATATATATATATATATATATATATATATATATATATATATATATATATATATATATATATATATATATATATATAGTGCTCACAGTCTGCACCTACAATTTGCCTCTTTGATGTTGCAGTCGGACCACGTACATTCCACGTTGATATGGCACGCTCCATCGATGATCACCTTGTCTGCGGATGTCGAACACAGTCCCTAGTTTGAAGAGGGTTAGACATACTCGGAGTTGGTTCTGTATCCAGATGTCAGTGTGCAAGCCTTGATAACTTAGTTTCCCAACAAAGTTGGCACTTACAGATGAGACCGGCATGGCGTTATTACCTTTCTCTCCTTCCTGCATTTCCTTCTCCGGTATTTTTCCTCTTTTTGGTCCGTAAACCTCTCACCCATCGGGTTTTATAAAGGAATGATGTCCGGCCCCGGTTGTTTTTTTGCTTTGTACTTTCAAATTGATCATAATGACCTAAATGTCACGAATTTGAGAATAAAACCGGCAACATTTTGTCACGAAATCGTCCTGATATTACACCGCCTACGCTCTCTCCAAGAGGCATCTCTGTCTCATGATGATATCTATTACAGACACAAAGAGGGCCCTAGTCTTGGGTGTAATTCACAGAGATAATTGGACACAATGACACTACAGTAGATTAATCAGATATTTCCATGTGTGTTTCATCTGATTTTGTGTCACCTTTTTCGATACATGTAGTAGTAATGTCAAACTCCTCGCCATTTACAGGTACGAAACGGTGATTGATTTCAGGAATAAATATGGGTAATTTGGACATTTAGATTATCATTTCATTCCTCCATGCGAGACACATACACCAGTGAGAAACATGCGCTTTGACACCGCTCCGGAAAGAATATCGCATTAAACAAATTCTTCGTGACATCTTTGAAAATTACAATTGTTTAAACTAAGAGGCTCAACGCACGCTGGATAACATTTGATACAGCACAAAGGATCTGACTCTTTAACCGTTATATATTACGCTTGGTTTGTACATGACCAGGTAATCCATATGAGATCCATATTGGATTCTAAGGGCCATTTCATAATGCCAGGTCTTTAATGGAGTTCTCGATAATGGTCATGTGTTGGTCAGATATTAGCCACGCGTGTTAAAACATTAGAATAATTAATTCTATTTAAAACGCATAGCACTTTGAGCACACTCATTTGGCGAGTGTTGCAACACTCGTGTCATGTTGTTGGCATAATATTATGGCAACGTCATAATCGAGGCATCTGATCTGTGACTCAAATATATGACGTCATAAAAATATTAGTCACGTGTTAGCTACCGTCACAAGGAGCCCACGCTCTGAGAAATTACAGGAAAACTAGGAAATGATTGCATACGATTAGATAAAAACGTGCTTCTGATATTAATGTCAATTTCCTCAGACAGTTACCAATACAACGATGTATAATGTATAATAATCTATACCGCAGGCATTTTCCGATTCTGAAATAATAGGATTAAAAAGACCTAGAATTAACCTTTAATCCATTGACTACTAATTCAGTCAATAGCATAAGGGTGAGATTTAGTGGTATTTAATGGATTACTGTATGATGTGGAACTATAAAAGGATATTTTATGATCAATAGACTCAATTCGTCCAGAAATTAAGGTTTTCCTGTCTGATACTCTGAGAACCACTCTTCCTCAACCTTCACCCGCTCTGGCACTAGCGGTGAGCGTTGTGCGCGCGTGTATGTGCGTGCGTGCGTGCGTGCGCGCGTGCGTGCGTGCGTGCGTGCGCTATGGAGCTCTTGTGGGTACTCAAGGTCCACTTCCAGGATGTAACCCTTATCAGAATCTACAAAGTCAGACATATCACATCCATCGTCCAATGAAATGTTTAAATCTAACTCTTCACAAACACGCGCAGATATACCAGTAAGCGATATCGGGATGAATGTTTCAATAAACATATGGGCTTAAGCAACATTGATATACATGTAGTACACATTTATGGTTTTGAAATTCAAGCTCTTATAAATATATTCAGATAAAACTAGGAGATTCCCGTGAAAACAAACTGAAATGGAACAGGATGTCTGGTAGTATGAACAATTAACCCTTTGATCACGATAGGTCGGAAATCCGCCCTCGGGGAGAACGTTCATGTGACTGAAAGGCCTGAATTTCGGCCATGGACATATCTACATTCATAGCCATAAATAAAATTAAGCATACACACATGGTGGCCGATTTGCCTGCCTTTCAGGCATATGTACCCTCCCATTGAGGCCGCAATAACCATATGGGATAAGAATAACGGTAAAAATTAAAATCTTGGTAATGCTATCACTATAATCTCAGGGTGTGCGTGGCGACCACAGCAATAAATTCAGAGTTCAAAGAGTTAAGTGCCATTCTCCCAATACTTCATTTTATTCATTTTTCACTCCAGGCAATTTGTAAAGAACAAATATAAGATTGCCCAAATCAATTAGAATTTGTGTACAGTTTTCATATCAGGATGTTGATCTTAAAATTTCAGTTCGCCAAAATTTGTTGATTAAATCAACTTACTGCAACATACTTACCGGTTTTCTTGACAGAGTTGCGTTCCACCATAGTGACTCCCATCTACATAATTAATGTGCAGCATACACTGGTCGTTCTCATTTTAGCTTCAATATTGCTACTAATTACAGATGTCTTGGCTTTAGTTAGTTTCTTTATTTACTTTAGAAAATATCAATTATATCTACGTAATTAGACGAGTTTCTCTCTGATTCCTAACATTTCTGTAATACACGTTCTCTAGTGAGATAACTAAATGGAAACATTTAGCACAGAGTATACCCACCCATGGACACATTGAGCACTGAGTATACCCACCCTAGAGAACTGCGTAACATGGTAACAAGCTTGTGTACACAACGACTCGTGTCAAATGATTTAGTTTTAAGAAGACCCAGACTTGGTTGACGATGTTTTTATGACGAAATAAGACAGACAGTTTGCAAACGAACAGACAAACGATATTTTGAATGTTGACATAAATGAAAACGAAATTGCAAAAGCATTAAGATCTCTAAAAAAAACCCGGGAAAAGCCAGTGGTCCTGATGGCATCATAAATGAATTCCTAAAATACACGAGTGATATAATGATGCATTAATGATACATGTATTGGTTACACTTTTTAATACGGCATTGAATACAGGAATAACAATCAGATGACTGGATTGTACCTATTTACAAAACTCAACGAAGCATGGCGTCAGCTAAAACTATAGAGACATCCCTCTTTTATCGTGTTTAGGTGCATTTACAAGTGTCATGAATAATAGATTGACGCAATTCTCAGAAGTATGTGACCTAATTAAAGAGAACCAAGCAGGTTTCCGAAAAATCACTCAACAGCAGATCACATCCGTTTACTAAAATGTCTAATTGCTTTGTATAGATTCAAAGGACAGCAGCTGTACTGCGCCTATATTGATTACGAACAAGCTTTTGATAAAGTATAGAGTACAGCGTTATGGTAAGAAATGATAAATTGCGAAATTAGAGGAAATTTTCTCAACGTTATTGTGAATCTATAAAAACAAAAAAAACAAAAAAAAACCCCTTCCTGTGTCTTCTCCAATACTTGCATATCTACCATTTTCCAGTCGTCTATCGGTGTTAGGCAAGGGAAACCCCTATCGTCATTCTTATCTGCACTGTTTATGTGATTTAGACACATTTCTTACTAGCAAGCAGTGTAACTATCTAACAATGGCAAATACTATCGAAATCTAGAATATGCTTAAACTTATGATTATTTTATATGCGGATGGCACAGTACTCCAAGGAGGACTTACAGAAAGCACTAGATGCACTAAATTCTCAGTGCAAAATGTGGAAACTAAAGGTTAATACCGACAGAACGAAGGTGATAGTATTTGGAAAGAAATGTAATAATAATATTCTATTTACACTTAATGATCAGGTGGTAGAAGAGTTAAAAGAATACAAATATTTGGGAATTGTATTTTCTAGAAATGGTAGTTTTTATCGAAGTAGATTACAATTAGGTGAAAAGGCTAACAGAGCTATGTTTGCGCTACTAAGCAAATGTAGAGCCCTAAACCTGCTAATGGGTTTACAACTCAACTTATTTGATAAAATGCTGCCTCCCATAATGTTATACGGGTGTGATATGGAGGTATGCAAATTTAGACGAGTTAGAAAAATTAAAACCAAAATTAGGCAAACATATCTTAGAATTAAGAATGTCCACACCCACTTGTATGATATATGGGGAATTGGGGGATCTATCCTATTTAACTAACAGTGCAGATGCGAATGGTGAAATTCTGGATTAACCTCAGAACTGACAATGGAACGAAATATTCATCAATAATTTGTAAATCCATCACGCAATTGTATAATACTGATAATAATATCCAGCTACCCAAAATTAAAGTTTCTTTTTAATGGTTCTCTTTTATAAAATATATAATTGATAATTGTCGTTGCAGTCACGTATGGACTAGTCAAACGATGGGTAAGGCGAGTGGCAATGCATTCTACAATATAATAAAACAGACTCTCAAAGACAAATTTCTTCAAACGTGGGCTGCTTCACTAAGCAAGTCAGTAAAGTGGCAAATGTATATGAAATATAAAGATTCATTTAAACTCGAGAAATACTTAATAACGATGCCAGAAACTGTACGAGTTATCTTGTGTCATCTGAGCGCGAGCAACCATAATTTAGAAATAGAACAAGGGCGACATTTCAACACTGATAGAGGGAAAGGGAAACAGCCTGCAACTTATGCGATATGGTGAAAGTGGGAGATGAATTCCACTTTCTCCTAGAATGTCCAGCTCTGAACGAATCTAGGAATAAATACATACCAAATTATTCCAGAACACAGCAAACCGAACATACATTTAATTGCTTAATGAACACAAAATATACAAGACTAAGCATAAATGTAGCGAAATTTATAAAGGTAGGCCTATAATTTGTAAACCAAGCGCGAAAGTAAGAAATGGACACATATAATAATAATAATAATAATAATAATAATAATAATAATAATACATTTTAAATGTCACGTATCTGAATTTAACAAATAACTGGCACTGCGTTCAAGATGCCCAGCACTCGCAGTAAAACTTAGGATACGGATAAACTGCTGTTGCTACCCATGACATCAACAGCCGCCAGTCGAACTAGCCCCAAAATACCCAACAGTATACATAATATTAAAGCATCATCATAACAGTTTGAGCAGAAATTAACATAATAATGTTACATAATACAAATACACATAAATTAACAAGAATATCAGATGCTATCGATTCCAATTATTGCACATGTTAGGGTCGATTTATATACTTTGAACCGTATTTACCATAGTACAAATCTCAAGGTAACTGCACAGAGAAAATCTGTTGCGAATTCTGGGATCAGACCGACCAGCGACTGCTGTTGTATATGGCACCAACGCCCCCCCCCACATCCCCAGTCGGTCTGCCCCACCCCACCCCAAATACCCAACAGACAGAATATAATATTAAATCATAATAACCAACTATTGCCACTTTTGTATCTTCAAGATTGTAATCAATATTATTATCATCCAGTATCATCGTTAGTATTATCAGCCTTCTTTTTTACAGGCAACCGAAACGAAAGCGAAGGGAGAAGTGAGATCCGGTCACGCCCCACCTAACCCACCTTCACAGTCGAGTACGAATTGTATGTCATTATTAAGTTTACAATTTAATAAATGTTGAATATTTTGAAACTAATTTGTCTACCAAAGAATCTCTATGTCTATTCTCCTTGTGCCATCCCCAAGTGTGCGAATTGTATGCTGTTGAGAAACTAATAACCTAATAGCTGTTGAATATTGAAACTAATTTGACTGGTGACCTGCTCAATTTATTCTTTGTATACTACATAGTGAACGAATGTTATATATGTATGGTACCGGGGTTTCGTTTGGACGGGTGGCCCGGTTGGTGGTTCATATAGGGATTAGCTTGCCACCGTGTCAACCCGCGTACCAACCGGATCTCCCTTCTACCGGAGATAACCTGAAACCTGTGGTGCCCTAGGCAACACCGGTTTTCGTCAAATTATTTTCTATAATGATGTAAGATTGATAACAATAATGAAAATTGCTGTAACAAATAATATATGGTATCTCTATAACTGTGTACAGTTCAGAGGAAATAAACCACTCAGCTTAAAATCATTTTGGTTTTATATGTTGTGAAGCGCATCATCCCGTGACTACACGCAATACCAAACTCTTAACATTTGAGAAATAAACACTGTATGAGGCATGCCACGATGCGCTATGTGGATATGCACATGTGTTAAATGTTGACTAGACTCACCGTTAGCTTCCGAATTGATACTTACACTATTGATTGTCAGACTGTAAACATCGCGAGTCGGAACGTAATCTTATCAGTAGTTAACAGAATAAAAACTAAATCTTATCCCAATCATAGTATACGAGCGAACTGGTAAACCTTTCCTACGTACTGATCATATGGTGAAGGGACAAGGATAGTCTCTGTATAAGGTAATGTTAATTATCTCCACCAATGGATACGTTAATTTCGATGGTAGCTCAGGTAGTGCCCTAACAAAGTTAAGCGGAATTACCCTGCTATAAATTATTGCATAGTCAGACCCTTGATTACGGCATTACCAGACATACCATCGACATTTAGGTGTCCATAGCTATTAACAATTACATTAGATTTCCCACTAACATGTTTTATTGAGATGGGAGGGTTCCCATGAGCTGTGTCTATAAAGAAGGGAGATTTAGCAGTGGCGCTGCCTATGTGGATGGGAGGATTCACAATAACGGCGTCTATGTAGACAGGGAATTGACAGTAGCGGTGTCTATGTGGACAGGAGAATTGACAGTAGCAGTGTCTATCTCGATGGGAGAATTCACAGTAGCGGTGTCTATGTGGATGGGGGAATTGACAGTAGCAGTGTGTATCTCGATGGGAGAATTCACAGTAGCGGTGTCTATATAGACCGGATATTTCACAGTAGCAGTGTCTAGATGGATGGGAGAATTTACGTAGCGGTGTATATATGGACGTGATACGTCACAATAGCGGCGCCTATGTGGATGGCAGAACGATCACTCACAGTGTATATTAAGGATTATATGTCAAATGCATATGCTGTAGAATGTAGTGTATGTAATTATCTGGAAGGATGTTTATAATTTTTGTTTAAATTTGTTAAATTTTTGATCTTGTATTTTCTGACGGGTTACAGCATATCGCTAATTAATACATGTTATAGGCAAATATATATATACAATTAGTCCAGTAAAACTACAAATTAACCTAGAACAAATTGCAACAGAATTTATTTCTTTTCTGCGGCATTCATGGGACTGCCAGGTGTCACATATCAAAAGTCCTCCAAAATCCCTCGATGGGAAAGTGGGTAAATTCGCATATTTAGCTACCGCCATTATCCGAATAATGAAACTTCCCTTACCTGCTTCATTCCGCAAATAAACGAAGTAGAAATGTTGTCTAAGCTCTGAATTTCATGGTCACGGAAGACAGTAAGCAATTGGCAATATTGCCTTGAACCACTTGTACAAATTCTCCAAACCACAGATTAAATATGGTTGTATGCACAGGGCCGGGGTAATTTAAAAAAATTTTATTTAAAGTAAGTTTAATTTTGTTTTTCGCTTTTAAAATTTTATCTAAAATAAATTGCATTTTAATTTTCACTTTTATCTCACAATTTGAATAAATTTCTATACAATTCCATCAGAATATGGACATGGATTTAGATACATGCGTTATTTGTAACCAGAGCCTAGAAAATGGCTCACAAACTGTTAAGCTTCGAGTTAAAGGCTGTGACGGTATTAACAATGCTAGCAGTGCCCGTGAAAGCGATGTCATAGCTGAAGTAGGACAGAGGGTTCATGTAAAATGTCGACGGGAGTTCATTGATCCCAAGCGGATTGCCCGTGACGCAGAGAAAATTGAACAATCTCCGCCACCCATGCGAACACTCCGTTCAGAAAGTCCAACATTCAATTTTAGTGAACATTGTTTGCTATGCGGATACCCTGCAAAAATTCAAGATGGAAAGAAACGTGGCTATGATATTTATCCAGTAAGTACTCATGACTTTCAATGTAGTATCGCCGAGGCCTGTGAGCAGAGAAAAGACGAATGGGGCAAACTTGTAGCTGGGCGGCTTGCCTTCACGCCGGATTTATGCGTTGTCAATGCAGTATACCATCAACGCTGCAGCGTAAATTTTCGAACCATGAAAAATATCCCTCAGCTGCACTCATCTTGCTCATCCCAAAAACATGGAAGGCCAGAAGACTTGGACAGAGTAAGAGCATTTAGTGCGACAATGGCATTTCTTGAAAATAATGATGATGAGCAGCTGACCCTGCACGACCTCGTTAATAAAATGCAAGAGTATCTCGACGATAAAGAGAATAAAGCATACAGTACAAAATACATGCAGGATAAAATAAAAGATAATTATGGCGATGAAATATTTATTAGCACTGTGAATGGTAAGCCAAACGTTGTTACCTTTCGTTCTAAAGTATCTACTATTTTGACTGACTTCTATAAGGAACAGAAGAGAAAGGATTCCAAATCAGAGAGCATGCTAATCATCCAGACAGCTGCCACACTGCTTAGACACGATATTAAGTTAATTGATTCATGCACATCATCTGAAAGCTATCCATCAAGGGAGCAAATGAGCGACCCAGTAAAGGCATTGCATTATTTACCAGAGACACTGCGGGAATTATTGCGGATTTTGTTTACTGGAAAAGACACAGAAATGAAACAGGCATCAGTTGGACAGGCTATTATGCAAGGAACTCGTCCTAGAGTTATTTTGGCACCTTTGCAGTTCGGGCTGTCATGTGAGATGCACCATAAATTTGGATCTAGATTTATTGTTGACACCTTGTACAAGCACGGATTTGGATGTTCATACGCGGAGATACAGAGGTTTTAGCGCAGTTCATCACTTCATGGTGGAGATCTACCACAGCCATTATCAGGCGAGTTCATTCAGTTTGTTGCCGACAATGTGGATCACAATATTTGCACAATAGATGGGCATAATACATTTCATGGAATGGGAATCATTGCATCTGTTACACCCGGACACCTTTCGTGCAAACTTATTCCAAGGATAAATGTAACATCTGAAGATATCAAGCAAGTTGGCAAGATCTGTATCAGGAACTTTGAGTCTCAGCATACCAGGAACTTCCCATTGACCTTTAAGGAGTTAACTGCGATGGAACAAACAGACCCAACAGCTGACATTGACATCCTCTGGGATTTCTCTTTGTTTCTGCGTTCAAGGAGACAGTCATGGTCTGGCATGATGCAAACTGTTCACCAAGGAGTTTATCCAGGTAAATCGTCTGTTATTTTCCTTCCGATGATAGATCTGGAGCCAAGTAACATGACCTGCATCTTTCCCACTTTGACTTATGTTTGTGAACAGGCAAACCGATACCATGTTGCACCCGTGATTACATTTGATCAGCCCTTATTTTGGAAAGATATGACTATCATAGAGATTGAGCCGAGCTGGAGTCTATTAAAGCAAATTATTCTAAGACTCGGAGGTCTTCATATGGAGATGAGCTTCCTTGGCTGCATTGCTCACTTAATGGCAGGAAGCGGTCTTGCGCCTATTCTAGAGGTAGTCTACGCTGAGAATGCTGTCAAACACATTCTTAGTGGAAAGGCAATTTCTCGAGCAGTTCGAGGACACCTAATGGTTTTTGCTTCTCTCATAACAACCTTGATTGCAAATGCATACAACCTACCACTACCTACAATTGCAGATGCTGAAGATGACACAGTAGAATATTCCGCTGCAATGCATTCAAAAGAATTGTTTGACAATGATGATAATGTTGCAGGACATGAAACGATTGAAAGTTCCCTAAGTAAAAGTCTGGTTAAAGTTGGATAGCTCTATGATGACATTATCAAAAATCCGTATGTAGCCACAATATTGTCCTCGGAAAATGCATTACATGATGTTAAGGACAAACTAGACTCAGAGAAGGTGGTCATGAAAGATAAGAGGACTGCACGACTCTGTCTTTTGTATATGGAGTTGGTTGACATTCTGCGTAAATTCATTAAGGCAGAACGAACTGGTGATTGGAACATGCACCTTCAGACCGTTCGTGAGATGCTTCCATATTTTGCATCCGCTGGGCATAATCTGTACGCCAAGTCTGCATATGTATATTTACAAAAGATGTTAGAAATACCTGAAAGTCATCCAGATATACACACCAGCTTCCTCAATGGTCATCATGTCATTCATCGAAGTGATAGGTATTGGGCAGGGTTATCTACTGATCTAGTTATTGAGCAGGTCCATATGAGAAGTGTAAAGTCAAGTGGTGGTCTAACACGAGGTCGTGGAATGACAGAACTTCAGCGTCTTGTTTGGTTGCTGTCTATGCATGTTGACGATGCTAAAGATATTGGAGAATCAATTATTAATTCGATGTGTGGCCAATGTGTATCAAGCATTTCATTCCAGAGAAAGAGAC
Source organism: Chaetoderma sp. LZ-2023a (assembly GCA_034401795.1). NCBI lineage: Eukaryota > Metazoa > Mollusca > Caudofoveata > Chaetodermatida > Chaetodermatidae > Chaetoderma > Chaetoderma sp. LZ-2023a. Next base: position 9,786,462 of record CM067370.1, on the reverse strand, counting down.
AAGCTATTACCTTAGCATCCAAGACATCTCTCAAGATTGATGATGAATGTGTACAAATTGATCCACAACTCCTATTTCAAAGACTCAGTTTAATTGCTACAAATGGATCAAAAGGGAATCCAGCATCTTATTTTGAGTATGAGTTGTGCACTCATCCGCCCGCACTCTTTGATAATTCATCTCTTCCATGGGAAGCAAATAAGCCGGCACTTGCTGATGCATTGTGGAAATTAATTCAAAATGAAGATGCAGTCCTTTCAGATTCTGTCCACTATGTGCTTGATGGAGGAGCTCTATTACACCGTGTTCCATGGCAGCGTGGAGAGACATTTGCAAATGTTTGTCAAAGATATGTGAAATATTGCATAAGCAAATATGGAAAGGCTACAGTAGTTTTTGATGGTTATGACCAAGGCCCAGACATAAAAGATGTAACACATAAGAGGCGAACTCGTGGATCAGGCGCAACTGTTGTACTGACTCCGCAAACAGTTGTAACTCTGAGTAAGCCTGATTTTCTTAGTAACAAGCAGAACAAACATCGGTTCATATCAATCTTAAGTTCATCTCTCGAACAGGCTGGATGCTTAACGATAAAGGCAAGCGGTGATGCTGATGTCTTAATTACGCAAACGGCTATCTTGGCTTCAAAGTCAACAAATACTGCTCTTGTTGGAGACGATACCGACCTACTGGTGTTGCTTCTATACCATACTGATATGAATGGCTGTCAGCAATTTTTCAGACCAGAGCCAAAGCAAAATGCAAAGAAACCCCGACTGTGGAATATCAAAATGGCAAAGGAAAAACTCGGGTTCTGTTTGTGCTCACAGCTGTTATTTATCCATGCTATCCTTGGCTGTGACTCAACATCTAGGCTTTATGGAATTGGAAAATCTGCATCCCTTAGCAAAATCCAGTGCTGCAAAGAACTCTCAAATTGCTGAAGTGTTTACAATGAGTAATGCGAATAAAGATGACGTGATAAAAGCAGGTGAGAAGGCAATGCTTATTCTATACAATGGCACTTCAATGGATAATCTAGTTGCTTTGCGGTACAAGCGATTCAGGGAGAAGGTTGCAAAAAGTTCCAAGTATGTTGAAGCACGAGATTTACCACCAACACCCGCATCCGCAAAGTTTCACAGTCTTCGCGTGTACTACCAAATTCAGGTTTGGAGAGGAGATGCTGGAGATATGGATCCAACAGAATGGGGCTGGAAAGTTCTCAACCACCAAATGCTGCCTGTTAAGACTGACATGCTGGCAGCACCTGACGATTTACTGTATTCATTTAGATGCAGCTGCAAAACTGGCTGTGAATCAAAGAGATGCACCTGTAGAAAACATGGGCCCAGCTGCACATCCGCCTGCGAAGACTGTAAGGGTCTCAGTTGCTCGAATTCAATAACGCTCATTGAGGAAGATGACTTGGATAATTGATGCAAGATGAAATTAGTAGAAACCACGTACCTATGCCATACTATTTCATCTTAGCTTAGCTTAGAAACACACAATACCGTGACATAATAAAATATAATATGTATTGTATCAATATCAATGATGGTATTAGGTAAATTCATGCAAGTGGCATAACACAATACATTTAATTTGTGGAGAATATGTCAATCGTATTCATTTATTACTAAAAAAGTCCGAAAATACCCAGTCACACATATATTACATACCGGTTTTAAAGAAATAAAGAAAAATGGATTTTTCAGGTGAAATGGCCCAAATCTGGTAATAATTATGCAAATTTTACCCTTTCCACTATTGGAATTTTGGAGGACTTTTGATATGTTGTACAATATGGCCCCCTATACACTGGGCGAGGTAAAAAAATTCTGTTTCCGGGTTAAAATATTTTTGGCCTAGATTGACTGGACTAAATGTCGTGTAATTTGACGACGACGTAATATCACGCAACATGCGTGTCGGACAGCATAATATCCAATGAACGATATCCTTCAGGTGCAATAGGGTCCAATGGACCTTTCCATTTTTAGCTATGTCCCACCTATCACTAGCTAAGCTCCAAACACACCTCGCCGTGTTAGGATTGATCGATCCCCCAAATGCCCTAGCTATCAATTTCCTGAAAACTATACAGGGAAGCTGTTGAATATTGTGTAACTAATTTGACTGGGTGCTGTTGCTGCCTATGGCAGCAACAGCGCCCAGGCAAATTAGTTTCAAAATATTCAACATAATATTTCTTAAATAGTAAAAGCAATCAAATATGCGTTCGTGACGTACTTATCGACGTCATTCATGACGTCATTCATTATGATGTAATTGTATACATCACGCAGTTCATTATGACTTCATATGATGGGTGGGTACTCTGGAAACGTGAATTGTCAGCAGCCGCGGCCTGGCAAAGATGGACTATGTTTGACAATGTGCTGTGAATGCCGCTAAACATGTCTGTGCAGAAGCGCTTGAAATTTGCTATATTCGGAGGCACCACAAGCAAAGGCCGCGGAGGATGACATTGAACATAGCTTTCAATCGCACTACGTACCGATCTGAAGGGGCAGGATTGGGTACACTGAGAGCCATGGAGAACGTGCGGGAGATATGAACGGTGGCTGGGGATATGTAGCAGCGGCCAAAGATGGCCTGATTGCAGCTGCATGATGATGATGATGATGGTGATGATGATGAAGATTCGTCGTCGTCGTCGTCGTCATCATTGTACGATGACAATGGCCGTTAATGATGACGCCATCAATAACAAAAGTAATATTAAGTCAATGTTTCAGTCAGTTAATAAGATCAACAGCGTGAATGATTTTACCATCAGCAAAGATTGATAACTTAAATATATGCTGATTTGATTATTTAACGATGGCTAGCTGAAGACGCGTGGCTTATGCACGCGCTTCAACCAGTCCAAAGCATGCGGGGAAATGCAGTTGTTCCTGTAGCTAACAAGCCACACACATTTGATATGACATTACTTTCGAGGCAGTAAATAGCAGATTCGTTTAACGATTATCGAAACACTAGCCTTTCGTTGGTGCCACGAGTTGAATATGGCGTCATAGTTATTAAATTTGATTTAATTGAGTGATCCATTTAGAGCTATGCCCCGCCAATTTGAGCTAAGCTAACACTTCTAACCCTGCAGGTAGGCTGTTGAATATTTCAAAATTAACAGCGCCCAGTCAAATTAGTTTCAATATATTCAACAGAATATTTTTAAATTGTATATTCACCAAAAGACAGACAATTAAAACACTTTTGTGACGGATCATTTCTACTTTCCAGAAAATATACATACATCATTTCGATTGTGACGTCGGCTAACAAGTGACACATTTTTTTTATTATGCCTGACGTCAAATGTTATACAGCGTGGTCTGAGACTATTGGCCTAAGCAAATGTAATTTCCAAAAATATTACATAAGTTTTTTTCCGGGAGAGGTGATACGCCACATGCCGCTCGATGCTTTATGTGTCTGATATGTAAGGAATCGATATAGAAAGGATACCACATCATCATCATCATCATCATCATGTGAATGTCAAAATTATCCATACCATTTTTGTGCTTGTGAATGCCAAAGATGTATTCTTGCTTTAAAATGCACCGAGGCGTGAGATATTTGATTAATCTACTATAGTGTTATTTTCCCAATTATTTGTCTCTCGATTACATCCAGGAGCACGGTACTATCTGTGTCTCTCATCGATATAATCATGAGAAAGGATGGCTATGGGAGAGAGCTTAGCAGTTGTAATATGGACGCTATGACAATATTGGCCATTTAAAAATACAGGATTGATGACACATATATTTGTCAACATACAGACCCTTCCATTTTGGATGTGGTCCATTCGTGGTCACATACGGTTATTAGCATACTATGTGCTGAATATACATTGGAGATCCACCCACCAGGAGTCATTCTATCTTTCCCCATTGCAGCCGATATAGACCCGTCGAACGGATTGTCATATGGCCACGCGATCAAATCGTGATTAAAAAGTTGCAAAAATTAGTTCTCACAAATATACAATTTTATGGTAGAACATTTGTGTGCCTTCTGACGAGAATATTAATATGTGTACTCCATTCACTTGGTATACACATATAGCAATGTTGTGCCACGAGATCTTCATGTCTATTTGTCTGACCTTTGTAGTTTGCTCAGAAAGCAATTCGCACATTAATGTTGAATCGTGTTGTATAGATAAAAAGATACACTGTTATTGCATTGGATTCCTGCTGGTTCCCGGAAATCCATTGACCGGTAGATATTATTTTGATGCGAAACCCCAAAAGCCAATGGTTTGAAAATGTTTAGGAGAACAGACGGTATCGTATCTATTCAAAATACTTTATCATTAAAAAACATGCTTCGACGTGGACCATAGGATAGCAGAAAACAAATGCAGAAGTGGTATTCTTGATTGTTATTTAATGCCATCCAATAGATACAACAAAGACAATCGGTATTAACCAATTGAGAATAAATGGATTTCTGTAAGATATATGAGCTTGGTTAAATAATAGTAGGTATAAAGAAATTTATTTCTTAAGCAATCATATCACGTGATCAATAACATATCATATAAATCAAACTGAAAGCCTATCAACAAAGTTATTAAATGGTGGTTATTTGGCTGGTACCACTAAGATGCTAAAGCGTCTGGTCGAGGCGTAACTATACATCACATGATACAACATATTATTACATGCTTACCATGCCCTGTCGATTTATGTCTTAGCAAGGAATGAATCATGCACCAGAGCACTTATGTTGGGCGGTGTAATACGCATTAAGATGTTTGGATGAGTAATTACTCTCGCTGATATAATATGATGGCGGTTGGAAAATGTATCACTGGGTGGTAAGCGACCCAGATAATGCGAACAAACAATATAGAGAATATTGGCAGTAGACGAGCAGGGAAAATCGAACATACTTGATTTAATGAAAGCGAGAGAGAGAGAAAATTAAAGGGATTGAGGAGAGAAAGTTGGAGAGAGTGAAAGAGAGATGAGTGGGTGGAAAAAAGGGAGAGAGAGAGAGAGAGAGAGGGAGGGAGAGAGCGAGAGAGAGAGAGAGGTGGGCGGGGTGGGTGTGAATCTGCTATTGTTAGTCCAGTATGGTATTCATATTGCTACCATATTTGCTGCCAATAGCATTCTCTATACATGCTCTTTATTACCACGCATGATAAGATATGATTTTGATTCATTTCCTGCAGAAAAATCTGGATAACATGGTGGTATAATGGAGGGATTCGATCTGTCACTCATGCATCTGATGCCATAGTAACAATATGTCACTTGTTAGCTTCGTACGTGTTGCTGTGAGAAGTTAAATTAGTGTCAAAAGATTCAACAACCTGCTTGAAAAGTGACCTTGAAATTGATGTTTTGTGAATTCAACGTGAAAAGTTTTAAGATAGCGTAGAAAGAGGGCGGAGCTTAGCTAGAAATGGGCGTGACATAGCCAGAAATGGATCACTCTAATACACAAACTCTAACAACGTCCAACATTACTAGCATTATGGCAACGCCATGGTCTTTGTGTCAAACAATGGGTGATAATTGGATAAATATTACCAATACACTGGCATATATCGCTTTTTATTTTAAGAACGTCTGCAGCAGGAATAATATCGTTACCGCTAACAAATGCAAAACAGTAATTAAATTCGGAAATACATTTGGGTAATTGTGGCATTGGCATAATGGTCGGTGTATAGTCGCATCGTTTCATGTGTCTTTTAATAGAGATACATTAAATGCCACAAACATAGACTGTCGAGCAGCGCAGTTTTTTTCACATAAAGAGTCCCGAGACGATAAAACATTTGACAAATTCGTTATGATATCATTGTGAATTTCATAACAATATCTGATCCTGAATACAGGTTTCGATAATTATTAAGTATTGCTCTGATATTAGTCACGCTTACTCACGATATTAAATAATATACTATTTTCTAAATCCTAAGATCTTTCAGGATCTATTTGACTGTGACGTGCTATTAGAACTATTTTTGATAACGCTTACTGCTGTCCAACACACGAACAAAGTAGTCACATAATATAAGAAGACTTGCCATGTATAAATTATCGGGATGTGCTATGGAAGTCATGTGCCATTATTGGCGGCTGTTATAGTCTTAGGCCGGTTGATTCAATTCACCTTTCCAGAGTATCCATCCATCGTCTGACCTCGTATGACGTCATATTCAGCTCAGCGCGTGTATGATGACGTCACAATCATTACGTCACAAAGGGTTCCATATAGACCGTAATCAAATCTCAAATACTTTGACACGTTGTATGAATTGTATGTCTTTGTAATTCTTTGCTATTTAATAAATATGCTGTTGAATATTTTGAAATTAATTTGACTGGGTACTGTTGCTGCCTTAGGCAGCAACATCACCCAGTTAAATTAGTTTCAAAATATTCAACAGCTTTTGACTGGGTGCTGTTGTTGCCTTAGGCCGGTCAAATTAGTTTCAAAATATTCAACAGCTTACCTGTGTATTTTTTTTTTAATTGATACTCATGGTGTTCAGAGATTGATCGATTCCAACACGAGCGCGGTGTGGGTGGAGCTTAGCTACAGATGGGTGGGGCATAGTTAAAACCGGAAAGGTCCATTGTCAAATGAGAGAAAACATCAGATGACGTCAGAAGGTCAAATGGAGTCTACCATTCAAAATGCATCAGTGTAAAATGACAATAAAATGCCAAACAGGGTTAAAAGGTGTCCAAATCAATGGCAGTATGCAGACTAACAGCAACAGCGGAAGTAACTATATTCATCTACATTAAGAGGCTAGTTTCCAAATGGATTATATAACTTTTCCATGTATACACAGTTCACAAATGACAACAAACACACATTAGCAAATTGTACTGTCTCTCAGAATCATGATCGTCCCCCTCGGAGAGAGCAGACTGGATCACTTATGGTAAAGTGGAAATGACGGCTAGACACGAATCATAATGCATATGCCTGGGATTATTACCGTGGATTCATGATGATAGGAAGACTCGAGCCAAACACTGTATTACTGAGAAAATAGTGTACAAATAGACTGAGTAAATAAAACATAATTACGAGGTATGAGAGAGAGAGAGAGAGAGAGAGAGAGAGAGGGGGGGGAGGGAGGGAAGGAGGGAGGTAGGGGAGAGAGAGAGAGAGAGAGAGAGCGAGAGAGAAGAGAGAGCGAGAGAGAGAGAGCGAGATAGAGAGAGCGAGAGAGAGAGAGAGAGAGAGAGAGAGAGAAAGAGAAAGAGAGAGAGAGAGAGAGAGAGGTATGTTCGTTCATCATGAGCCCAGACATTGAACGGGTTAACCCATATTAGTGCATTTCTTAGTGTGACGTGGTAACGTTAACAATGATGAACTTTAATAACTAAATTGTCGAAAAAGGTTAATTTTTAAATAAATTCCTAAACTATTTTTAAAGAAAGGGGATATTTTACGCTGTGGTCAAGAAAAGATTAGAAGGCCAAAACAATGTCCAGTTACTATTGGTCACCAGTTCTTTTATATTGAATCCAATTTGTCTTCTTAACACCCAGAGGTAGCCACACTTGGTGAGGATGAGTGACAGGGATGGAAGAAATAATGTAAGAATTAAATTAAGTTAGAAATTTTAATGGCGGAATCTCTCACAATTTAGCAATACAATATACATCTATACTGAATACACACACTGAATCCTCTTAAACACTTGACTGTGTCCAATCTGAATACTGTCGGTAGTACATAAATCCTAAGCGCTACACGCACAAAATCATATTACTACTAACAAGTCGAATCATAATCAGAATTCCATGACATTCTAGTTGAAAACAGAATATGACTGATCACAACATCACAACAATATTCCTAACCTTTGTCTAAATAAGAGGGATGTAGCCCCAAAATATTAGGAAACTCTCAAGATTGATTGGCAGAAAAATATTATTAAATAAATATATTCCATAAGATTTAAGACTTATCCTGTCTTACATAAATCAGAGGGATGTAACCCTAAATATGAGAAAAATCTCAAAATTGATTAATAGGAAGATATTGACAAATAAATACATTCCAAAGGATTTACCGCTGGCCACGTCTCAATCTAAATAATTAAATTTGATGTCCATCACAAGGTTTAGTTTAAAGTCCTGAGAATAAATATCACACCGAAATAAGCCCAGCCATCATAATTTCTCAATACAGTATGTATTCGATAAAGGATCAGTACCGAACTGAATTAATCCTAAAATTACGTCCCAATTTCCACAATTTGCACAGTTTTTGCAATGATTTCTTGATGATTCTTCCATGCCTCCGCACTAGGGGAATTCCGATTCGCATCAAGTATTACACCTGGATAGTCCCGTAAAATATCCAGAAATTCGGTCAAAACATATCAACGGACTCCTTAGACATCACCATGGGCAAGCACCCGAGAAAATACATTAGAAAAACATGATGGAGAAACACCCTAGAGAAACGTCCTTGGAAAACACCCACTGACCAGTTAGAAAAGGATAAAAAACTAAATTTTCATTTTAAATAAAATAATAAATCCAATATACGTTTACATAATCTTATTTATTGTAAGCCCTATCTCCATGGGACAAAACCAATGGAAGATGGACTTATATGTATTATGGGGACAGCCAATCCACTTATGTAAACCTATTGCCAACACACAGAGGGCAACACATTCTCTTGGATCCTTCTGAATGGCACTGGCTTAGTAAAAAAAGAATTTCTTCTACACCAGAAACTGACTGTTTTAAAAGACCACCTTTCAATCAGACCTGGCAGAATGGTTTTATGGATATATACTGAACCAAAAAAGTTTAGCAACACTGAGAATATTACTGTATAAATGTTATTTAACAAAAACACTAAATTGATTCAAATATATTATTTAATTGATAGGTCATTTTCCAATTTGAACAACTGTCTCTAGTTACTGTAATGCTAGGATCGCGCCTTTAACACGGCATCATTCAACGAAAGGGTCCAATTTAAATAATGACACTGAGCTGTCAATACCGGTTGTAACCTCCGCGCGCATTAACCACCGCCGTACATCGCTTTCTCATGCTTCGAATTAAGCACCTGATGTCACGAAGAGGAATCGCATCCCATTACTGGAGCAGTGCAGCTTCCAGCTCCCGCACGTTGTGAAGATGTGGATGGTTCTCACGCACCATACGGCCAAGCATGTCCCACACGTGTTCGATAGGAGACAGGTCCGGTGATCGCGCTGGCCAGTCCAACACCGGAACGTTGTTAGCCTCAAGGAAATCACAGGTGACCCTAGCTGAATGAGGACGGGCGTTATCTTGCTGGAACATAAAGTCTGCATGCTGCTGCATAAAAGGGATGACAACAGGGGCGACAACTTCTTCACAGTAACGTTGAGCCGTTAAATTTCCGCGAATCACAATAAGATCTGTTTTGCCATTTTCGTGGATTCCAGCCCACACCATGACACTGCCGCCAAAAATGTGCTTCTGATATACATTTCTATTCCCTCAGACGAAACCATGTATAATGTATAATACGTTATAATGCAGGCATTTCCTAAACTCCTGTGATTGTCTTATTATAAAAAATATTTAGGATTTTCCGAATCATGACCAAAGATGTGGAATTCTAGTGCATGGTCATACCTGGTCTTGGTTGCCCTTGTTTCTTTGGATTTACTTGTACTGGATGATCACACAATGGAACTTTCCAGTTTATCCCTTCATCATATGACGTCATAATCAACTATGTCACGTGTACGATGGCGTCATAATCATGAACGACGCGATTTAGTCCGTTTTAACTGCTTAATAGTCCGGTATGGTGTACGAATTGTGTGTCTTACTATTTAATAAACATTCTGTCGAATATTTTGACACTAATTTAACTAAGCGCTATTGCTGCCATAGGTTTACCTGTATAGTTTTCTGGAAATTGATAGTCAGGGACTTCAGGCATCAATCCCACCACGGTGGAAGTGTAGGTGTGGGTTAGCTAGTAATGGGCGGAGCATAGCTAAACCTGGAAAGGTCCATTCCTATGCCACGGTATCATGTATGGATTCGTGGTCGTAGGGTTAGATCCAGGTATCGCCACGAGTGAACGTTCACAACATATACAGTGTGCCTAGTAAGAAATGCCTTGCAAATAGTCACTCTGAACATCTTCATTTCTCAGTACACATCTGCCACACACCTTAGATATGTGTAAATGTTGATGTAATATAATATATCCATGTGATAACTTAGTCTCTTCCTCTGGCACATGCATAGAAATTCGCCTATTGTTACTCACCAGTTCAGGCACTTTGCAATGTTTTCTTGACACACTGCTGCCCCATGCCTTCCATATGGGGTGGTCTTCTAAGCTATTTCGTGTTCAGTTCCATGTGCCTAGTTCGGGGCAGATCATTGGTAGAGTGCATAGAGACCGTCATAAACCTGCTGTGAATACTTACAGTTTAATGTAAAATACTGCAATTTAATGTAAAAAAAGATTTCATTTTCTCCACCTTAATTGGTGAGCTGTGGCATTGCGATTAAACCGACACTACAAGAAAACGGCAAATATATAAAAAAGATTATATTAATGTAATTACATAGTGAGGAAAAGTAACTATATAGCATAAATATACAGTTTGTATTCCACCGAATCTAGGTGGATCTCAAATCATTCCCATACCCAAAGCTTTTTATACCATCGTATACGAATTTACATAGTGCACTATGTTAGTTAATGCTGATGATGATGACGATGATGATGATGCCTAAGGCCATGTTCGTGTAAGAGAGTTACTCCAGTATAACGCTATTGCACCGATTACTTTCGTCAGTTCAAACGTGCGACTAATTCGATACAGACGTTAGATTAGTTAATTATAAGGAATTGACAGGTTATCTGATTATAAGTAGTTGCTCAGCTATTAATATGTAGTGTGACCACAGTGCATTTCCTATCTACGCCACTAGATGGCGCTTCTTGCTGATAGTGTTACACAATCAGCTGTAGGCCCTCTTCTTGTGTAATTCATTTCATGATCACGATGGTTCTGCGAAGGTGAAGCAGTTGAACTAAAATAATACAAAAAATTAAACCTCTAACCAACATCCCTCAGAATTACACCGGATTAACTGTTTGGGCGCACAGATATGGACACGGTCTTAGGGTGCAAAAGCGAAAAAATGTTCATATAGGGGAATATATATATGACACATGAAATCTGATTAGCTAGGATACCACCCCCCCCCCCCCACCGCGGTAAAGCGAATTTTAGTTAGATCATCGTTAAAGTAATCTGCCATGACTCAGTTAATGGATATTAAATAGAAGATGGTAAATATTCTAATTCATTTGTCTGCGTGACCCGTATTTCAGACGATGGTTAGTGCTAACGACCATGGTTATATGCTATGTGTGTTACATCTCGGAATCGATACTGTGACAGCCCTGATTTACAGCCTTGTGCTATGGCTGGTATTAGAAGAGTGTTTGTCATTGTCTATCCGCTAATGCTAATTCTGCAATCCAAAACAGACATATCAACGAGTCCTGCAAAAACACTGGCGTAGCGACGAGCCTTGCCAAATCACTGGCTTACCAACAGGTCCTCGCAAGACACTAGCATACCAACAGGTCCTGCCAAATCACTGGCATATAAACAACTCCTGCCAAATTAACACTGGCATACTAACAAGTCCTGTCAAGACACTGACATTTTTATTCCTTGACGAAATATTTGGGGTTTTCATGCCTATTTTCTGTTGAATATGTTGGACTAAAACGAACCGTGAATCAATACAATATTTATTCGCCCACAATTGGAAGCATTCTGATGTACAAATGAAGATCGACAATATATATATATATATATATATATATATATATATATATATATATATATATATATATATAGCCGATAAATAGCTTCACATGTTTCCAAATCAAGAAAGAAACACGTGACGTAGTACAATTTTGAAAGCGATGTAATATAGGGAATGTTCTGTTGAATATATCGGACTTAATTTGTTTGGAAGTCATCTATAGAGAATCTGGAACGAGGTCACTTTTCATATCACTATTATGGACCGAGTTGAAAATTATCAATTTGCAAGAGCTTTAGCGAGTGCAAAATTGATAATTTTCAACGAGGTTCATAATAGTGATATGAAAAGTGACCGAGTTTGAGATTTTATTTATCATATAAACTGTAATTTTGAAATATTTGCCAATAGTTGCTAATGTGACTTTTATCTGATTTCTCATCGTCGATTTTCGTGAAATCGAAACCGCCGCTGTGACGGACCACTACTTGATCAAAGATACTGAATGCATAGCAAAATATAGTGCCAAGCACAAAATCTGGCGATGTTAGCCATAAACTACACTTTTCTTCTAAGACTATCGCAGAGCCACGGCCATCAATCGTTACTTTGCTGCCGACTGATAAACTGTCAAACGATGACATTTTGCGATGACGTTTCATGAATGGCAAATCGTAGTAAAACAGTACCGCGTAGTAATAATCCCTACGTGTCAAGCTCACATTAAATCGATGTTTTAAGTCCGACATATTAAGCAGAACGTTCCCTATATTACATCGTTTTCAAAATTGTACCAAGTCACGTGTTTTTTTATTTGGAAACATGTAAAGCTATTTATCGGCTATATATATCTGCTTAATATGTCGGACTTAATTTGTTTGGAAGCCATCTAATCAAATTACGTTCAAAATGTTTAACTTTACATCCTACGTTGGTTCTCAACTGTACTGTATTGTGTTGGAAAAAGTTGCTTAGAATGCGTTGGGTGAACATATTTTCAATTTACATGTATGTTGAAATTGATTGTGACTCATGACTCATGTTCATACCGTTGGATACATACCAAACTATAACTGTAAGATGCTACTGGAAAATTGCAGACCATTTGTCTACTGTTGTCTAACAGATCAATTTTTACCGAAAACATATGCCAATGACTCGTCGGGTAGCATACCGCGATGGAGCACTTAGCATAAGTTAGGGATCAAAGTAGACAATGATCTTCATTCTTCTGCTAAGTAAATACTTGTTCCAACTAAATAAGTAAAACTTGAAAATATTAAAGCTATTTGCTGTAACACACTAGCCGTGGTGTGTGTATGCAATGGTGCTTTCTACAACTACAGATATATTGAATAATAGGGATACCTTATTTCTAAACCATTGATTCACCAGACATTCACATGTATACCTGTGTACCCATAGCATGGATGCCATGCTGCGTCAAACACGTACACGAGAGGGCCCATAAGGGACCACAAATATATTGCAGTGATGTCAATTAATCATTGAAACAGTACATTCAATACATCAAATGATGGTATGTTTAATGGCCAGCTTTCGATGAGTTAAACAATGCCAGTTAGAGACTGATTTATTGCATTAACAGACTGGATGCAATCAGTCAGTGTCAATAGCAACTGTCGATCATGATGCTTGGTATTGTTATAACCAGATCAATGTTTCTGTGATGTTAGACGAATAGGATCAGCTTACAGAGACCATGTGACGAAGCCAAGCTATTACAAAGTGTACGCCTTTAGAGCAATTCCCTGTTTACATAGCTCCCTAAGGTCGACATGCGAAAAGTCTGATACTTGATATGTTGATGCTCTCTATTAATTTCACACATTATCAACAATACGTTTTTGGATCTGTATTTGTTTCATGGTAATTTTATAAAGAATGTGCCTACGAAGTACTGTGTTACTTTGTGATTTAGTTTACTTCTGCATGGTAAATTCCTAACATTTTCCTGCAGAATTTATTTATTCAAAGATAATTTGTTTCTGAGAAATTGTATATGGTATTATGCTCATGTTTATTTTGTGGCAAGCTCTGCTGTTTCATTCATGGCAAATTATATTACGCATATATTGTTTATGATGTAACATACTGAACGCTGAAACAATATTCTCCATATCTGTGTGAAGTTTGAAATAATATATCAGGCAATACCTTTCACACTTCCAATATATTGTGGCACACACCATAAGAGAATTCTTGCAGATCTTGCCGTACACTTATCTGCACGAATGAGAGACCGGCCGTTGTAGAAATTGATGACATCAATGTGTCCCTTTTAGGGACATTAGGCACGTTATTAGATTAATAGTTTTCCATTACCGCTTTTAACGGTGAGATGGTTAAACGGCCTTTCAAGTTACTAAATGTAAAATGTATTGGGCCCTTGGTAATTATTTTGGGAAAGAATTTGATACAAGTGCTATCGAAATTTCACACGATTGAATACGTTTGTATTAAACCAAGATGTAAGCCGCATGCATGGTGTAGTTTATTCGCTTTCCTAATGCACATAGCTGCAATGGAATTATTCTAGAATGTATAAAAACACAAATTGTCTTTGCTCTGTTTGTAACCATGGTGATGCATAATCCCGCAATCTGCACGTGCTCCTGTCATCCCCACACTATTGATGATTTGAAACACCAATTAGAAGTATTTGAATTTATGCAAATAATAGGAATATAAATAAAATTGCGATGTCATGAGCAAATGACTTCATTCAATGTAACAAATATTCCCATATATCACTGAGAAACCAGAATTTAGAATGGTCAGCCACATAATTTTAACAGAGCATCGTATTTTGCAGTTTCTTGTTATGCAGATTCCAGCATATAAGTTCATATGTAGCATTGGCTTGAAATGGGTATACTTGGATTTCGTTTGATTTCTGCCAGAAACTGCGTCTGACCCTAACATATGGACTGATGATTCGAATGTCGATGTGCCCTGACTGTTGTTATGTGATTTTGCGCATCAAACCGACACCTTCCTGAATTAATCATTTTGCTTCTTTACCATGTGACATCTCCCAGGATTAAATCTCTGAGAAAGAGTGCTAATTTTAATTAGTAAACCACTACCTGTGACTTATAATCCCACATACAGCAATGTAGTAACATTATGCATTCCTGGGTACATGGGTTATTTGTGCCACTATGTGACGTAGTAAGAAAGAAAATCAATCCACTGTGAGGAGACAATACTTTCCCCTCCCTATATGATGAGTAGGTAGTAAAAGGTACACCATTTTGATGCTGTACCGTGATTGGGATGAGATTTTGTACTTAGCATGCAGACTAATGATGACATCAATTACAGTTCCATAAGTCGTACACTCTGCAGTTTGACAACCATCGTGTGTATGCCTCAATTTACTAAATACCATGTTTAGTTAATGAAGCCCGTCTAAATAATGCATAGCACTCTCCACCTCTGTATTACTATGAAATGCATTACACCTCTGATATATACTTGCTACTGTATGAGCAAATGGGTTGATACAATTTCAAACGACATCGCTCCCGGTTGAATACATTTTGCTTATCAAGAATCTAAGCTTGGGCCACATGATATAGTATCAACACTTCTTGATAGCAGTGCAATGTCAATTCACAAATATGTCCGAACTTCATACCTAAGACTTAAGCGCTATAGGGGAGAACACGTGACACATTGTGATAGTGTCTATACAGTTTATTTAATTACATTCCTTTTATCTGAAACAAACAAGTCGGTGTTATAATTAATGCAGTTGTGAATAATTAATAGGACCATTAATGTCTAGGTCAGTTATTGTATGTGAAAATAGAGAACAATCGCTTTATCTCGCTGTACATATTTTTGACGTGTATCGGTTATCTTGCAGAATGGAAAAAACTAATCCTTTCTACAATCTGGCAATACCGTAAGAAATTGTAGACCCATCCATCTGCTACTGATCACTGAACAAATGTTACTGCGTGTTTGCCAAAAGACGTTGCTAAAGAGCTGTCTGATTAGACCAGCTTACGCGACACTTGTTGAGATTACGTAATCGTGATAATACTTTTAGAGGTCCTGTCCGAGTGTTATGGGAATCTTAATACTGTTTAGCTGGGTATTCTCTTTTATAATTTATGTCAAGTACAAGATGGAGGTCAGCAAATATGGTAAAAAGCTATATTAGATATCAGCTAATACTATATGTTTGACGTTAAGCATATATGCAGTTAATCAATATACGTGCTTGATTATAGTCAATGCAGTGCAAGCACAGCTCAACGTGGCTGTTTCTTCAGAGTCAGCAGGCTCCTGATTGCGGTATTCATCAGGTTTGTTCCGAGAGGATACTAGTGTCAAATGTCGAGCAGCTAATGACATTGTCAAAAACCTTCAGTGAATATTTCCTGCTAGAGTACAGGCACTAGGTAAAACAAAAATACTGTAGAATTGCGTGTTTCCACAAGTACCAAATAGGTCCCCATCAAATTAATATAACAACCTTTGCGATAGCCATCAAAAGCATTTAGTCAGCTATTAGATTGTCATTAGGATTGACAGTGACAGCATAGTGGAGGTCAAACACAGACAACATTTATTCTATGCGAAGATTTGCTGAGATCCACAGCTCTTGGGATAACACTCTCGAGAAGAGAACCCGTCCCCATTTCTTATTGCAGCACACATAAGATATTAAACCCAGGTATTGTATGTTTTCTTCCTATCCTGTGTCATTATGGCTAATCTGCTGTCTGGAAACCATATTCTCAAAACATCCTGCAGACGCCGACAGCAGCAGTTAACAGCAGCCTGGTTTCGAAAATCGTAGACAGGTTTTCACACAAAAGAAAGCACAATTGGAAATCTGGAGGTTCGCTGCTTATTGAGTAAACACTATGTATCTTTAGGAGGTTAAATATGATGTTTGATTAATCTGGGATATTAGAGTGATAACCAGACAGAATACTGGATGCAATGGCAAAAGCGTATCCTAACCGACATGATATGCTGATCAAGCACAACACAATACATACATCCACAGGAGCACTTCCTAGCATGCGTGCTAAATAATGACTAGACTGATTGTTAGCTACGGAATTGATACATACACCATTGTTTGGCAGGCTGTGGCCATTCCAGTATCGGAACTAAAAGTGGCGTACGCATGAGGTGTGTGGACGTGGATTGTACATTTATGCCATCTATATATATATATATATATATATATATGTATGTATATATGTATGTATGTATGTATGCGTGCGTGCGTGCGTGCGTGCGTGCGTGCGTGCGTGCGTGCGTGCGTGCGTGCGTGCGTGCGTGCGTGCGTGCGTGTGTGCGTGTGTGTATTCGATGTTATATATATATATATATGTATGTGTATATTTTTTTAATCAATGACCTCATAAGCTCCAGATTCCTAATTGTGGTTTCTTTTGTGTGAGAACTGGTTTACAATTTTGGAAATCATGTTGCTCTTAGCTGTTCCTGTCCGAGTCTGCAGGGTGTTTTGACAATATCGTTTCCAGGCAAGACATTATCCATATACTATCATGAATCAAGACAATAAGGCGATGAAGACAGCATAGAATAGCTGCAAATAATATCTAATACGTACTGCAATTACATGAGACGTGGGTGAGAAATTGGGACACAGTGTCTTCTCCTGTGTGCCATACCAAGATCGGTGGATCACACCACTTTCGCATAGAAGAATGTTGTCTTAGCTGAGGTCACAAAATCGTGTTTTAGGACCATTGCTATAACCGTCAGAGATGCTGACACCCTACTAGCTGACCAGAGAGTTGTTATGGCCAAAGCAAATGTCGTCATATTAATTCGATGTAAAGCTGTTTGACACTTGTGGAAAGGTGAAATCTAAATGTGATTCTTTTTTAGTTATTGACAAGAGAACCAGATGTCGTGAATTGTATTTCGTCAGCGTATGCCACCAGGATCCTCTGTAACAAAGCTGCTGTTCATCGTAATCAGCTACCTATTGATTCTCAAGAGTAACCACAGTAACCTGTACGTACATTCTATGGACTACTATCAGGCAGATAAATGTACTTACTGACGTCATATACAGCATTGATCGACCACATATAGGCTTCAAGTCGCACAGTATGCGGCAGCTGATATCTAAAACAGTTCTGTACTATATTGGCTGGATACCGTCATGTAAGTGACATCTACGGCAAGCCACACATCAATAAAAGACAAACCCCGCTAGAAAGATTAAGATTCCCATACTCACTCTGACAGGAACTCTAAAAGTACCATCACGATTACATCGTCTAAAGTTCTGACTTATTTTCGAATCGACATTGTAATGATATCGGGAGGAGGGTGGACTATATAATGTGTACGGTTTAGCATCTGTACAAGTAAGATATATTCAGCCGTGTCCCGTTTCGTTAGAAATTGTATAACTTATTATGCTTACAGTAGTAAGTATGCATTACATATGTTAGGTATGTTATAATTTGCACGGATGGAGTGCTATGCATTATTTTATAAGTTGCAGTTATATAGAGTGGTGTCCATTAATAAAACACGGGGTTTACCGCAACGTGTATTATTCGGAGAGCACCCCTTACAGAACCGCAAGTAACCTGCCCATTAGTTAATTACTTCCTTTACTATTTGCTGGTCATAGGGAGAAGGGGTAAGGATCGCGTCTTTATAATGTAATACACTGATTGGTTACTCGGTCACATTTCGACAATTTATTTCATGGACTGACCAATGAAGTGCAATGCTACTGAACTATTGCTGTACACGGTACAGTAACTCGCAATTAATGGTTCACTAATGAAATGATCATTCTTAATAACCGCTTCAACCCTTGGAAATTTCACCCGGTGATACAGTCCGATGCAAATCATTAATTCAAGATATTATCGGTTTGATGCACAAATTCTAATACTAATGATTCTTCTTCTTCTTTTCCTTCGCTGATCATACCGCCAGTCCTGTAAGTGACTATCGACATGATCATAAGCGTTAAGTGCGTGGATCCATGGTTTATTAGAGTGCGCCGTGCGGCCTGGAACCTCCATCTTCGGCACTCGAGGTTTCTGTCAGGGTTACCTCACCCTTACCTCCTTTAGTCGCCTCGTACGGCACGCAGAGGATACGGAAGGTGTATTCTAAGCCCCACCTACAGGGCAAATACTAATGATTATATTCTTAAAGATAATTGATGAACGTTTGTATAATGTATGTAGGCCATCATTCTCAAAACCCTATAAATCGCATAGAAATCACAAACACTGTCATGACAGATTGACTTGCGAATTACCAATCCACACGTTAGGGTTAATCACTATGATTTACGTGAAAGTGATGAAATCCACCAATACTACATACATGTTTCTGCTGGAATATGCCTGCCCAATATACCGCTAAGTGCGCTGCTGTATTAAACTCAGGTGTCTGCCTATTCTTAACTCGGCTATATCAGATTGATCTATGCTGGCATGCGCTACATGGCAACGAAGGTTTCTTCCTCATGACCGTGCTTGTATTAACAATTACATTATTTCAGTACACCTAGTGCGTAGAATCGGACGTGAGTGAGCATGAAGTGCGGCATGCGCGCTTATGCACCATCGGGGTTACATACACATCTCCCTCAAAGACAATTTGGATCTTCATAGATTCTAGAACAAATCCCTTGTAGCTATGCGCATTAGGAATCAGGATAAACTCCATCATGCGTGCTGCTTAGATCTTCGCTGAATACAAAACTATTCAATTGTGTACAATGTCGATAGGAAGTGCATCAAATTATTTTCCTAGATCATTATATAAGGGCCAAGTACATTTTACATTTAATATATTGAAGGGTTGCTTACCCCTCTCACAGATAAAAGCAGCGATGGAAAATTATTCAGCTAATATCGTCCCAAATATCCCTAAAGGCCATGCATTACTCTCATCAATTTCTACCACATCTGGTCTCTCATTCGATTAGATATCATGTTGCGTGCATGAATTACATTATCTGGTGTGCCACAGGATATATTAAGAGTGAAACCTATATCCTCAAATATTATCTCATATTTCACAAAAATATGGAAGATAAAATGATTGCTCCAGCATTCACAAGGTTACAGCGTCGTAAAAGATAAATGGATAATCTAATTCGCAATGAATGAATCCGTAGATTTTGTGACAAAATAAACAACAGCAGAATATCACATATAACTTCTCTGAAACAAACTTCTTTGAATACATAATGCCCGAAGACACTAGGAATTCGCATGTAGAAGTAAAGCACATGAGAAGGTAACCTAATACCGCTTGTTCATGTCATATAAAGAATGGTCATGAAACAAATACAGATCCAAATACGATATTGTAGATACTATGTAAAATTAATTCAGAGCATCAACGCAAGTATCAGATTTTGGTTAGCAATCACTAAATTATTCAGCTCTCTATAAGAGTATCATCCATGCATTTTGACCTCGGGGAGCTATGTAAATAAGAGACGCGGTGTGTAAGCAGTAGAGAATTGCGCTGAAGCTAACTCTTTGTAATAGCTTGGTTTGTTCACATGGTCTCTGTAGCTTGATCCTATTTGTCTAACATCACAGATACATTGATTTGGTTATAACAGTACCAAGCATCATGAGAGACAGTTGCTATTGACACAGACTGATTGCATCCACTGTGTTACTGCAATAAACCAGTCTCGAGCGGATATTGTTTAAATCGTGGAACGCTGCTCAATAAACATCGTACAGTAACAATGAATGCATCTTCATCCTGCATTTAAATTGAATGTACTGTTTCATCGATTAATTACCATCTGTGCAATGAATCTGTTGTCTCTCCTTGCCCCTCTTGTATACGTGTTTGATTCGCTGAGTACATCCATACTAATGGTGCACGCATATGTACGTGCCAGGCTGTTGAATCAATGGCTGTGAAGTCAGCTATTATCATTAGTGGATATCTCTTTGGTGGTATAAACCAGCATTGCATACGAACACCGCGATAGCTTCGCTACAGCTACTGTCTAACAGTTTCTACGTATACTTATTTAGTTGGAACAAGTATGTATTTAACAGCAACGTTAATATCATTGTCTGCTTTCAACACAATACTGTTTCGAGAACACGGTACTTTCAACTCTGACAACCATACTCAGGGGGGGGGAGGGGGTGGTGGTGGGGGCGGGGTTAGTGGTGGATATTGAATGTTGGCAAGTTAGCCGCACCAGTTAACAATATTGATTCGTTAAAATCAACTTCATCAATCATGTTGATTCGTTGAAATCAACTTCGTAAATCATGTACATGTTAATAGATTATCCCCCTATGGTACGCACCCACACCTTTAACATCCCTATGGGAAGAATAAGCCAATGACATTGAGATGCTGAATTCACCTCCATCTATCATGAACATGTTATCAAATTATCTTGCCTCTGCACACATGGTCAGTCTCTTAATATTTTAGGCACGCAACTTATTGATATGACTCTGGAGTAGATGCATATTAAAAGACCACGTCATTATAGATGACAAATGTGTAATCCATTGGTGCAAACACTGGTGTCTTCATGTGAGACTGGGCGCTTAAACTGTTAGTAGCAATGCAGGTGTCAGGCATCAAAGGGTCTGAGAATGAAGTTAATTGATACAAAGTAACCTTCGCAATGTGTTTAATGCTACTTTCTCCAAACAGTAACATATGCCCGATGTTTTTGTTAGTGGAATTGATATGTGCTAATAACAGGAAATTGGAGACTATTTACTGTCATATATATTCCTCGGCTGGAATTTTACGGATTGGTGTTGCAATAGATGCCATTTCATATTTAATGAGGCGTTCTTTTTCTTTTACATACACAACATTCAGCTTCGCAGCTATAGTCGGGATATATAAAGCTGCAGTCCTTGGCGATGTCATATCGTGACATTGGCAGAGGCAACATGATTAATTGAAGAAAATTTCCTTTTGATACCCCAAACTAAGTGAAGTGGAATTGTGACAGTCTGAGACAAATATATCTATTCTTCAATATAATTGATCAGAACCCAAATAAAGTACACCATCCAATGTTCTTAAACCCATCGAATCCAAGCTATAAAAGATGCCAATAAGGACAGATAAACTTATGCTAGGGCCAAATGCTGCATCTATTATGAAGAAAGACTAATAAAGCCATAAGATAGAGTAAAATGTTAACATTCAATAGTGTGTAGATTGTAGATACCTGTAAATGTGACTCGGTACCAACACCCACGTGGAAATACGAACTCTGTCAGATTAACCCCAGACGACATCCCTAGACAAATCACGTTAATCTTGCAATGTTATTGATCTATCGCCTTATATCGGCATCCGGGTACTTAGATAAACAGCTGCGTGTTCTTTACTCTACTGAGGAAATGAGGTGGCACTACATCAAGTTTCAAATATTGACGATTACATAAGATGTTAAGTTGCTACCAAATTAGTAAGCTATGTTTATCTTTTCAAGAATGAAATCCCAATATTTTGATTTCACTACAACTATTCATATAAGTTGCCATGTTTTAATAAGGCTCCTCAATGACTGGTAAATCTTATTCTTCTACTTTATTAACTACCACTCCTCAATGATCTGATGAAGTCCGACCACACTGCATACCATTCCTAGCTCCAACACATCAGAGAGATTCAGGTGTGCATGCAGGCGTTGAAATGGATTTCGTTTTCCAAATGGCGTCATACTATATAATATTAAATATATTATTCAATTATTTGCGTATATTTCATCCAATTGTAATTTATGTTTCAGATCATTTATTTCAGTGTTTATGGGGAGTGTGTGTGCTGACTTCATGGACATAAAACACAGGTGTTGCATACACAACCCCAACATAAAATGACGTTTCTCTCCCTCTCTATATGTAGATAGATCCCGTAGACTTAGATGCCATGAGAGCATACGGAATACATCTCTGTGGACGACGGAATGATATCTCTTGCAGCTATCTGCATTATGAACGAGAAGAAACTACACTATGTGCGTTGCTTAGCTCGGCTCTTCTCTTAGTGTCCATGTGCTCAATCATAAGCTATGCAGATATAATATATATAAGATTCTTTTCAGAAAATCACTAAATATTTATCAAAGGTGTAACGTCTTTTACAACTGTTATCCTGAAACGGTACTTACTTACCCATCTCGCACATATAAACGTAGTGCAAACACCTTTAGTCTAATATTGGCCTATAGTCAATAAAAGCGCTGCATTTGTGTCATGCATTTCTGCCACAGTTCATTTCTGTCATTTCATTAGAAGTCATGTTCGGTGCATGGACACTAAACGTTCGCAGGAATTCGTATGTTTGGTCTGTTACAGGAAATGAGATCAGCCAAAGCTATTTCTTTATATTTCATCCCCTGCCGTATATAGATATGGCGAATAAACAGTTCTCATTCTTATCATGGTAAATTGGATTCACTGAGGAATTGAGTGAATAGGAATTTTGCTATAGCTTAAAGAAATACCCTTGCTATTTTAGTGAGTAATTGGTGTTCTTTGAAGTATTATCGAACATTGATTAGCCCACATCTCATTCATCTACAATGCCTTTTTCTAGATATTTCTTACCCTCTGGTATCCCAGCGGCGATGTGGGTTTATTGGGTAGCATGAATCTCAGCGCATTTGACCATTGCAACCAGGCGTGCTGACTAATTCAAACCATAGTTGGTCGGTTTTACAGTAACCTCACACGGGAACGGGAGGAATTTGTTCAGATTTAAATTGCAATCTTCACATATTAGGAATCGATTTCTAGCGCCCCCCCCACCTCTCCCCCCCCCCCATGTATTGGATTCATAATACTATCCGTTGTGTCATTCATTGTAAATTAAATATTAGTTTCCTACTTTGTTGTTGCCTTAAAGTTATAGTGGTCCACTTAATGGCTATTTTCTAGCGGCTCATAGCAGTCCACCTCATGTTGTTTTTGCCATTAGGGCTGAAGCAAAACGTATATCTCTGTCCATTTTGCTTATTCAATTCTTTTTCTTATAAGACATTAACCAGATGTAATTAAATTATTTTTACAAAATGCTTTTGACTGTATACGCTTATCAGGAGATATACCAATAGAACAGTCCATCTAAGGACTAATGAGTACTATTCATTGTTGATGGAATAATGGCAATGAAAATAATTAATTCCACGAACAAATGAAGTTAATCTAATTAATTTTGATTTCTCGCCAGTAGGACTAAATGCGTAATCAGTGAGCGGAATGTGTGAGCACATTACTCCGGATATCTCCAATGAGACAGCATTCTGTGTGTGAAAGCAATGATTTAATTCGGCGTGTGTCCGTTGATATTCCATGATTGAAAACCATCACTTAATTTGCTATGTGCCTTTTGATATATTTCATTGTGTTATCGATCGGCGCATAGTGACACGAGTACGACACCCATGATGTCAGTGGACTGAGAAATCACTCATTGAATGAGCAAATCAAGATGACACATTATTGTAAATGAAATAAATCTATCTTTCAACATATATTGAGAATCCTTGATTAACATCAAGCAGCAACAGCAGCAGCAGCATTTTCAACGCCGCCTCCGTAACCACATCCGCCTTAGTGATGATGATGATGATTATAATTTATACAGGGCGCAAAGGTAACATTGCTCAAAGGCAACTATTTTACAACCATGTGTTGATAATATCCTGCTATATAGAGTGCTACTGATCTGAACATTGCTGGTCAAAGCTGGAGAAATGATACTGTAGAGAGGATTCGCATTGTGTCTAGGCTTGATTAACCATGAACTCCGTCAAGAATGCGTTACGAAGGATACACATACGATAACCTATAAGCCACTAAACCCTTATAAACAAGCTAATCTGGCGGACTCAGATAATGATCTCAATTACGGCGAGTTACGCTAGCTCATACGACTCACGCAGAGCAGCCAACTCACAACACGCTACAGAACTAAACAGTACAAGGCATAAACTTTCTTCCAAATGACCAACATTTTATACAATATTGCGCATTGTTTTAGTAAACAACGTGCTCAACCGATTCCTGCCTCGCTGGAGCAGATTAACGACTAGGCAGAGGCTCCGAATCGACCGCGTATAGCATGCACAGCCAATATTGACAAATTCACGTTTAAGAAAACTAGTTTCTCCAAGAGGTGGGGTGGTGCAGGTGGTACCAATAGGCCATTACGTTAAAAGCCAACTATACGGACGTGTAGCTGCTGAAAACAGTTCGCTCATACGCCTCACACATAGCGGCCAACTTACAACACGCTCTTCCATTCTGATATGATAGGCCCAATAGTGTGCTAGCAACGCCTTATAGGCCAAGTACAGGACAGTTACTACACGATGTTGACTAGCCACACTTCAGTGGCGAGTGGAATCAGCGCTTGCGCTAGTAAACTGTCTTGTGCGTTTATCGTTTGGACGCAGATTATTTCCGTGGCGTGCAGACGTTGCTGACACCAGCTATCTGACTTAATCTATGTCCAAGAAATTCTAGCAGTCCCTTGCGCATTCGTGCGGACATCTTTTCCAAGGCGCACTGGTACTCTTTGCGGCAGCTAACGGACTTAGTCTATTTTCGAAACGTATGTAATAGACTGTGAAATTAGTGGTTTGTGCATTGATGTGACTAGACACACTACGGTGGCGGGCAGCACCAGCGCAACGCAAGAACTCTAGCATGTCACAGTGGTAGAGCGTGAGTACTAATAGCAGCACTCGTGGACGAAGTTTCTCCATTACACCAGCAACGCTAACGTAGTGTATTGCCTGAATTTCCATTTGCATTTTACTTTAAAGCACAAGGCTGGTCTTAGTATTGACCACCTCAAAATTCTATAGTAGACGTTATAACGCGCCATTGCGCAATCTCTCCAATGTTGCGCTCTCCCAACCGCGCAGCGAACACACTCATTATATTTCCACATATATTCCACGTGTCTCTTATGCGACGAGCGATAAGACTCTGACAATCCATCAGAAATTCTCACCAGAAACGACAAGGTCCAGCCCGTCATAGAGACTCTGTTTTATAACTGCCTGTAATGCTAGATACAACCACTTACAGTTCTTTATTTCTCTATGGTTAGTTGTTTGTGATTGTACAAGTCACATAGACAGTTTCAAACTATTATTTCAAACTTAGTCTTGCGGTGTTTAGAACCACCCCGCTAGGATATAGAAACTTTCAATTAAGGTTCGCAATTACACCCACACGCGCCAGAAATATGCCTTGTAGGACCTAGACAAAATTAATATAAATCTATCAAGAGGTCTTTGAACATTATGTTTGGCACTTAGAAGCTTCAACTGCAATTAGCTGGTAGAAATTCTAAGTCTTCTTGCTAATTCTGTATACATGTACAGGAGCTCTTCTACTTTAAAAATCAACGCCAGCAGCCAGTGCTAAGACAGATTTATAGCACTACCGAATTGATTCAGTAGAGAGCACATTTGAACATAGCTAAGTTCTCTTTACACTCAGACCACAAACTGCCAAGTTCTTGCACTCACCAATACCATCTCCATTCACCTCAACCGCCAAAGCTACACAGAGCGATGTACACATTTGTTGCACAACATACCATTCGCACACACTACACTTAGACGCAGAAATGGCAAGCAATAGGCCAGCGACACCTATCAATTCCAGTGCGTCACCCGCCACTGCAACTCGGGATATATCGCCATCCAACGCACGCACACCACTAACAGAATTCACAGTTAGGAACATGGGTGGTACTTTAGAGTACACCGTGCAGCTCAACAGCACACCGATCCACATACCCCTATGCCTAGAAGGAGAAAGTGGCAATCACATGGACAGCGAAGCGGACACGAACTATGCGTTCAACATGCTACGACCTGGCACTTCATTTAGCAATTTATAGAATTCTTCAATGTCTCTAATGCACAACAACGAACGCATCTTTGCAGGCTTTACCCAACACAACACAGGTGGAGAAACTGAAAAGGCTCGTACTGAGTCTTCATACTCTTGTGCGGGTTCTCTAAGCTTGGCACCACGCCGAATAACAAGTATGGACGTGCGCAAGTCCAGTCGTAACATAAACAACATAACTTTAGAGGCCAGAGCGGCCATGTATCCCAGTCTGGGGAACGTAACAATCAGATATGGCTGTGACGCATCTCCTCTAGTGGCCGACGAGGAAGGTCTCGTGAAAAAGCTATTGAGGCAGGTCGAGGAACAGTCAGGGCACATGCAACACGTTCTGGAGATAATGGCGGAGTTGCACGAGCACAACGTCACCCTCAGCGAACGCCTGCTCGAGGCGCAGGCGAACGCCAGCCCGCTGCCCGGCTCCTAGGCAAGCCTGCCTCAGTCTTCGGCGTGCTCTGCTACAATATTCTCACTGTAAACAGACAGTGTACTGAGTTTCAGGGACTGGCATTTTCTATTCGTCTTGGACAATCTGTCAATTGATCATGAGGGGTTGGTGCGTATGTGCACATTTGACTGTGTTGTGCGTGTATACATATGAGCGTGCGTGGGTGTGTGCACATGCGCGTTATTAATATCTGACGTCTTATACTGCTAAAGTCCTCTGAAAATGGAAATGGTAAACATTAACTCGCGTTCCGTATATTCCATCAATTGACGAAATGAACATTGTGGACTACCTTTAAACACCATTGCCGTCTCTTATTGTTCTTATGACCAGTAGCAACAGCTTCCAGCAACTCTTCTTCAGAATGAAGACGTGTCAGCCTAAAAATGTACTAATGTACTGCAGTAAAGGAATGAGTGCTTCAATGTTGCTACCACCTGCACCACCCCATTCACACCCCACCACACACACCCCACTCCCACCTCATCACCATCGTTAATGGTATTGGCCAATAGCATCCTGACCTCAGTGTGCAGTGTGTGTGTGTGTGTGTGTGTGTGTGTGTGTGTGTGTGTGTGTGTGTGTGTGTGTGTGTGTGTGTATAAGAACGGTAACCTAATGTCAACTATGACGAATAACTACGCTGGGTGTTGACTCACTATTTTCTGGATAGCAGAATACCGTTCTTTCAAACATACTTCCGAACCTCAGATTTATGTTTTATCGGGAAAAGAATCTGGCGTATTTTTAACAGTCTTAGAAACTTTGAAGATGTTTATCCAGTTGATTCAATTATATTCCCAGTTCTTGAAAGAACACAAGCGTTGCTATTATTTAATGTAGGCATATGTAAGCCGAATACACCTTGCTGTTAATACGATTTACTGCAGTTGCGAATGATTAATAAACTTATTAATCAGTTATTATATGTGAAAATAGACAACAATCTCATTATCTCGATGTACTCGCCTGTATTAGCCTATATCTGTTTATCTTACAGAACGAGAAAACTAATCCATTCTACCATCTATTAACGACATCAGAAATTGCAGAAACATCGCCCTACTGTTAACTGAAGAAATATTCGTGAGTGCTTGCCAGAAAATGTTTCTGAAAGCTGGCTGATAAGATCAGCTTACATACAAATGGACTCTTGTTGAGACTATGTAATTGTCATAATAGTTTTTGAGTGCCGGTCCGAGACATTATGGTAATGTTAATAATTCCTGGCAGGGTATCGTCATTTATTGATTTCAGTCCTGACGTGGATGCCAAATACAAGATGTCTAACTACCATTGTAAAGCAGTTTACAGTTTTAGATATTGGCTGACACAATGTGTGTGTCTTTCGGCCGTGGGCAATCAAAGCCTATATGCCATCAATCAATATATGAGCCTGCTAATAACTGCATGTATCTGATTACGCCGGCCAATAAGTTTGCTATAGAGAATGATGGTGCTATAAGTGTACTGCTAACACTATCTTCATCAAGAGATGTAACTGCAATAAGCATCCCCTGCTGGAATGCAATCATTGATCCTTTGTTCAGTTATCAATAGTTAGAATAGGATTATGTTTGGATTTCCAGTTTCTACGAGTATCAGCTCATTCAATGAAGATGTGTACTTAAACAGACACATTGATATATTTGCAGTCCATATCGCTGTTTTTGAAAAAATACAATCTGGTTCTAAATATATTCAGATATACATGGTGTTTAGGCTTCGTATCATTGACCTAGCAATACCAATGCGACAACGCACAGCTACTAAGAATCCCATCGCCAACGTATATGGCCAACTACTGAAAAAGCCAAAGAGCATCCATCAATATTAGATTCGTTCTGTACAGGACTGAGCTCCGCCATTACAGTCCAAGCCGGATGGTAACTATGTGTGGAGATTTCAACTCCAAGCTGGCTAAACTAAGCAATGGGGATAAGAACTCAGAACTTGGCTTATGCCGGTGGCCGACCAGAGAGGGCATATACAACAGCAATGGAGATGCACTGGTATCATTCCTTTGTTATTATAGTCTTTCTTTCACAAATACGGCCATCAAACGCCCAGTCCATCACCGGACAACATAGACAGGAGACATTGCTGATCGCAGCAGGCTCTAATGCTACAACAGCAGTCTCCAACGAAATACATGCCTTCTGATTAACCATACCTACCTAATGTATAAACTCCATACTAGGCAAGAGAGTAGTAACCCACAACTTACCCATGCTCATCAACAACACTGACACTAAAATGTCATATAAAAAAGGCATTTGTGGAGCAGATAGATAACATCGGTTTCGGTTCCGATCCAAACGAAGCCAAACTACTCAAATGTATGGAATCATAGGCTACCACCACCATATGAGTGCTAAAAAAATAACAGCCGAACCATGTATACTGGTGACTATTGTAAACCTTTCAGCAATGCAAGAGGCATTATGGCTGCGCATCAATTAAAGTGGCCAAAGTGAAAACCACACCAAACTATACATGGGATGCAATAACATTCTGTGACACATCATCACACGCTTAAATGATCTTTCTATTCAACAAGTACTGATGAAATCACTGCCACCATGACTGCAACAAAGTGTTTCTGGCATCCCGAGCCCGAGGAGTTACTGAGTACACATTACTTCTCACTGTATACATCGCTGAAGGACACTTTATCGGGACCAACAAGGGAAAAGACGACGCAATTCGAGAATGGCTCAAGGAACAGTTCACTGATCAGGATGATGACCCTTTCACCCATTGTCAGGTGATCCACGGCCAGTACTAACACCAATTAAAAAAACAGACATTGAGAAGGCACTCAAAGCCCTGAAAAATATACGCGCATACGGCCCTGATGGCATGAGCAATAAACTATTCAAATATGCAAGTGGCATCATCTCAAGAGAGATCAAGCACTTGATCAATTCAGCGTTTATGCACCACCTTCCCATCGATGCTCTAAGCCATGCCACTCTTATCGTGCTACCCAAGCTCAGGAACTCACCTGAGCCACAGCAAATCTGCGATGCACTGTGCTTCTAAACAGCATACGGAAAATCAACTCCAATGTTATTCTATACCGCATGACATTTCTTGGAAATGTATGTACCAATTAAAAACATTCATCAAGGTAATTATAGTAATTACAGTCTACATCATAAGCATTTGACATGTTATGCTTATCTCCCATTCATCTATACGCAACTAGTGGGAATTCTACCATCGACATACACAGCACTACTGTGAATTCAGCAATCCATATACATGCCACTATTCACCATATAGACAGCGCTATTGTGAATTCTCCCGTCCATATAGGCACTGCTACTGTGAATTCTCCTGTCCACGTAGGCGCCACTAATTTAAATTCTCCCATCCACATAGACACCGCTATCATGAATTCTTCTGTAGTCAAGAAAATGGAGAATCTCCTTATGAATGAATCTAAAGCCAAGTTCAGCCATACATATCAATCGACAAAGCATGAAACTAAAGAAATTGATAATCCAATTCGTGGACCCGAACCATTGAGGAAAGGTAAAATTCTGGACTCACTGCTCTGCAGTACTGCTAACATTGCTGCACGCTGTATATGGAGGAAAAGTAACATCCTGGACTCGCTGCTCTGCAGTAATTTCAGTCCTTCTGGAAGCGCTGGATTCGTAGAGTGAAGATGCCCTTAAGAAAAATACTGTTTATACAATGCAACCTGCATGTCTTTGATACTCTATAACTGTAGCACCTCGTCAGCTCCAGACGACTTCACACCTGCCATGGCAAATACCTCAGCACCATCACTGGACACCGATGGCCAGACAGCATAATTGCCAATGTTGCACTATTCAATATGTGTAATACATCACTGCTGTCTATAAAGGTCTCTCAGCAAGAATGGTCCATGTTTGTCCATGTGCTAATGATGTTAGGCGCATGCCAGATGATACACCAGTACGAAGAGCCTTGGAATTCGCCATACTGGAAGGCAGCAAATATAAAACCAGGAGAGGGCGACATAGCATACTTATGTTAAGCACGCTACCTCATGAGAGCACAACACTTGGACCTGAGGAAGATACAGATTTTGGCTGAGAACAAGACACCATGGTTAACAGCGACGAAGGACTGATTGCAGTTGTCGATGTTTAACATCACCGCTATATTGGGGCCTGGTCACAGTACAAAGTTAACACCTAATTCTGTGATCAAACGTGACTACATACTATGTTATGCGGACACATTCAAAATATACGTGCAAACTATTTTATAAATATTTGATAGATGGGATTCATATCTTAAGTGTATCTTAAAAATTATCAAAGACGTTATATGAAAATACAATGATCTTGTAAAATATTCATATATGTACTAGATGCTGTCTCAATCTTACAGGACATAAACTGTTAATCCTTTCCTTCCTTTCTAACCACACCAAGATGGTGTCTAAGATATGGGTGATGGAGAAGACAGATGCATCAGATTGATGATGCCTGATACCAGCCATATTATACCCCTCATCAACAGTTAAATGGCCATCACTGGCCAATAGTGGCCATTTAACTGCTGTGTTCTATCAACATCCTTTCCACTTAAAATTATTCCTAAAAATTAAACCTTTGGATAAATGGAAGGAAACGCAACATTGTAATTGAAATCTCCAAGAGGTACGGAATCTTTGGCTGTTCCAGGACAATCATCTCGATCTGCTCAGCAGCTCCCAAACTTCCGCACATGGTAGGCTCAATGGCAATGGGTTTCTTGACTGCACAAATAGTACTCATTTGCGACAGGTTTCTTGTCTGTACAACATTTACATCGTTTTACGAATCCATAGCGCAGGTTCACTCTGTCACACACTAATGATATTATTAGTAACATTATCACGAAAACAATTACACAAATCATCATATTATGTACATTAATAGAATCAAGCTCGTTAAAGTTCAGTTCCTGTAATGGTTCTAGAGGAACATATTTGACCTTTTCAAGGTTCACCCTTGGTTTTTCCTGCAAGTGTGCAATTATTCTTGACTCATTCAGCAACCGCGGAATATAGATCTTGGACAAATTGACCATGGTACCTAATAATGCGTACTTGTGTCGATATTCAACAATCTGTTGAAATTTCCAACAAGATCCACTATATACACACTCTTTCAGATCCAACACATACCCTTGTAATGGGCGCTGATACTTGCACCAAATGTATTCTCAATTTCGAAAATTGTACTAGTAGTATCGTTAGATTGGGTCAATTTGACCATACAATCTTTACTGGTAGAGTTTGGCATTGAATTGACAATACATGGTAAGTGGTTTTCGTCCAGCAGTACATTTCTGTTACAGACTCTAGGTTCATTTCTGTAACATTATTTTGGATTAAAATACCATCCGCTCTAGTGTCCAATCCTACACTAACTGTGGATAACATAATCTGTATAAAATGACCAGGCTGACTAAGTGGCATTGGCCATAAATGAATACCAACCATATTCAACATAAGTTTCATTATCTACAAGTGGTATGGTTGCAACGTAATTCAACATTGGTGTTCCCCTCCATAAGGGTCTAGCGATAATAGTTTGGTAATACCATTGATATGGTTTAACTAACTGAATTCCCACATCATTATGCTGACTAATATCCCTAAAGCTTTATGGGCTAAACAGTTATTCAGTTGGTCAACCTAGCTATGGAGAGGTAGGTTGACTTCTAAACTTCAATCTCGCTTCGATTCATAGTCAGTGTCCACAATGCTATCTAATGAATCAACCAAACTGTATCAAAAGTATGAAGTTTCGGCAACGTTGTTCTAAATTTTCTTTCAACGTTGATCATTTCATTAAGTCTATTAGTATTATTGGCTACAGCTCCAGAAACATGATTAACTTCTTGCAGATTCATGACTATTTCTTCAAATGCATGTTTCATGTGTGATGCAAGATGATTAGAAAAGTGAATTAGGTTAATAGTTTTGGATATTGCCGTCTTAACAATGTGTTTCATACCTTCAATGTCACTTGAGGTCGCAACTCCGAGCAAAGAAGATGCTAAATCACCAACGAAGTTTAGTAAACCACGCGGTCGTCTTGCATGCTGAACTAAATCCATATCCGCACTTTCTGCTCAACAATGGATATGATCTAGTCGATATTTCCAACTCAAAAAGTCGTTAACTGAAACATTTTGTTCACTTTTCACAGTGTGTATGGCATTGTCAACACAAATAACTAGTTCTACAAAATGACTTGGTAATGCCAGTGGTGTTGTAGACACTACAGAAGTCGGCTTATGGCTGATAATAGCAACTTCATTCAGTAGTTTCCGGATATGTGTGTAAGCGCTAACACTAACGTATAACCTTACCACTATGAGAAACAACATAATTTTGAATGCTAAAGTTATCAATTACACACATATATTTCGACAAATTTAGTTTAAGTCAATCTTAATGGGAAATTTACACTGCTGTTTCAAGGTATCTTATTTTATGTTAGCGATAGCTTGTTGCAAAATCATTCATTAATTCCAATGGATTATCTACCATAAAATGTATTTTTGTATGCTCCGCTTACTTAATGTGAATCACAAGTACGTTTGCGTGCGCAAATTATATCTGTTTGTTTCACCAAAAACGTGACTGGGCAGGGCTATGTCTATTTGCAGCTCTGCCGCAACACCAGGAAGCATTTCTATAGGTTGATCTACAAGAACTGGGCGTTCTGCTTGCGCTGACGTTACCTCTTCAGGTTCAGGCAGTTGTTGTGCAGTTTCTTGCAAACTGGTTTCAGCCGGTCCTGGCTGGTTTGTTGCCATGTCATTTGGGTGGGGTACCTTGCATCTCCAATTGGCCCTGGAATGACCGCATCCATCTTTTCTTGTTGAATAAAAATGGTATAACCCCACTCACCCACCAACTCCACCTCACACCCACCCCACCCCACCCACATATGAGTCTATCCATGGACTAAACTCTTCCATGTCCCAAGTGCTGGATTCCACACTGATTGGGGAGCAGTTGGGTCCTAGCGGATCTGAGGATCCATGATCCTTAACTTGCATGCAGTCAGGACGTTGATTTTTCCAGACCTCTGCTCTCTAAAGTGTGCAACAGGTCCATTTATTTTGAAGATTTCATACTCTGGGTCACACTGGAGGTGAGCTTCATGCGCGCTTCTGCTTTTACAACAACAGTGTCCACTACCTTGAATTCCCCATCGTTTAATCACTTGTTGATATAGTCATGATGATGAGCACGTGATTTCTCAGTGTCAACGCATGCATGTTATAAGGCATTGCTGAACCATGTTAATCTGTCTGCCATGTCATTCGAACCATCAACTGGCACGCCAGTCATAGGTCAAATAAAATGGTGTGTACCCAGTTGTAGCATGTCGTGTATTAATGTATGCTATCAATACGCAGCTCCAAGTCAATGTTCCATAAAATGAGACTGGTTGTCAACTAATTTTTGTAGGAGTTCCTTCAATGTTCTGTTGAACCTCCCAGTTTTTCCATTAGATTGTAAGGACTTGACCGTCTATGATCGATTCCAAGTTCTCTGTACTTTTGTCGCAAGTTATTAGTGTTCAATTATTTTCCCTGATCAGTGATTAACACTTTGAGGACACCATGGTGTGCACAGTATTCGTTAAAGAGCTTGTCTTCAACATTCTTAGCTGACTTCGTTTGAATTGGGTAAGATTCAGCCCAAGCAGAACAGTGGTTTATTACGGTTAAAATGCATTTGTTGCCTTATGTTGACTTAGTCAATGGCCCAATCAGGTCCAGGGCCACAATTTGTCCTGGATAGTTAGCCATTGGCATTTCCATATATTTTCGACGTGTCAATATGGGTCTATTAACCTGACATAGGGAACATTTGTCAATAAAGCTAACAATGTCCAGTCACATGGCAAATGGCAAACGAATCACGTACTGAGTTAAGTGTCTTTTGGATACCTTGATGACCTGACCTCTGATGTGCTTCTATAACCTTATTGCAAAATGTATTTGGCAAAACTATTCATGGATATTCCGCATCTAAGGCAGATGGAGTACACAGCTCCATTATGAAATACATAACCGTCTGAGACTTCTTTTAAAAAGTAGCAAATTCATCATACTGTGCTTCACAAAGCTCATCATATGAATATCATGTGCCTCCAGTTGTACATGTGGACGAATTCCACCATCCAGTCCTGGAACCACATGATCTCCGGTAACGATTGTCGCGAGTTCATTCAGACATCTAAGTCTAGACAACATATTGTCTCAGAAATTCTTAGCTCCTTTAATATATTATATGTTGCAACCATATATACTTCAACTACAAATATATTTTCCAGTGGTTTATGGTCTGTAATGACGGTAAATTCAGCACTGAATAAATAAGGGCAAATATTACTGCATAAGCTCCTTTTTCTATGACCAGCCAGTTAAGCTGAATGTCTTTTAAGGTACTGCTGATATACTGTACTTACCCATTCAATGCATTGCTCATCTTCTTGAACAAGGATAACTCACACCGCATAACTGGATGTATCAGTGTAGAGTGTGTAAGGTTTGTTTGAGTCAGTATATGTCAAGACAATATCGCTACAAAGAACTTTCTTTAAATTGTCAAAGGCTTTTTGATGTCCAGATCCCCAATGTAATCGACTATGTGTCTTGGTGAGATCTACTAAAGGCCCTACAATATCTGCATACTTCTTAATGCAGGAGCTGTAGTATCCTGTTGTGCCTAAGATTGATTGGGCTTCACTAACGTCTTGGAAACATTTATCTCCTTAATTACATTGCACTTTTGACTCTGAGGAGGTATTCCTTTCTTAGAGATTCGTTATCTTAAGAGATCAACTGATGAATTACCAAAGTTACACTTTTTGCACTTCAGTTGAAGATTGTTCTCACGCAACTTTCGCATTCTCATTCTTAAGTGCTTTGCATGATCATAAGGATTTTCAGAGGACGACAATATCGTCAACAAAGACAAACATGGTTTGTCCAATATATTCTTGGAAGACTTCATTCATTGCTCTCTGGAAGACGGCTCCTAAGCTGCAAAAAAGGGCATGCAGGTCCACTCAAAGAGGGGTTAAGAGAAAACGAAAGCATACTTCTCGATGTCTCTTTCATCCATTGGAATCTGTCAATATTCAGACTTGAAATCCATGGTCGAAAATAGGTGAGCACCTTCCATGGAGTCAAAGATGTTGTATATACTTCGTTCATTTTCTTGTAATCGACACAACATCTTGCTTGCACTCCCAAAGCAATCTTCCAGACATCACACCAGATTAAAGATATTGATGGCCCGGTGTCCACGAGCCAATTAATAAGATGGCTACTGAACTGTAATTGGACCATGAATCGTCCTGTGGCTAGACTCTCGATCCTTGGTCGTTTTCCGATGATCTAGGATTGTGATAGTTGGTGGCCCGGTTGCTATGGCGAGGTTGACTCCTGTGCCAATTTTATCAATGGGGCACATTGCTGGTGCCACGACTGACGTTGTGGTTGTTGGGAATTATTGGGACAGTTAGATCAGAAATGTCCCTCTCTTCCACACTGATAACACTCAGTTGAGCTAGATGCATGTGGTGGTTGCCGCGTCTACTCAATATACTGCTGGGATGGTTCGGTGTTGATTCGTGCATTTATGTAACGTGGTTCATGCATGCGTGCACCGCTTTTTGTCAAATTGTTGCTAGGTGAATTATGTGATGAACTATGTGACCTACAGAATGAATGTTCTGAATTATGTCTACGTGCTGACTGTGACAGAAAATGTGACTGATCAGGGCACTGTCTGAACTGCTGACCGCCCATGTGATGCTGGAAAGGATTGCTCTGGTGATCATTATATTGCTTGTCATAATTGCCATATTGGACGTTCTTATTATCATGATGTCTAGGCTTGCTTGTAAACTTGAGGTTTGGTCTGCCAGTCACGCGAACATTGCTTCTGAATGGTGCAATGTGCGGTTTTCTGATGTGCAGATTCTGTTGTCTACTGATCGCGAGTTACTAAACTGAACAGTCACATCGACCTCCATTGGTGACTTTTCATGAATCTGCATTGTTACTAACAGTTCTATTAAACAGCGTTTCTGCTCTTCAACAAAAGAATATGGCATTTATGAGTGAGTTGGTGTATGCACGCAAAACAATGTGCCATGTATCTTCTGTTTATAACAAGTAGGCACACATGGCCAATTCTCTGAAACATCTATTATATGTTGGAATGGCTTTATTTGGCATTTTTTATGGTTTCTAGTTCACGGCGTAAAGGCTTTTCTTCATTAATGGATACAAATTCTGAAATAATGTGGCTACGAATATCTAGCCAGATAATAATATTACGGTCTTTATCAGCTGGAAAATATTCAATCTCACGCTGAAGTGGTCTACGAGATGACCATGTAGCTATATGAGCTGATATGCCGGGTGAATTTTGTAACATTTTTATGGCTAGCTGGCACCCGTCGATGTATTCCCTTACCTAGGTAGCGATGTGTCCATCACAAGACTTCATTTGCTGAACATAGGCTTTGATTTCGTCGCGCCGAATGCGCTATTGTTCATGTAATAAGGTATTGCTGTTGGTTCAATCCATCCTCTGTGTGATACCCGTAGTGAGGTAGGTTCAATAGGTGGCGGAGATTGTGGCTCAGGTTGTTGTGCAGGCTGTGGTGCACCATTTTGGTCGGCCATTTTGAATTTTAATAAATTTTGATTAATGAATCAAGGTGAATGTTCTATAAGCTAGCTGATTGTAATAAATATTCTGATGCAAAAATAAGTCTTGTCTGGATACTCCTACAAATCTGTAATGATGGATGAGAGCTAATTGTATCAGTACTTACAGTTTTGCGTTAAAATCCATCCAAAACAATGATTCAGTATACACACAAATTTATTCTATACTGAACACCCACAATTTCTGTTATTGTAGTGCCTTTACTCTGACAAAAACGATCTTTGTCTAGCGTCCTACGACGAAACTCCTATGAAGGCATCCCTATAGCGATACTAATGCAAACAACCTGACATAGGTGGCGATTGCAAGACTTTGCTAAGATCACAGTGATATTCTGATTGATGGTCAATCGATTCTGAGATGATCGTGGATGTTGTATCGATTCTTAAGATGGTACAAAGTAGTAAATATATTCTAGGATGATCTTACAAGTGCAGCGCTGACTCGCCTCACTATTTAATGTGATATGTATGGCACTGTTGGGCCTGATCGAGCTGCTCAGAAAGACTAGGTGTCGCTCCTAAGTTATCGTAAGGTTCGCTGCAGGAACACGTTACTATAACAACAACGCGGAATACGATGCTTCTATGAAATACCAACAAGATAATTTTATTTTATTAAACTCAACCTGTACAACGATTTCAAAGTGAATCGACAGAAGTGTTAGCTTCACAATATATTAATGATACTTTTACGTATACAATATACATGCATTATCTACATCAGCTGCAACTATCCTATCAGGCTATTGCAAACAATAAAGATGTATATTTGGATTTGCAAATTATTTGAAGTCCGAATTTTAACGAGAGAGAGATCAACAATTGCATCCATCGGATCTTAGGTGAACACGAGATTGCAGTTGTTAGCTAAAATGTGTTTAAACAAGATCCACAGATTGCACGCCATCTGCTTTTAAAGGAAACCATCTGTCTGTTTTCCGACCGACGAACATTTACAGAAATTGCCGAATCCGAAGCCAATTTGGATTCTGAGATCAATGTTAGCCCGTCAAAGGGCTTGGCACCTCTCGTTTGAGCAATAAAAGATGGCTGCCAATCTGATTGGAACCGAATCAGTTTGATGGATTTTCTGACACTATTCTATAACAAACCTGTTATGATGGATTGCACAAATAAATAGTCGATTCCAAGGAATTCTCGGATTCCGATCTATTGTGACAATCCACCAACAGGCAGTTCGTGAGGTGAAAGTGATTTCATCCTGAATCGTTTCCATTAAACATCACTGTAACAAATTCGTCGCAATCGTCAATGTATAACGGTTAGTGTCAGGCAGAGTTTGCGCAACATATTCCTACAAATATCGAACGCCATTCTCGCATGTAGCTTTCATGCGTGTGAACTAGAACGAGACCATAATAGCCCTGACACAAACTGGTTCTATCTGAAATGATGGAAGCAAAGGTTGTCTTTGACCTGTACCACATTAGTGCATGTGCCCGGGCCTGCATGTGTGAGTGCATTTGCATGTCCACGTGGCACGATAGCCCACACCGCCATGACATGATACATTTAATCACAAACTACTTGTTTCTGTAAGCCTTTATATTGGTGTTTGGATGCCAAATATGAACAGCCATTTTCTATCACTGTTTATAAAATAAGCATCTGAACCTATTACGTATAACAAATCGACTGCATTTGCCTGATTAAATAATGGCCTATCGTACGCCATTATTTCGTCAGCTCCCCCCCCCCCATGTCAATAGATGCACTATATCTATATACATGGATACTAGCATATTGTAAGCCCATGCGTGCGTGTGTGCATATGTCCGACTACGAATAATCTGAAATATAGCATCCATGATTTGGAAATATGGTTGTATGTAAAATGTACCGAAATTAGACCACATATATTTGTGCGTGCGTGCGTGCGTGCGTGCAGGTTTCAGGCAACAGTAATGCACACACGTTGCAATAAATAGCAGCAACTATAAAAATGGAAGTGGCATTTATATCGTCACCTATGTAAGATATTATAACCATATCTCCAATGTAACGGAATGTTCAAACAGAACCTCGGGTCAGCTGACATTTAACAATACCCTGCGTTCTTGTTTTCTTTATAGGGCGCAATACTTAAGTTAAAGGGACATAACTTGGCCTATGAGGAAAACGAGAAGTTAAAATGGGGTTATTGTCATAGATAGGCAACCTATGTATTTGTCAATGAAAATATTTTGGTAGAGTGTATTTGAAGGGTGAAATACCATATCACAGATGCATTATCTGAAACATGACAATATCCTGCCAGACTCTGCACCTTTGGCAGAACAGTGCAGAGGATTGCATGAACGTCTACACAGGAGAGATGATGAATGCTAGAACATATTTTCACCATCTACAATACTTGCCAGAGAATATCAATAGCAGATACCAAGAATATCAGTGTAGAGATTTAGGAAAATATATCTCAAACTATCTACAACAGGTGGAGACATTATATGCCGTATGCGCATGTGAGCATGAGAGGGGAGGGGTGTTGAGAAGAATTTCACAGGTCTATAGACGAACATCTTAAGTATTTCTTTGATCATGGTCTCTATCACTAGACTCATGTTACGTCACCTAGCTGAAATGAACTTATTGAAAACAAATGATCCTCTGGACTGCCCTGAACGGGGATTGTGGGTGAACTATGTGTGAAGATGTCTGGCACATTGTTCACAAACCCATTCGTCGATCAGACTTTAGAACAAAATGTCAGAGGATTCAAAGTGACTGAAGGAATAATTGGCCTAACACAGCATGAAGTCTCACTAAACATATTTATGCTCCCTACACCAGAACTTACTAAATTGTGAACAAATTCCAACACCAGTATCGAGTCTTTGATAATCGTTCTAATCCGCATAAGGAACACTACTACTATGGGTAAGCACCATTAACCAATGTTCTGCTCAGAATGCGGAAAAAAGCAAGAGCTGTACCGTAGGGAACTGTGGTGCAGGGCACTAATCCATTCATCTTGTAAGGTGAGCTTGTCAGCATCGGTTCACGGATGGCCGTGTCTACTTAGGACAACAACGATCAAGAATGATACAGTGCATTCATCACTGACAGGAGACTCCCAAGGCCAAAGATGTCTTTTTGGGACAGCATTGAGGAAATGAAACTGAAGCCATATGCAACCTGCTACAAGAAAACTGCTGTGTCAGTTGGAACAGAAACAAAAAAGTTTCGAAGAGATTGGCAACTACGTGCACGTGTCCTCATCATTAATTACGCATACAGCTTGTTAAAATATTAGGCAAGGCCGAGAGAGAGAGAGAGAGAGAGAGAGAGAGAGAGATCTTCATCACTTTAAGAGACAAATGTTGCATCACACCACATCCATCATTTCCAAAATTTGTTGATCATGGTTTGGTAGATGTCGACGGGATCACCGTACTAACTAAATGTCCTGATCAACCAGCCCACCAAGCAGTTATGGTGTTAGTACAATGTGGTTATCATGAAAGGTATCAAGGTGATAATGATGATGTGTAGTTTGTTGTCCTTGTGTTTGCTATGTATTTGGGCTATACACTGATGTTGCAGTGTGAACTGTATGGATGCTACTGTATAGAGGGTCAGGTTTATTGACCACCAGTACAACACGTGTTAAAGTACAAATGGATTCATTATATGGCGATGCACATATTTTGAATAAAGTTTGTTCATTCGTTAACAGAATTTGGAATTTGCTACTCCGTCTAGATACATGTCGATACTTCAGATGGTAAATAGCATCAGGAATATATCGCAATCTGTCTGGTACCAATTAGGCCCGCAACCATGACATTTCACTCGTTTCTACTGTTGCATAATTTAAATAAAATACAATATATTGTTGGCATATTTGGAATTCATTAATAGTAAATTTCGCTACGGAATGTTATTCTCTTCAATTTCACAGTGAGGTCATCACGTGAAATGAGTGTTGTTGTAAGACGGCATATCGCGTAAATAATATTTTCTTGTTGCTGATTGATAGCTAACAACAGTAATTCAAACACTACCTTATCAATGAGTTGCAAAAGGAATACTGGGTTCATTAAACTAAAAGTTAAATTGGAGTTGTTGTCCCGTTTGGTGACTGCACTAGACGCCAGTTTTTCCTATTTTGAAAACACTTTTGCTGTAATCTGAATCTATGTGGCTGACAATTCACGCTGTGATGTCAAGCCGTAAATTGTATGGTGTGTCGAAATTCATGATTTAACCACAATTTTAACAGTGATATAGTTTGTGAAAATTTGTCGGCTTCTTTTTAATTCTTAAATATGATAGACTTTAATTTGAGCTGTTTTTATTGAAATCTCATTCTTTGTGATCTCTTTTAACAGACGGACAATCCCATGTTCGGCATTATTGGATGTTTCAATGTGTATTGCATAGCAGAATCCCATGTACGGCATTATTGGATGTTTCAATGTGTATTGACATACCAGAATCCCATGTTCTGCATTATTGGATGTTTCAATGTGTATTGACATATCACAATCCCATGTTCTGCATTGTTTGATGTTTCAATGTGTATTGACATATCACAATCCCATGTTCTGCATTGTTTGATGTTTCAATGTGTATTTACATACCATAATCCCATGCTCGGCATTGTTTGATGTTTCAATGTGTATTGACATATCACAATCCCATGTTCTGCATTGTTTGATGTTTCAATGTGTATTTACATACCAGAATCCCATGCTCGGCATTATTGGATGTTTCAATGTGTATTGGCATACCAGAATCCAAAGTTCTGCATTATTGGATGTTTCAATGTGCATTGTTAGATATTTCCCTGTATGTTAATGTCCCACAATCCCAGGTTCTGCATTATTGGATTCTCAATGTGTGTTAACTACATGGTTGCTCTCGTAGCAAACATTGCGACCTCGTCTTCTCTTCCTAATTTATTCCCAGAATATCTAGATTTTGTTTGTCTATTGGAAAACTAACACACGATACCTAGACTACTTAGTCGTGAGTTGAATACAGAGAGAAAACTGTTTCCAGAAAATATCCTTCCACTTTAGTAACCATTTGAATGGTATTGGTGTGGCAACATTCCATTTAACAAACCTTATGGAGAATATAGTAAGCCTACTTTGATTGGAAGCTGTTGCTCTTGAACAATTTGCCTGAAATATTACCTTGAAATTGAATGGACTGAGCGGCACAGATAATGGTGGGCGGAGCGTAGCTAACGTCACAATCAGATGGCCGGAGCGTAGCTAGAAATGCATGGCTGGGAC
The DNA here is from genome assembly GCA_034401795.1 of Chaetoderma sp. LZ-2023a. Classification (NCBI taxonomy): domain Eukaryota; kingdom Metazoa; phylum Mollusca; class Caudofoveata; order Chaetodermatida; family Chaetodermatidae; genus Chaetoderma; species Chaetoderma sp. LZ-2023a. The sequence continues at coordinate 9,743,189 of CM067370.1, read as the reverse complement.
ATAGCTAGTAATGGACTCTGCTATTATACAATCTAACAATGTTTCATTTTTATTGAATATTTGATAACGCCGTAATTGTCGCCCACACCACTGAGATAGTATTGGGCAAGATAGGCTCAGTAGCTTTGCATCGTCCAACATGCTTTATTGTAGGAACTTTGCATTTCTCTGTACAATGCAGTCTGAAGCAGGAATACAATCGTTAGTATTAGCAAATGCTAAACAATAATTAAATTCGTGTATAAATATGAGTAATTTGTATAGTCATATAATGCTCTCCTTTTTCCTGCATCGCTTGGTGTGTCTTCTTATACAGATTCTGTTCATGTCACAGCTATAGGCTAGCCAACAGCGAGTGGTTTCGTTAACTGACGAGTCTCGGGAAATAAAGAAGAGTTGTTAGACGACGTCCTTGTGACAGCTTTGGGAATTAAATTTGCTTAAACCGAGTCTCATCCCACGTAGGTAGCACAGGATAAATCGCAATGTGAATGGGGTATTTTTAGTTTGTTGGCACCAGGGCGATCGATTTGACTAGCATTAATCCTCATAGCAATATCTAAATTTGATTGAGATTTCTACAATTCTCGACTGTTGCTCAGATATTAGCAGAATCGTGTTCACGAGATAAATAATGATGTTAGATATCAGAACATTTGGCTACGGAATGCTAATTAAAACATTTTGATAAACCTTGCTGCTAGTTGACGCAGGAAGAATGAACAGCAATATGTGGCGCGGATCGGCTGGACGGGTACGGACCGTCCCAGCTACGCTGGGTACAGAACGACCGCTTCATCCGTGAGATGGCGTAGCGCGCGTGTCAGAGCTTGCGCTGACAACACGTGTCAGCATTGAGAGAGAATGCGTACTTATAGTTTAACGAGTTAGTGCCCGTGAGTTCTTAAAATCACTCCATTCTCGCGATTCTTGGTAGAATTCAGGACCAGAATGAGACGAGGATTCCAAAACTATTTACCTTTTTAAAATCGGACCAGAAATGGCCGAGTTATCCGTAAATGGCTCATTGAAATTATTCTCAAAATATTACTGGCTACAGTCCCATATAGGACTCCATAAAAACAATTATATGCCACCCTAAAGTGGACGTCGTTAACTCAAAGAATGGCTATAGAAACAAATATAATGACATACAAAGCACTAAACAACCTCACACCTAAATATATCAACACCCATAGACGAAGCACATACACACAATCTGCGATCGAGAACTTGTGTGTACTTAAAGCCTCCAAAAAACAAACAGACGATGGTAAGAACAGCTATACATACTGTGCAACACAAATGTGGAACTCATTACCTAGAAAGATTACACAATCGACAACGTTTTCATCCTTCAAATCCAACATATGCACTCATCTAAACGTGGGCTAAGTAAGTGGCCCAAAGTTTGCGCCGCGTCCCCACCCCACACCCCCACATCCAACCCCCACCAACCACCATGGGGAGGGGGCTGCGAGTCCGTGCATGCGTGCGTGGGAGAATGAGCGAGAGATAGAGTGAGTGAGTGAGTATAGTAAATGAGTGAACTAGCGAATCAGCGAGTCATTGGATGAGTGGGTGGATATGTGGATGAGGGTTGTAGATATGGCGGGAAATGGCAGCCTTCTTTCTCATTATTTCATGATTATGACGAGACCTGGTCTCGCTCCTCGTTGTCACTTCGCTTCTGTTTCGTATTGAATCGAGGAGAGAAGACTGGGTAGCGCGTGTGACTGCAGGTATGCATGCATGTGTGCGCGCAGGTGTATATGCATGTGCGTGTGTGTGATATGCGTGTCACCTAACCATTTGACCACAAAATGAACTGCTACGAAATTTACTTTGCAATGCTGAATGCATCGATACTAATTTGACTGGAAACTGTTGCTGTTGAAAAGTATCAACACCTTTTGTGCGAATTATTGTTAATATATTAAAAAACTGTGTGGCTATCTTGTGAACTAAAATACTTTTGGAAACGGATAAGCAAAATAGGAATCAATTCTTTAATTATTGTAGGGTATGTAAAAGTGTGTGCATGCGTACGTGCCAGTGTGTTGTTTTGTGAGGTAAAGTGTAAGTTTGTCCGCGTGGTTGAGAGAAACAGTACTGTTTATTATTTAGAGTGTATGTGCGAGTTTCAAATAATAATAATAATAATAATAATAATAATAATAATAATAATAATAATAATAATTACTGACATATATCGGAATTTAAACTAATAGTCTGTCAGATTTTTTTTGTGTGTACATAGATACATACATTTGTCTATATGTTAACGAGGGCCTCTTTTAGATCATGCCGTGTACATGAAGATTTACCCTCAATAAATAACGATTATTATTATTATTATTATTATTATTATTATTATTAGACTCATGTGTCAAAAGATAGTTGGGAATCTCTGCCACTTGCGGCCAAAGCTTGGAACCGAATCTAACAACTAAATGGTAGGTTAGAATTTAGCAGAAGGCCCGCATAAATAAAGCGGCAACTACCAATACAGTATCTTTGGACCTACCTAAGATCGTGACCATTGAATTCTTCGGAAATCATCCGCCCCGTCTTCACGTAACCCACCGTGCATCGCAATAAATTATAACTTCACTAGGTTGACACACACACTACACATAGCTTTTTGTTTGAACAAGAGAGTGGACCTTTTTGACAGCTCTCGTCCTCCGTTTCGGCGTTGAAGGCATTTTCCTGTGACGGTGGCCCGCGCGAGGCACTTTCCTCTCGCAACACTACTATTTTTGTTAGGGGTATAACGGTTTATTTTAAACTATATAAGTAGCCTCGTTAGGACGCTCCCTTGCAGGGATAACTCTCGGATATATACGGATCTTTGAGGTACCTCTGACGAGTCCGCGTAAACAAGACACCAACTTGGTTCTATGTACTGTATACTTTCTCTCGTCTACTAGCAAACAAGTACCACTGTTTGTGTAGTAATATATTTTTGATTAATTTTCATCTCCAGACCGTCATACCGGTGACACCAATAGTTGGGATGAGGCCGTGAGGTTCAATCTCGGCGGCAATGGGCGCACGGCCCCACTGGAACATTATCATTCCACCGGCTCTAGAAGCCAGTCGTTGTACTTTCCAGAGAGTCATGATACGGGATCTGTAACCCTGAGAACCGTAGCTAATCAGCCATCCTGCGCATCCTGTACATGCAGTGCAATGGAGCAGAGCAACATAACTGACCGACGCATAACCCCGCACGCTACAAGTGGTGCCCGATGTGGTGCCTGAGCGAGAAGCGAATCCACGCAAACACTAAAAACACATGCATTACAGTCTTCTTCATCAGATCTGGATGTAGCATCATATGACGGAAGGATTGCACGCATGCTCACCATCTATGCTAGACATTTCCCTGGTGCAGAACAACCACCACTGTTTTTACACGAGTATTCGTTGATCAGCGAGGGGACATTCCGCGATACCTCGAAGGCAGATACCCAATACATCACATTGTGGGATAACTGTGATAGGATCCCAAGACCCTACGGGAGCATATTAATACTTCATAGCCATTATGTTCACCAACGTCATCACAGGGTGACCAATGGCTTGCACCTCATACACCATGCCAGCATCTCCTTCAATACACACGTTGTCACCGTACTATCCTTCGGTACCGCGATATGAATCGGGAGATGCGGCACCTCCCTTCCAACACTATTCCAGAAGAACTACATCACATGGCACACACTACCCCGATGAGTCTCCTGGGCCACCTCCGTATGAGGAACACCCATCGCAACAGTCAATAGAACATTCGCGCGCTGTCTACATAGCATGCCTCCACCAGTCTATAGACCAACACCCGTCTATGGACCCGCATCAGGGCAGTATTCAGCGGAGCCAGCCTTTCACGCTCAACACTATCGTCGGGAATCACCATCACGGATGCAGTATCAGCGGGAACAGCCACCAACACCACTACCAACACGCAGACCAGCATCCACATTTACGCCATTCTCCCATGCACCACCACCTGGATTCGCGCCAATAACACCATATAATGACCATGGCCGAATAATTCTCCCTCCAAAATTTAGCGGGGAGAATGATTGGGGGTAATTATAAGTGCCAATTTGAAATTATTAGTCATACAAACCAGTGGACGGATCAGCAAATGGGGGAATATCTGGTCACAAACTGTCGGGAAAGGCACCCCAAGTCCGTACACGGAATTGGAAAGCGCATTGTCAGAAAGATTCAGGGACATTGCCATCCATGAAATGAGTCACCTTCAGCTAAAAAACTTGCGTAGATGGGCCGGGGAGACATGACCGGAATTAGCTAGTTGTATTAGCATGAATCACGAGGGAGTCACGCATCTACATCGAGACACCTTCGTCGACGCGTTGACCGGAGAACCCACCATCAAGGAAAAGTTATTCCTCATAGAACACGGTAGTCTTCTGTCATTAACAGCAACTGTCGCTCGGATTGAGAATTTCTTGGAGTGGGAGAAAACAATCGCCACCAATTGCATCCAATAAATGAAGCGAGCGATGCAAACCTCCTAATCTGCATCTGCATCCACATCAGCAACCGACCTGCACACCACACCAGCAGAACATCTCACTGGTCAAAATCACGCGCCTAGAGGAATGGGCGTGGCCAGTCCCATCGGTGGGGGGGGGGGGGGAGGGAGGCACAACAATGCCCCAGGATGCAGAAACCAGCACAATAACAGCAATCGAGAAAACATGCACAATAGGTTAGAAAAGATAACGAAACAGATCTCCGCACTCACCAACAGTCACCATATTCAGCACCACCGTCGCCACCCAATCGACAATACGACCAGCAACAAATATGGTAATGCCTACACAGTCACCAAACACATGTTTTGGATGTGGTCAGCTGGGCCACTGGAAGGAGCGATGTCCAAATCGCCCTCCAACTACAACTCCTACCACTGACCGACGTACACGGCAACCTGAGCCCCCATTAAACTAGAACGGGCACTGATTATAGAGTCACTTCGGTGCCCACTCTCACAACCCGGGTCAACTGTGGCCTCCAGACAACAACGTCAGGTGGCCAACACGACGAATCACACTTCCAGGGCAGTACGCAGTCACACACACCCAGCTTCATATATGTTGGTACAAACAATGCACACAAACCGTCTTTCCAAATTAAATACGACAGTGGATGGTTGTAGCACCTCCACTGAAACAACGTTTATACAAGCACCACGACCCGCTGCCAAAGCACTTAACACCCGGTGCCCCTTAATGATATGCAATTCACATGTCCTGACAGCATCGCCCACTGCGTCCATCAGCAGTAATAGTGACATCGACTGCAGTCAGCAAGAAGAAGCATCATCCTAAGAGTGGCAAACTTCAGTGCCGCCACTGCTTCTTTTGCGCAACTACAAAACATCCCATGATGCATTAAAAAAGGTGGCTCACACAGGTAGCCCTTATCCATGACCGTACCTGTCCTGTCCAGATTGCTGTATACACCAATTCACAGTACACCATAAAAGCATCAACAGCACCACCATTGCTACCCCCAGCTCCGTCATCACCTAAGCAATTGCAGCAGCAGCGACGACGGCTTGGCCCCTTCCTCACCCAACTGCACTTTCGGAAGCCATTCGGAAACAGGCCAACTAACTACAGGATGATACTACACCAAAAGCAATCCCTCCGGCAGTATCATTGGAATCTCTTCCACAGGCACACCGCAAAATAATATATAAGTGTGCTTGTCTGTTTAGTGGCATTTCAACCAGTGCCACCGTTGACACTGGAGCTTCCATCACCGGCTTCAACAAGCGCTTATATGAGAGCATCCCATCTAATAAAAAGCCACCCCTTAGGTCTACAAACATATTTTTGTGGCTGGTACAGTAAACCTCGTAATACAGATAGAGGAAATGCAATGCATACAGTGAGTTGTCATTGCCTCTATTCAAAACGATGTACTGCTTAGTTATGACTTCCTCAGTGCCAGCGAAGCCATCATACATTGAAAACAACAGGAACTACACATACACAGCCGGCGAATACCCCTTGGACCAGAATCATCACTGTACGATACTTGTGCAGTGATTTTGGCATCAACAGCCACAGTTGAGCTTGGACAGGATGGCATTTTATGGCCCACCATACCACAGTTAGGAAACAACACACACATAGCTGTGCTGGAACCAGGCAGTGACTACATGATCGCCTCACAATGCGCCAGTCCCAGAATGATCGTGGACACCACCAATAAGTATCATATACCATTCCTTGTATTCAATGGCAGAACGGACCCAATAACTCTTGTACAAGGAGTTCGTTGTGGCCATCTGGTGGATGTGATATCACTGGAGACAACCCCTACCGCACCTACACCAGCAACAGCTTGTGATGATTTACCGGAACATCTGCATGACATATATGTGCGTGCTACAGTTGGATTGGTGCAATCTCATAAACGTGAAATAAGGAAATTATTAAATAAGTATCGCAAAGGTTTCTAGGTTGGAGACATGGATCTGGGAGAAACTCATCTCATGCGATACTCGATCAACACCGGAAACAACCAATCCATTTGACAACCCATTCGACATCTTCCCATTCACAAGGCGGCGGAGGCACATCAATAAGTGAACGACATGGTGTGGACAGGCATCATAGCGCATTCAGCATTCCTCTGGGTCGGTCCCATTGTACTAGCAGGCAAAAAGGATGAATCCTTGCATCCTTTTACTACCACTGCCTTAATGACCTTAGCGTCAAGGATGCGTATCCGTTACCTCGGATAGAGTAGGGCTTAGATTCCTTGTCGAGAGCCAAGTGGTTTTGTACCCTTGACTTAACTAGTGGGTACTGGCAGGTAGCCAAGAATGAGGCTGACCGGGAGAAGACCGCATTTGTCTGTCGAGATGGTCTTTTCTGGTTCTGCAAGTTGCCCTACGGATTGTGCAACGCTCCTGAAATGTTGAGCAGGTATTAACTACCCTGCAATGGGAGATCTGTCTCTGTTACATCGACGACGTAATTGTCTTTGGCTCCTCGTTTGAACAGACTCTGTCCAATTTGGACATGGTCTTAATACGGTTTCAAACCGCTAACCTCAAACCCAAAATGTGTCATCTTTTTAGACAGAGAGTCGAGTTCCTGGGGCACATCATATCCGGTGATGAAGTGGCTACCCATCCTTCCAAAACTACCACAGTCACAGATACCCGGAGTTTCCTTGGCCTCCGCCAGTAATATCGTCGATACACCAGTCATTTAGTGAGATTGCATCACCATTATTTAGGATCACCGAAAAGGAGTGACCATTCGAGTGGACGAGTGAGTGTGAAGATTACTGTTGTGAAAGCAAGACCTTTCAAACATGCTAAATGTATAGCAGTCTCTAATATGTTTCCAATAGAAGCCGCACTAAGTGCGTGAAATGGTTGAACTAAGGAAATAAATACTGGTTGGTCCGTTAAATTATGACGTTGGGATAACGGGACAGACATGTAATCTAACAAAGTTTGCACTGGGTCTAACAGACGCTCTGCATTACGACGCAGAGTCACTTCAAAACCTAATGTCGAGGTGTCATTTTGTATCCCTAAAAATGGCAGTGTTAAACTATTGTCACTGTGTATACGAACATCGCGCTTGCTGAAACATATTTTCACAGATTTTAGTGTTATAGGATCAAAGTTCACACCCTTAGGCGTAATGCCCGATGGACGTAACATTAAGCTCAATGATAAAAGGGTAATTGCCTTGAGTCTTAGATTCTTAACAGATAACACCAAGTTCTCACCCGAGTTTCTAAACAGATTAGTAAAGGCTGCAACTGGCATGGCACGTGACTTGTTCATTGATGTCTTGGTACCTGATTTAATTATAGCTCTAATTAACAGCTGCATGTCTTGATTCTGATTTGTAGGTACATAACCTAATGCACTATATAACCAGGATAATGCACCTGAAATTACTTTTAACAATGATTCGGGTCTATCTGTCTCGTCCGCCATGTCACACATAAACTCTGCAATAACACCAGTAGATGTAGGAACGAAACAATTCATTATACATAAAGAAAAATTACTGTAACTTTTGAATAATACGTGTGTATTGGTTTTTGGTTGATTTGGCCCACGCATACGAGAGTTGTATAGAGGCACGTGGTGACCACCCATATGCTGTTAAACGATTGCTCCAGATATCCTCCATGCATAAGGTTTTCAGCATGGTTTTTTTACTGGTTCTGGCATCGGTGTTGATGCAATAATGGTCCTGCGCGACGTTGGTAACTGGATTGGTGGTGCAATACTCATCTGCAACAGTCTTTAATACCATGCTTGCACCTTCCAAGCGGGAGAAATCACTGTAGCTACCGCTTCCTGCTCGCACACTACATTGAGAATGTCGTCCATTAAGCGAAATGGTGTGTTTACATAATTGTTGTGGTCGCCGCAGTCCTGTTGACTGAGTGCATCCACACCAGCCGTATACGGATCCAGATATCTGCTGTTGTAAATGGGCAGCTTGGTATTGTGCATATTCGCGAACCTGTCGATGGTGTGGGGACCCCACTTTTTGTTTAACATCCTGAAGAAGCCTTGGTGGAGCGGCCACTTGTATTGTTCCCCGATACGTGATAACTGATCCACGTCCACATTTTGACAGCCCAGTAAGTATGTGACTGTCAACTCGATATCGTAATTGTAGGCATGTGCCCATATTGCTAAAGCTATTGTGGTTAACTGAACTGATGTACCCCCTAACTGGTTTATGTAAGCTGCACACGTTATACTGTCTGTTAATAACTACACTTTCTGGTGTTGTAAGTGTTGGCTGAACGTCTTGATGGCAAGGAGAACAGCCATCATCTCCCTTACATTCGAGGGTTGGTGGAACATTATGTTGGTCCAATGGCCAGAAGGCTGAAATTCGCCTAATATGGCTCCCCATCCGGTTTGGGAAGCATCAGTATAAATTTGTTTGTTTACAATATGGTTTGAAATCGAACGGCCATTCCAACTGCCAACCGCATTCAGCCACCACTCTAAATCTGCTATGGCACACTTATCCAATTGTAAATAAGTTTCCCAACTTGACCGTAATCGAAGGATTCGATACAAATTTCGTAAAAACAGCTTTGGTGGCAATATAGCTTTTGACATATCAACACATTGTCCCGCACACGAGTTTTTGACCCACCTTGTTTAATTAGACTAACAATGTCGTGTTTAAGTTTCTTTATTTTATCTGATGGAATTTTTATCTAGACGCATTTGTTTGTACCATTTGTAATTATATTGTAACCAATATAGGTGTTTGTGTGTTCCGGGATTAATGAACTCTTATTCCAATTAATAATCCAACCCAGTTTCCATAAAGTTGTTAACAGTATTTCGTTATGTCTTTCAATAATATTTGGTTGGGCAAATAATATAATATCGTTTACAAATATGGCTACTCTAAGCCCCTTCTCTCTAAGATGTTGAATTACAGGTCGTAATAATTTGCAAAACAAATAAGGGCTGATATTTGCACCGAATGGTAATGTTTTGTATCTGTAATAAATACCGTCAAAGTTAAATCCAAACCATTGACAATTTTCCTCACATATGTCAACATGATAAAACCCATTTCTTAAATCAACTGTGATCATCTGATCATTGTATTGTGAAAACGTTAACACAGTGTTTGTCTTCGTATGAAAAACTTTGAAGGTGACAAAATTAATTCAAATGACGGAGATCAGTCACGAGTCTAACTTGGTTACCTTTCCTAGGAACACATTTTATAGGGGAAGCACCAGCTGGTTTCGAAGTACAACGTTCTATGTCATCTTCGCATAATAAAGTGTTAATTTCGTAACGTAAAACGTCTGTGTGGGTTTTTTTCATTAAACTGGGGATTTTCAAAATTGGTTTTAGATTTGAATCAAAATCAATACGCGCGCCACGACTGACAATATTACATGCACAGTTACCAAGGGTTTTATTCTGCCATACTGTAGCACATTTCCGGAACGACCCCACTGTAAACGAATCTGTTCTCGCAAAACACAAAGTCTATTTTTAACCAACCAATGATAAATAAAATAGGTCACTCATTGGTATTGTTATAATACTGAGGCCGTTGAGTTGTGGGCCTAGCTGCATATGCGGGTCTCGGTCGCCCCCGAAATATCTGCCGTAATTGTTGTTATATGGTCGTCTAGGTCTGTACTGAGTAAATCCCCCCTTCTCTCACGGTTACCGATTGGGGAAGGGGTGCATGGTGACGTTTGTACCGCTAAAATTAGATTTTGCCTGTGTCGATCAGACCAGATGTCCCACTGTCATACATATCAAAATAATCTGACACATCTTCGGTATGCTTAGCTTTAACCAATAATGACGAATATTTGTCCTCCAGAAGCTGAAGGTTTGCTAACAAAACCGAAATCGCATCATTAAAGGCTGATTTAGAAATTTGTTCCCGATAATTTGTAGAGCAGTTTCAACGTACCTGGCACTTCTATTGATTACCTCGTACGTTCCTTGGTCCTCTTTCCGTGCGACTATCATATAGTTTCCAGCCAACGGTAGTTGAACTCCAGTTAAACCATCTTTGATGGAGGCGTATGCTGCCTGTATATCCACAGCTGCGGCGCCTGCTAGACTCGGAGCGCCTGGACCGAGGTGACCCGAATCTGGATCAAACACCTGCGCTGACGACAGCGTTTCGTTCTGAATATGGCCTGCTTGATGGCCGCCTGAATTTGAAAAATCTGGTATCAAATCAGTTTTACGTACTGCATTTAAGCTGTCAAATTTTACTTCTAAACCTTTTACTCTCTGTGAGATTGACTCTATCTCGGTTTGAAAACTTCTTAAACGTTTATCTACACTTGTTAATTGCTCAGAAATCTTGTCAAATTGATCCGTAACGCGACAGCATGGACTAGCCCGGTGAAGAAGTACTTGGCAAAAGACCCAGATATATGGCAACTATTGTTGCCATCACATGACTAAATCTAGTTCTAAATTCTTGCTCATCCTAACCCTAACCTCGATTTCTTCTTAGACACTGGTGCATCTGCTTATGCCATAGGTGCAGTTCTATCTCAGGTCACAGAAGATGGAACAGAGCAGGTACTGGGTTATGGTACAGAAGATGGAACAGAGCAGGTACTGGGTTATGGTTCGTGTACTCTAAACAAAACAGAGAAATGCTACGCGGCCACAAAGCGGGAATTGTTAGCTGCAGTGTATTTTGTCAAATATTACAAACACTTTCTGTATGGGCGCCCATTTATCCTGCTTACAGATCACACCTCGCTATGCTGGCTCAGGTAGCGAGGTGGCAGGAATCCCTGCATGCCTTTAACTTCAACGTTGTTCATAGGCCCGTCAAACTGCATGGAAATGCCGATGCATGAGCAGAATCGGGCTCGAGAATGAACCGGACGCGGCCACCACCGTGACACATACAACACAGCCATCTCCGGTCTTCCCCGAATTGTGGTGCGCAGAGTGGGACATGGAGACAGTCGCTCACGAACAAGCAACAGACGCACAAACATGAAACATATACGCATGGATCCAGGAAGGGGTATTCTCTACATTAATAACCGGATAGTGATTCCTGAGCAATATCGTGTGATAATTCTTCAACAACTGCCCAATAACATTTGGCCATCGAGCGTACCATGGATCGCATCAAATAGAGATTCCACTGGATCGGGATACGTAATGGTAAAGACATGGGTCGCCAAATGTGTCCCATGCCAAAAACGCGCTGTTGGCCAGCATCATTACGAATTAAAATTGTTGGTGCATCTTGGGAGCGAGTGGCTATTGATGTGCTCGGATCATTGAACACGATGGATGAAGGAAACAAGTACATCGTCGTATTGCAAGATTATTTTACGAAGTAGCGGAGGTCCTGACTAGAAATGTGTTCTGCCACTTCGGTATGCTGTATGAATTGCACTCCGAACAAGGTAGTAATTTTGAGAGCCGGCAGATCACTGAGCTCTGCAAATTGTTTCATATATAAAGAGGATTGATGAGGCCTTGGCTTATTATGGAGAAAAGCAAAACCGTTCAACTCGGTGTACCCCTCCAACACCTAAAATCGCGAGACCACCCCCACTCTAAGGTGCACCCCATCCATTAGCACCACCAAACCCACTCCAACTCGAGTCGCGTGAGCAGTCAGAACATCACACCAAGACACAGAAAGCCAGGACCATACATGATACACTTGCCTGCAAGGCTGGATACGCCAATTCATTGATGCGTGAACACTTCATACATACCTGGTTATATAGACAGTATAACGGAGGAATTTAACATCTCCAACAATATAGATAGCATGCACCTAGCTTTTGTAACAGAAAAAGGTATACACCGCTTTCCACAATATTCCCTTCTGCGCGAATGCGGTGAGTTTGTGACCGACTGCAACCCGACTTTTCCACAACAGTAACAAACTCGGCATTCCCCTGCTTGGAAAACTGGATCTGCCCACCTCAAATTATGCCAGCGTCACGCAGCAATCCCGACTTCCCTACAACAGAACACAACTATCATCAGCACAAGTCAACATTTTCCGCAAACACCCCATTAGCCGGTGTGCGGAAAACCGATCATATGGAAAGGAGGAACAACATTGCAGCCATCTACAGTACGCGCTAAGGGGGAATCCCCCCCCCCCACTCCCCCGATCCCACACTTGATTAAGAGATCAAGATGCCCGTATTCTGTCATCGTCATCGAGTAGGATGTTGCTACCGAAAGGAAATTCGATAATGGATTGATTCAAGTACAACAGCCCCCTACTTGGTCATCCACATTCTAATGTAACTCTGTCCCATCTTAGGACTAGGCCATTACAGAGCAAAATACATCATGTCCGATAAAGTTGACACAACAAGCATCGCAGTACACACATCCCACCCCACCCACCCCACTGCAATAAAAACTTCACACTTCCTGCCAGTGCAAGATTCATCCACAGATAAGCAGTCACACATATCGATCAAATTCACCAACATGACAGAGACACATGCATTCAGGATGGCTGTATCATAATCGCCATACGACGGTATTGTAAAATTGTAAACTGTGGCACGCGATTTCCGAGCTGAACCGTAATAATTAGGTTTTGGTCTAGGTACGGTGGGACTAGTCTTACCCATAGAGGAGGATGCTTGGCAGTCCACCCACCCGGTAAATACAGTCCAGCTTGACGGGGTCAGTAGACTTGGAATCCGTAATACATGGAATTGTTTAAACCAAACAATAAATTACGGTCAGCTATACTGTCATAATTTTGATTAAGGACGACAGTTCTACGAGTGTACACATCATTAGCGCGCGGGCTGCTGAAGCAGCATCAAAACTTAGACAATATAATACCGTGGAGAATTTAAAATAGGCTCTTACCTACATATTCCAGCCACCAATCAACACGGGCTGGAATAAATCTACTACACACACGAGGCGGCGCATGTATAAGAGCACGCGCATATAAAGGGATGCTGTTCTAAGGAACAGAATAAGGAAAACATATATTTCTATTTTTCACATCAAATACGTATAGTCAACACTAGCAAAACTCCACCCATATACAGATTGCCTAAGTTTCCGATCAACCATGTGCTTTCAAAACAAGAATCACGTGATCATCACTTCTATTTTCCGGTAAATTGGATCAAAGACTATAAACAAAAGAACTGCCCTTCACGTATCTACCACAGCGTGATGGAGGAGGCGAGAGGTGGTGAGTCGGGGCCATGGCTGCTGACGTCATCACGCTCTCCCACACCCCATCGGGCGTTCTAGCCTGAAATTTGAGCAGGCGAGTTTATAAGCATCCAACTTGAAAAACCGCATCATGCTAATTAAAAAGTGATCATCCACAGGAATAAATAGTTCCAGATTTTAACGTTGATCGGAAACCCGATTTTCCACCGAGTCGGGATGAAAGTGACTATCCTACCTTTCTGTGTTTATATTTGCCTTCTTCTTAAGAAAGGAATATATAATCAGACTCCAGGAGAATGAAAGTTAAATAATTCGTATCTGGAATACCCGAGAGGGATAGGCTCCTCAAAGAGTGTTCCAAACATCCGGCCGTGGGCTCGTAAAATCTATGGTATAGTGCAGAGAAGATACTGAATGCCTCCGCGTCTAACGAAGTATGGATTAACATTCCTACTGTGGTAACGTCTAGTCGGCGCATTGTTCGGGCTACTGAGATTTTTTGTTCATCCTATCTCAGTAAGTGGATATACATGGTAGGAGGCGACAAACCTCACCCAGGGCTAGACTCTGTGGATCTGAGGACAGGTCTGCTAGAGGTGCCCTGTAGGCAAGGCCGGGGGAAACGGTCAAAGTTTGCATTCTGTCGAGGGGGGAGGGGCGGGTGGTATATGCATGAGAGGGACATCGCATGAAAAGATCGTGGACTATGGTTCTCAATCATGTTTATATTAGACTAACTGTCCCATTGGGCATGTCCTCAATCATGTTTTTTATGGGCATAGTCCTTAATCTCTGACGCATATACGGGAAAGGCACCTAGCCTAGGCTGCATCCCTGTATGAAGCTCTGAGCGACGTCCCATAACAGAGACAAACCACACACCTGGAAAGCCAAAGGGTGTATAGTATCAGGCAGAGTTTACTAGTACTATTTAGTGGACTGACTCACTCAGAAACTTTCGGGCGTGGTCCTCCGCCCTTCTGTGACGTCACCAAAAAGTATAAAAGGAGGAAAGCGCCCACTGAAATTTCTTCTTCCATCCAAACTCGATACTAGGGAAGATCAGGCATTAGGCCTGTGTCGCAAACCAAATTCTGCTGTTTTTCTTCTTATTATTATTTTATGTTATAATTGGCCATGAAAGTTTATGAAGAGTTAGGAAAGTTTAGTTGGGTTCGTGCAGTTCCGCAAATAACCATCATGCTGGAATAGTATGTTGCCTGCGGAAGATCTAGCGTTGTCTGGAAGCTCAGAAGAATTGGCACCTGTGAATATCGGCAAGAAGTATCCTTGTACTTCCTTATTGTATGATGGACAGCTGTGCAAGCATGCATTTTCCAGAAACTCTGACTTGAAACTTCATGTCAATGGCGACCATTTCCTTCAGAGAGCATTCTGTGCGGACTGCAAGTACCTATATTCAGCCACGCAGTATGGTGTAACATACGCGTTATCTTTTAAGCATCATGTGTTGGTTGTGACATTAAAGCCTGGTGAGCAGAATGAGGACGTGATAGCATTGTCACCCTTTCTGGCTGCACGCTGATTGGCTACCGACTGCCAGCTGATTGGCAGGGAGTCCTGCGTCTGACGTCACGAGTAGTATAAAAGGAGCGAAAAATCAAGAATTGAGACCCCACTTCGGCGAGAGACAGCCTGTGGTAGGTTGTTGTACCAGTGCAGTGTGAGACGTGGGCAACTGCTTACTGACTTTGGTACCCTACACTTCAGCAGTGCCTTTCGGAATTCAGTTCTCCTGTGCTGGTCAGCAATCAACATCCGTGATCACTATGTTTCTGTAAACCCTCGGACGGCCATCCGGGGGGAACTAAATACATAGAAAGACTTCCTCACTACAACACTTCAGAAAGGAGTCTTCCTGCGGATGGGCCTCGTGGCCCAGATGTAATCTCTACAGCATGTAGAACAAGTGGTGATTCTTGGTGGATAATTCGTCAGATCTTCTGGACCACGCTGAAAAGTGGTATCAAACTTCCGCACAGCATGCCGTGTGATTAATTAACCTTTATGCCACAGTCTGGTGGGACTCTGCCTGGTACACCGCAAGAGCTATGCGATGTATCATGTATGATGGTGTACCTAGTTATGTACATGCAATATTTAATTACAACTGTAGCCCTCTCTGTAATGAGCAACTTTCAGACTACCGTCACCGGATGGACACTTTCTAACTTACTGTTGAAATTAACATATTAGTTAGTATGACTATCTCTCATCTGTCGTTCTTCTTCACTTCGTCTTGAGAGTGAGCCGCATCAACAGTTCGGAAATTTCCCAGCAACTTCAGTATCGTGCCACCTCGCGTTCCTCATCTGTAACGTAGCACCTACAGTGATTTATGAACTCTTTCCGAGCCGATGACCAATAGGTACTCAAGTAATTATACTATTGTACTATTATATTCATTCATTCCGTTATAGGTTTTGATGACTAATAGGTAGCTTCCCGGTCGTCTGAGACCGCATTTTATAGTTTCTATCTTTATAGTGTATATATTATCCTTATTGTTGTGCTTACAACTAACAAGCACCGCAATGTCCTATGACCGGAAATACTGTTAGCATTGTGATAGGTAGTTATGTAGATGGCAAGTAGCCATCCTTCTTATATTGTTTCGTTAACATAAAAAATCTAGGACACAGTACTCTAGGCTATACTATATATAGAGCAATATCCGCATCACTATTCTCCCAGCATCAGTTTTACAGAGGTCACTGTTCATGCCCACATTGCTTGAGCCTGACATGTGATCGACTAAACCTGGATGTTCTAACTCGATAGGGTAGGTTTAAAGTAGCTAGGGGCAATCTCTCCATAAGAGGCATTTGTGTACGCCTCTATTCTGGCTGTAACTGATATGTAACACCGCACACCGGCCACATTGTGTAAAATTGGTCAAAACCTTAGGGCCTCTTATCATATTGAGTGATTGTCTCTCTCTGCGCACGTCCAGCTGTAAAAACGGCCTGCAGTGCATCTCTGGGCATTCTGAAACTTAACCCTAACGACAGGCAAACGTTAGTTTCTTGACACACATGTGACGGACGGGACACAGATCTCCACCCAACTCTGTACACTGACTGGGTGCCGTCATAGAACCCACCACGCCCTCACGGTAAGGTCACTAGGGATGGAATATGGCACTTATTCCCCACCATAAAATTAGTATGCACTTTCTAACTTGCTTATGTGAATGGTAACTTGTCCTAGTGATGTTATATGTTGTTGCATGGTGATATGTATCCGGATTGTTATATGATTCTGAAACTGTCACTCCGTAACATTTCTGCACGCTGCCTTTCTGAGGGAGATGCTATGTGGGGTGGCCCTCTGGAAACCGGGCATCTTCGCCGGTTAGACTCATGCGTCAAAGATAGGTAGGAATCCCTGCCACTTGCGATCAAAGCTTGGAAGCGAATCTAACAACTAAATGGTAGGTTAGAATTTAGCAGAAGGCTCGCATAAATAAAGCGGCAACTACCAATACAGTATCGTTGGACCTACATATGACGGTGGCCTTTGAATTTTTCGGAAATCATCCACCCCGTCTTCACGTAACCCATCCTGCATCACAATTAAGTATAACTTCACTAGGTTGACACACAGTACACATAGTTTTTTGTTTGAACAAGAGAGTGGCCCTTTTTGCCATCTCTCTTCCTCCTCTTCGGCATTTTCCTGTGATGGAGGCCCATGCGAGGCACTTTCATCACGCAACAATTTATTTTTGATAGGGGTATAATGGTTTATATTAAACTATATAAGTAGCCTCGTTAGGACACTCCCTTGCAGGGATACCTCTCGGATATATACGGATCTGTGAGGTACCTCTGACGAGCCCGCGTAAACAAAACACCAACTTAGATCTATGTACTGTATACTTTCTCTTGTCTACTAGCAAACGCTACCATTGTTTGTATAGTAATATATTTTTTATTAATTATCATGTCCAGACTACTAAATTAAGTTATGGACCATCATACCGGTGGCACCAATAGTTGGGATGAGACCATGAGGTCAAATCTCGGCGCCAATCGTCGTTCATCCTGTACATGCAATACAATGGAGTGGAGCAACATAACGGACCAGTGCGTACCCCCGTGAGATACAAATGACAGCCAACACCACATGCAATATAAAACTAACCGGAGATGCAATGTTAACTATGGGTCATTACTCATGATTTATATCAAATCTTTCACTAATTTTCTGGAAATTGACACACTTGCGCTGAACAGTATTGAAATGCAGGCTGACGAATGCACTACCTTGAATATGCCCTACGTGCATACTTACCTGGAGGGCAAATGACTATTTGCACGTGCAGACACGTTGGTTATGTTTGAGAAATCCTGACAGACAATAGACTAAACGAATATGGCTTCCAATCGTTACAACGATTATGGAGTCAGTAAATTGCATGCTGGGTAGCATAGCATGCTCGTTAAATTGAGCGGAAATCAGCAGGCATCTCATATCTCGTACAAAAGGGTCTATATTTAATGGAATACAAGAACGCTAAGCACCTCTGTCATAATTGAACAACATGGACAGGACACATCGCCGACAAGAAAAACTAAAACCACGAAAGCGATCTTTAATCAGGTTGATTACATTCAATTCAATTCAGTTCAATTCAAATATTTTTATTTTATAATAGTATTTCACAATTGTATTACAAAGGACAGGTAGTCCATCAAAGGCACAGCCTATGTGGCGATGGACCCCTAACAAATATTAGACAAAGAGACATTACAACATTAAATTACTGTACATATTACAAATAACAACATCACAACACTTCACGTAACGCACACAAAAACATAATTAAGTTACTAGTAGTTAATTATAATAATATCAGATATTTTCCACTTGCACCCACAGTACATGTGTATTATTTTAAAATTTTTAACATTTAGTGCTAGAAGATCTGCAGTTTCACGTTGCTAGAGGTAATGGAAAGAGGGTAGGGGAGGTGTGGGGGGGGGGTTCATCAAGCTTAAAGACAGTAATCCAGTATGTGATGTAGTATTATTATTATTATTATTATTATTATTATTATTATTATTATTATTATTGATACTAATATAGTGTATGATGAGCCATATTGTATGATGAGCCATGGTGGTAGTGATCTTCCTACAATTAATGAGATTAGTAAATCAATCAGACTTCCACAGCCATACTCCCTCCTCGTGTGTTCTTCTAAAATGGTCTACCTATGGATGATTAACCCCTTCCCTGATGAGTATCCTATATCTCGCTCAAGTCCAGAGGCAACAATTTATGAAAATTGTTGAATATTTTGAAATTACACCGACTGGAAGCTGACAGACGAACAATACAAACTTTAAATTACATGTTTGGAAGGATCCAACTATTGCACATTACAAATATAAATATATAAATAATAGATGACTTTGGTTACTATAAAAATACACAGACATACATCCTTCCATTTACATCCACAGCTAACAATATGATTCCAGTCAGACCAAATTCAACACCCAACAGAACTAGATGTGCATCATAAGCAATGAATTGTGTCAAGGACTCATTAGCTAAAGGGTTAGTAGGCTTCTATAATAATGGTCTTGAGGTTCTTTTTGTATGATTTTTGGGTTATAATCTGTGTGCGGATGTCTGTTTCTGTGTTGTTCCATAGGTGTATTGCTTTAGTTGATGGCTTTTGTCTGGAGGCTTCTGTGCAGCAGAAGGTTGTATGCAGATTTTTTCATGGTCGTGTATTGTGTGAGTGTATGTCTTCATTATTCTTGAAAAGGTTTAATAATGGGGTTGGTAAATTATTGTTATAGAAGTCTCTGAGGACGGAATAGAGGTGGGGCTTTCCCATATCTTCAAGCTAGTATAGTTAATAGTTTTTCTGTTTTAAAAACATTTTGACCCACTGTTGGTTGTGAAAATATCTTTATAGCAGTTTTCTGAAGTGTCTTTAATTGTTTTTGTTTTGATGAGTAAGTGTTAGTCCAAATAGTGTTGCAGTATGTGATTTGCGCTAATATTAACGTGCTATATAGCGTTTTTATAAGGTGCTTTTTGTAAGTAGCTTTTTAGTCGACGCATAATACCAATGATATTTGCAACCTTTGACGTTACAATTTGTATATGTTTCTCCCATGTGCGTTTCTTGTCCAAATAGACACCTAAGAATTTTGCAAATTGTGCTTCACATATTTCTTGATTATCTACATAAATTTTAGGGAGATCAGTACCTTTCATTTTTTAGATTTGTGAATAAGATGTAATTTGTTTTTGCACCATTGAGTGATAATTTGTTAACCTTAAACCAATGAATTACTTTTCTATTTCTTCATTTATGTTTTTGTATAACGTGTCAATGTTTTTATGGCTGCAAAAAGCATTGGTATCGTCTGCAAGAGAATTAATTACAATTGTTTGCAAACGTTTGGTAGGTCATTCATATAGAGTAAGAACAACAGCGGGCCAAGAATTGAACCCTGAGGAACACCACAGACTATTTCTCCACTCTTAGATAGGACTCTATTATACTGGACATATTGTGTTCTACTGGACAGGTAGTTTTTTATCCAGTCCAGTGCAATGCTTCGTATTCCGTAGTTTGAGTTTTTCTATTAAAATGTTATGGTCTATCGTATCGAATGCTTTAGATAAATCTATAAAAATTCCAAGAATATGTTCTTTTTTGTCTAATGTATTTATTATTTTTTCCATCATATCTATTAGAGCTAACACTGTGGAGTATTTCCCCGAAAACCGTATTGTGACTGGTAAAGAATAGAGTTTGTATTTAAGTAATTGGTTAGCCTGTTATAATAGAGTCTTTCCAAGAGCTTCGAGAACAGTGGTAGTACTGAGACTGGCCGATAGTTAGTGAAGTCAGAGGAGTCTTTTGCTCTGTAAATTGGGGTTACACGTGCAGTTTTGAGTCATGAAGGAAAGATGCCTTGTATTAGTGATAGGTTGTAAATGTGATTTAGAAGAGTCATTATAGCTCACATGTACTTTTTAATACCGCCCACTTAAAGTTTTCAATTCCTGCACTTTTGTTAGGATTAATTTGCATTAGTATCTTTGAGATCTCCTCTGGGTCAGTAGGGTTTAGAAAGATTGAGGATTGATAATTGCCTGACAGATAATCTCGCATGCTAGGACTTGCATTGGTGTGAATTTTCTTGAATAGTTCTGGGCCAATGTTAATAAAATATTCATTAAATTTGTCAGCAATTCCTTGATTATCAGTAATCATTTTGTTGTTATATACAAATTTGGAACCTTCTGTTTTACAGTTCTGTTTATTCAGCAGTGTCTTTATCAGTTTCCAAGTCTTCTTTATATCATTTTTATGCTCTGTGAATTGACTTTGGAATTAATTTGTTTTTTGCATGTCGCAGAATTTGATTTAATTTGTTTCGATATTTCTTAAATTGCATTTCATTGAATTTAGTATGTAATTTGATACAATTTAGGTATAGACTGTTTTTCTTATGTCAGGCAATGATCAAACCCCGCGCCAGCCAAGGTTTAGTCAGGTTATTTTTAATATTTAAACAGTTTTGAGTGGGAAACAGTGCTCATAGACGTCTGTGCATACAGCGTGGAAAGCGTTGTAGGCATCTTCGCATGAATCACATTGGATTATGTTGCTCCAATCAATTGTGGCCATTTTGCTTTTGAATTCATCAATATTTTCTTTCCTAAAATCTCTGCTTCTTATGGTTTCTTTCTTGGTCGCTTTTTGCCTCGTTTTATTTCGTTCAATATAATATATCGACAGATGGTCCGAGATATCTGTAACGAAAACTCCCTGGAGATTTTTACAATCTGCCGAACAATTTGTGAAGATGTTGTCAATGAGAGAAGCTTTGTCTTCAGTAATTCTTGTTGGTTTCGTGATTAATGGGTAGAAACTGAATGTGTTCAACAAATTTATGAAATTTTGGGTGTAGAAACAGTTTTCTTTCAAAAGGTCAATGTTGTAATCACCCATAAGGTATCCAGTTTTGTTCTGATTGTGTATGGATTGTAGAATTTTGTTTAATGTTTCTATGAATTTCTCATTGTTGCTTCCTGGAGGTCTACAAATTACACCAACAACTTTATTTTTTCCTTTATCTGAATTAGTTTCGACGAAAATGGGGAAACTTAATGGGCATGTGGGAAGGGTGGGAAGTAAATTACCAATAGTGTTTTAGACTGCAGTTCTGTTGTCTTTTTTTCACTGGTGAAAGTGGCTACTTGAATAAAAAGGATCCGCCTCAAATTGTCTTTTTTCTTAAAAGTGATATGACAGTTGATTACTTATTTGGTAATTATAGATACAAATGAATCTATAATATATTGAATATGTCATTAAACATGTTGAAAATGGTTAAGAAAAGGTATGTAGACTTCTAAGAAACAACAGGGTATATATACATGCATAAACATAAATCAGTGATGAAAAGAACTGTTATATTATGCCACAACTAAAGGTGATTCAGTAGACAGCTAAAGACATAATTAAACAAGCATTCTGTAGGTATTATATATGACCCCTACCGGGTGAGATAAATCTGCAATTTTGCATCAATGTATGTGAGACGTGAACTTGATCTGTAACTATTCATTCTAAAGCAATGTACCAAGTTTCAGTCGAAGCATCGCTGGAAAGAAATTCTGGAAGACTGATATTTTCGTATTTCATGAGTCAAAAAGGGGGAACACTCTGTCAGATTGTGATGAATCCTGTGAAACGTAAACTTGATCCGTAACTACTCATACTAAAGTACTATGTAACAAGCTTCAGGTGCATATGTTGGAGCATCTCAGTGAAAAAGCCCGCAGATGGGGCAGACAGAGAGAAGGCCTATAGTCGAGAACATGAGTTGCAGCAATATTCAGAAATATGAAGAAACAGGTTTACATACATATATGCTACATACAGTGGCAAATAATATATATTTATCAGTACTAGCAGCAAAAAAGGAAAAATAGCTATCGACAAGCGAAAATATAAAAACTGGTGATCGTTGAAAAAAGCAAGAGGCCTGATAAGAAGAGCATGGAGCTGTACATATTGTGCAAGGTGAATTCAAAGACGCTACTTTGAGGCTCACGGTCCTACGGCGTTACAGAACTCAGTTCCGACCGCAAATCAGTGCTTACTCGATTACAGATTGATTACAATTAATGTGCCGCATCTACAAGCGATCCTCAGAATAAAAGTGCACGGTCTTAACTAGCAAGGCAATCCAGGCATCGTATAGGAAAACAATAATTGGACAGATGGTTGACCTCAACTGTAAAGGAAGCCCTAAGTAAAGTCCTAAAATGTGTGGAGACTTCATATGCTGAAAACGACAGTGTAGTTAGGATTACGAAGCAAAAGAAATCCTATGCTGATGATCCAGTTGGTATACAGTTGTTTTGAATTATGGAAATACTGCAACTACGTATTACTGCAAACTGCACTAAGATATATTCGAAATAAAATCATGCGCCAAATCAATTAGCAATTCAATGTATTCGCCATCAAATCAGCAGATGACCCAGTAAACTTGGTCACGTCCACCGATGATTATCGAAAAATGTTCAGAGCAAACCAAGAATCAGCACTCCACAACAAGCACTTACTGTACTTAACTCTGATGGCCACTTCGTCGACTTTGACCCGGGAAAGGGTGAAACAATCAAGGAAGTGTTCACAGATCAGTTTATTAACACAGAAAACGAATATTTACGCACGTGGGAAAGCCAGCCACGACCCCTGCAAAAGCCAATAAGAGCGGCAGATGCTAGAAATGCGTTAATTGTCCTAACGAATAGTAGAGCATATAGGCCTGACTGCATTAATAACATAATCCTTAAATATGCAGATAATACCATTTCAACACTAATCACACAGGTCATCATTTCTGCCTTTGAACGCCACCTCCCTGTTGATGCTGTGCGGCAATGTACACACATCACACTTCCAAAACCTAAGAAACCACCCGAACCTCATTCTAACATGAGACCAATGGTTCTTTTGAACATGATCAGAAAACATTGTATCAAATGTAACATTATCTCGTATCAGAAATACGATTGACAAATTTAGTGGAAACTGACAGGGTGGTTTTAAGAGAGGCTGTAGCAACGAATGTTGACATCAGTGGTACAATCAACGCATTGGTTCGCCTACAACGTGGGAATCGACAAGCCATGTGCATTTCATACCATGAAGAGACCACAGAACCTTTATTTTCTCAACAAGACAGCTTAAATAGTAATGATAGGGATGCTTCTAGAGATGACATATGCAGATGATGACTTTATCGACGAGGAAAAAAGTCATCTTGATACATTACTTTCAATGGTTGCGGAACCGCTCAAGGCCGCAAATTTCTTCCTGCATGATACCAAAAAATAGTCCACCCACATATACGTATCCGACACCATAGAAATGAATAATGGTAGTACACCAAACGGGACACTAAGAAGTTGAAGGAGAGAAGAATCTTGATTTCCCTCCTCTAACAACATTGAAATTCTTTGTGTAACAGGAAACATCATTTTTCAAGTTGTGGATTCTTGGCTCTAAAATTCCATGAAAGTCAAGACGCAACTATATGATGCTGCATATGTTTCCATACTGGTATTCAACTGCAACAGCCGGGTAGCTTCAAAAGTTCACTTGAGCCAACTTGATGCATGTCACAGTAAACATATGTGAGCCATTACAAAGCATCGCTAGCCACACAGTCTAATATGAAATTAAGCACTGTACAAACTATGTAACACAGAGCCATATCTGTAAGGGGTAGCACAAGAGCAAGTGCGATGGTGTATGCTCGGACATGTTCTTCAAATACCAGAACAGAGCCTCCTCAGAAAACATTATAATTTGCAGTTGTAGGTGCCAACATGGATTAGTTGTGCATAGTATGTTACATCATCGACTTGCCAATCTTTGGCGATCACACCTCGGAACGGAATGCAAGACGACTAAGCACGCGAAAGAACGTACAAAGAGCTTAGGACAAGATAGAGTGGGTAAGGTTGAGGAATAACTGGTTCCGGCTGAAGCATCATCATCATCATCATCATCATCGTCGTCTGAATATCTTGAAAGTAATGTTACTGGTAGCTGTACTGTTCAATATATTCAACAGCTTACCCATATAGGTAGCATGAAATCGAGACTACGGGAATTCAACGGCATAAAGAGAAGCCACTTTACAGAAAACATATAATGGTGTGGTAACACCACCTATCTTTGTAGTGAGTTGTATATAGGTCGACCAACAATGGGCGTGGGAGTTGCCAGTTGATGATAATTTAATCTCGCTAAGCAACAGATTGCTAGTTTTTTAGAAAGTATACTATTTTGGAAATAACTATCCAATCATTGCTGTCAGTACGCTGATGTTCAACAGCGCAAAGTTAATGCTAGCTATGACATGTACTAAGTATACATTTTAACAGTTTGAGATGTGTTATGCAAAAGCCGATTGTATATCTTAGCCTTTACCAAATAAATGTATGTTTTGAGGGCAACGTAGGACACTAAACGTATAGCTCTTTCTCATTTACATTTTCTCTATATTGTCCACGTCTATGCCAAAACACTTTGTTCATCGGGTCTTCGATACCATAAAGATGTGTTTTGGCCTCAAACTATCCCTCTACAGCCTTGGCGAGTTAATTGTCATAATTATATCAAATTACTGAATAGAATATAATCACAGGGGACCAGGTCTGGGGAATACGCGTATGAGGCAAGAATTCACATCTACATTCTTGTACAGCATGTGGTGAAGATTTGGAGGCGCTACGCCCTCTCCGCTGGATTGATTCCGGTGCAGTCATAGTGAATTGTAACCATGATCTTATTGATTTTCCTAATCGCTTGGAGTTTTCTTGTACTGGGCATCCTGCGTGTTTCCATTTCACAGATTCTTGTTTGATTTCGAGGTTGGTGTGGTAGATCCAGATACCCAAATGTTATTAATTTTGAGTGAACGTCATCAACATATACATTGAGCCTAGTAAAAATGGCCTGCTAAGAGTCATTTTGATCATTTTCAGTTCTGCTGTAAGCATTCTTGGTACACATCTGGCACATACCTTAGATGTGTAACTGTTGGTGTAATTGTCTATCGATCGATCCATGTGACAGCTCAATCTTATCCTCTTGCTCATTCTATGTGATGAGCTGTCATCGTGCGATTAAATCGCTACTACAGCAGTACTTCAAATATAAAAACAGATTATATCAATGTGCTTACATACACGGAGGTAGACCATCCATAAGATAAATATGTATTTGATATTTCATCCGCGTATAGGTGGATCTCAAATCTGTCTGATACCCAAAACGTTTTGATACCATCGTAGGGCACTATGTTAGTTGACGCCTCAGCAGCAGTCGCCGCCGACGACGACGACAGTGGCGGTGATGATGATGATGATGGGGTGGCACATGGTAACGGGCCGCTAATTCGATACCGCCATTGATTAGTTAATTAAAAGGAATTGACAGATTATCCGATTCGAACTAGTTGCTCTGACATAAATATGTAAAGTGAACATAGTGCATTTCATATCTACGTCAATAGATTGTGCTTCTTGCCAATAGTCGTACACAATCAGCCACAGGGCCACTTCTTGACTAGTTCATTTATGATCCCGATGATTCTACGAAGTTGCTTTAGTCAAACTAAAATACTCTAGGGACTAATTCGAAAGATGTCAGCTCTAAGCAACACTTCTCAGCTTTAAGCCGGATTAACTGTTTGAGAGCACATATATGGGCATGGCCTTAGACTACATGAGAGGGAAAATGTTCCTACAGGGGAATATTTATATGGCAAATGATGATGATGGATGTAAAGATAATTTTAGTCAGATCATCTTTAAAGTAATCTGCAATCAGTCAGATAATTAATATAAATAAAAGATTGTAAATATTATAATTTATCTGTCTACCTGGCTCGTAATTCAGAGGATGGCAATTTCTAACAGCCACTGTGATATACTCTGTGTGATCGGAATCAATACTGTGACAGCTGTGAGTTACAGCTTTATGCAATGGGTGGCATTAAAATAGCGTTTGTCATTGTCTCTCTGCTAATGCTAACCCTGCATTCCAACTGTCAGACACATTATTCATTCTTATGACAGGCTATTAGTGTATACAGAGTTACTGGCATATCAACGAGCCCGGCCAAAACACTGGCGTACTAACGAGTCATACGAAAACACTGGCATACCAACGCGTTCTGCCAAAACACTGGAATACCAATGAGTCCTGCCAAAACACTGGCATACCAATGCCAAAACACAAAGTGTGACTCAATGTGATGCAAACTTGTCAACATTCAATATTAAGCCCACTCTAAGCACGGTACCAAGATTATGAAGCAAGCTGTTGCAGAAAGAATATTGTTTCTAAATCAAACAATTGATGATATTTATTTTTCGGTTATTTAACGACTTGTTCCAACAAAACAACTAAATTTGGAAACTATTACCAATATTTGTTGTCATGGTGTTTGTGTGCAATAATGGTTTCTTCAACTAAAGACATGTTTAATAATGTTACCAGCTGATTTCTGAGCCATTGATTAACCAATCAGTAACACGTGTAGGTGGGCACCCTTAGCATGGATGGACACGCTGCATCAAATAGGTACACGAAATGGTCAATGAGAACCCATAAATGCATTGCAGTATTGTTTTTTAATCATTGAAACAGTGCATTCAATTCATCAATGCAAGATTAAGATGCATTCATTGTCACTGTGTGATGTTTAATGGCGCGCTTTGGATGACACAAACAATGTCCGCTAGAGACATTAATGGGTTAGTACGGTAACACGCTGAATGAAATATGTCTGCGTCAATGAGAACAGTCTGTTCATGATCCGGGGTACTATTATAAACAAAACAAAGTCACTGGGATGCTAGACAAATAGGATCAGCTTACAGAGGCCATGTGACCAAGCCAAGCTATTACAAAGAGTAAGCCTTTAGAGCAATTCACTGTTAACATAACTCCATGAGGTCGAAATGGATGGATGATACTCATATCGAGAGCTGAATATCTTAGACACCGGTAACCGAAATCTGAGACTGTTTCTGTTGATGCTGTCAATTAATTTCACATAGTATCTACAATATCGTATTTGGACCTGTATTTGTTTCATGATCATTCTGTACAGAACACGACTAAGAAGTTTTGGGTGACTTTGCCATTTGGTTTAGTTCTACAAGGCGAATTCCTAATGTACTCCAGCAGAATGAATTTATTCAAAGAAAATTTGTTTCAGCGAAATTTTATGCGATGTTCTGCTGATGTTTATTTGGTTGCAAGATCTGTGGTTTCAATCATGGCGAATTATATTACGCATACATCTTTTATGATGATGTAACATTGTGAAGGCTGAAACAATATTCCTTTTTATTTTCCATATCTGTGTGAAGTTTGAGATGCTATATGAGGTAATTTGCTCTTCTCATATACTATGGCACACACGATAAAATAATTCCTGCAGACATTTCCATACATTTATCTACTAGAATTCCTATACCAGCTGTGGTAGGAATTGATGATATAAATTCACCGCCTTTGGGAACATTAAGGGCGATATTAAATTAATAGTTTTCCATGATTGCTTATAACGGCGAGATGGGTAAGCGAACTTTACCGAACATAGAATGGTTAGGAACATACCTTTTCATAGAGCATCGTATTTTACAGTTACTGGGTAGGCATATATCAAAATAAATGCTGATATGTATCCTTGGCTTTCAATGAATATAATTGTGTTTTACTGGTTTTATGCCAGACGCAGAGATTGTTAACCTTAGCATATGTGTTTGTGATTCGTAAGTCAATGTGTCCTGACTGTAGTTACGACCTTGACGCGATGTATAGACGTTTAGGATTGTTTGGTACATTCTTCAAACACTCATCAATTATATTTAGGAACATACTTATTAGCATCAATTTGAGATCATTTCAATTGGTCAACCATTAACTCTGACTGATAATCCCAGGTACAGCAATGCAGTCATATCGTAATTCATTCGTGGGTATATGGAGAATTCGTGTCTATGTAGTAACATATCAAATCATTCCATTATAACGAGGCAATACCTACCCCTCCTTATGTGATGAGTAAGTAGTAACAACAGTAATATTTAAATAGTGTACCGTCAATTGGATGAGATTTTGTATTTCGCACATTGTTTAATGATGAGATTAATTGCATATGTTACATGGCGCGCTATGCAGTTGGACAATCATCGTGTGTATGCCTTGTTTCAGTAAATACCATGTTTAATTAATGAAGACTATCTACATAATGCATAGCACTTTACATCTCTGCATACTATCAAATGCATTACACCTCTGATATACACTTGCTGATGTATGAACAAATGGGTTGATACAATTTCTAATGGAATTGATCATGGTTGAATACATTTTATTTATCAAGAGGCTAAGCAGCACACATGATATATTCTCATCTTTTCTCGATAGCAGTGCACATTCAATTCGAATATACATCAGAACTGCATACCTAAGACCTAAGCTTTATAGGGGAGAAAACTTGACACGTCGTGATGGTGTTCATAAGTTTAGTCAATTACATTTCTGATTCCTGATATAATTTGTATGTATGTGCACACCATACACATTGCTGTTACTGCGATTTTACTGCAGTTGTGAATGATTAATAGAGCCATTAATGTCGATTCAATTATTGTATTTGAAACTAGACACCACTCGCATTATCTCACTGTACATATTATAGACTCTTCGGTGTATCTTGAATTGATAACCTAATCCATTCTACAATCTGGTAATACCATTAGAAATTGTAGAAACAACAACCTACTGTTCATTGAAGAGTGTTTGGCAGAAGACGTTTCTAAACGATGCCTGGACAGATCGGCTTATGTGCAGATGGAGTCTTGTTGAAATTATAATCGTGATAATATGTGTAGAGTTACTATCATAGTACTTATGGGAATCTTAATAATGTTTACCTGCATATTCTCTTATATGATTTATGTGAAGTACAAAATGATGGCCAGCGAATATGATAAAGAGATATATTAGATATGAGCTAACACAATGTGTGTGACGTTAAGCATATATGTAGTCAATAGATATATGTGCCTGATAATAGTCCATGCAGTGTAGGTGCCGCTTGCTGTGGTTGTTCTTCTTAGTCGGCATCCTGATGACGGATTCCAATAGGTGTGGTCTGAGAGGAAGTCATATCTGGAGTAGCTAACGATTTTGTCAAAAAAGTTGTAATTTCATTTAATATTCCAGACTCTAGTCCAATTAGTAGCAAACGCAAAAATACTGGGGATTTTCTGTTTCCACAAGTATCAAACAGGTCTCCATCACATTAATAGAGCAACCATTGTGCTGCCATCAACAGTATTTGGTCAAATATTAGCGCGATAGCATAGTGATGATCAAACACGATTTCCTGACCTCAGCCCTCCCCATTTCTCATTGCAGCATACATTAGATATTACACGTGGCTTTTGCATGTTTTCTTCCTATCCCGTGTCATGTTGATTGTGTTGTAAATATAGCTAATGTGCTGTCCGGAAAGCATACCATCAAAACATCGTGCAAACTAAGGACAGCAACAGTTAACAGCGACATGGTTTCGGAAATTGTAGACCTTTTTAACACAAAAGAAACCACAATTTGATATCTGGACCTTCGGTTGTTATTGGCGAAATTATATGTATATTTAGGAAGAGGTTAAGTAGACGGGATACCGGCAGTAATGACAAAAGCTTATTTTAGCCATGATGATATGCTGATAAAGCACAGCGCAATATATGCATCCATAAGGTGCCCTTCACATAGTATGTATCACACGACTAAGAATCCTTGGGTTACTTTCTCATTTGGTTTACTTCTATATGGTGACATCCAAACATCTTCGTGCAGGATGTGTTTATTCAGTTTGTTTCAGGGAAATTATATGTGATAATCTGCTGTTGTTTATTTTGTCATAAAATCGGCTGATTCATTCATAACGAATTAGATTACTCATCCATTTTTTTATGATGCTGTAAGTTTGCAAATGCTGAAACAATAATTTTATTTCCTATTTCTCTGTGAATTATGCGATACTATATGACGAGATAGCTTTCGCTTTTATTATATCTTGTGTAAAACTCTATAAGATAATTCCTGCACTCAACATGATACATAATTTAATTTATTTATGACATTAATGCATCGATTTTAGGGACATTAAGCACGATATTAGATTAATAATTTTCCTTTTCTGATTTTATCTGTACTATGGGTACGTGACCTATCAAGATACCAAATGTACTGGACCTTAATAATGATTTTTTGGACCTACTAATATATAAATTAAAGGTATTTGTATGCAAATAATGCAATTATGAATACAACCACGATGTCATGAGGAAAACGCCGTCATGTCCATGTAATGCATGCCGGCATAGATCAGTATAACATATCCGAGCTTAGAATCATTGGTCATGCGACTTTAATACAGTGGCATATTCAGACGTTAGTGGCTAGGCATATTCCGACACACACGTTTATATGTATCCTTGGCCTGAAATGAATATAAGTGGATTCCATTGGTTTCACATAAGACGCAGTGATTAAACCAAGCATATGGATTAATAATTCATATGTCAACCTCTCGTGACAGCGTTTGACGAGATGGCTAAGCGTTTGACAATAACGAATTGCTTACATTGTTCAAAGCGTCACTAATTACATTTAGAACATATTTAATAGTATTGGACTTCCTCCGGATGTGATTTTGTGCCTCAAACTAACCTTTCTCTTGAAGTAATCATGTTGTTTCTGACAATGTCATCATGTGACATTTCCAAAGATTGAAGCTTGAACAAGAATAATCATTTCAATTGGTCAACAATTAACTGCGAGTGACTGTGCCATGTACATCAATGAATCAGTAGAATTGCTGGTCATTGGTAGGTCCATGGAGTAGATTGTCTAAATGTGACCTAGTAACCATTTCAATACATTACAAAGACGCGATCCTTACTCCCTTCTTCCTATGACCAGTAAATAGTAAAGGATTATCATTTAGCTATTGTACATTGATGGGAATACGATTTGTTCTTTACAATATTAACTAATAACAAGAGTAATTGCAGTTCTGTTATTGGTGGTCTTCGCAGTACGCACGTTTCGATAAATACCATGTTTTATTAATGGGCACATTATAAATAATGCATAGCACTCCCCATCTCTGAAAATTATAATACGCCTTACACATTTAATACACA
The DNA here is from genome assembly GCA_034401795.1 of Chaetoderma sp. LZ-2023a. NCBI lineage: Eukaryota > Metazoa > Mollusca > Caudofoveata > Chaetodermatida > Chaetodermatidae > Chaetoderma > Chaetoderma sp. LZ-2023a. The sequence goes on along the minus strand of CM067370.1, from coordinate 9,711,118 downwards.
GTTACTACAGTAAGAAAAATAGTTCTACAATTTCTAACGAAATGGGACATAGTTGACAACATTTTTATGTAACCGGAAGTTAATCAGCATACAAGATATGGTCTAAACTCTTCCTGATAACATTACAATGTCAATTAAAAGGTTAGACCTAAGACCAAAGCATCAAATTGAAGAAGACGGGCATTACTGTGAAGGTGTCAATTCAGTTTACTCAATTATCTTCCTTGTTCGTGAGAGAAACGGTGTGTTGTTATAATTTGTACTTATATACAGTCAGCATACATTGCTTTTATTATGGCATTACTGCAGTTGCAAATGATTATTAGTGTCAGTAATGTCTAAGTCAGTTGTTGTATGTGAGAATAAACAACACTCTCCTTATCGCAATGTCTCAAATAGCTGTATATCAAACTAATATGACGCATGCTGCTTTGGCAATAACACTCCTTGGTCAGCTATTGGAGTGTCATTCTCACTGACAGTGATAGAATAGTGGTGGTCAAACACGATTTTGTATCCACAGCTCAGACAACATTCTATGCGAAGGTGTGGTGTGATTCACCACATTTTGGGGTAACATTAACGAGAAACCCTACACAATTGGAGTACATATTGGCTATTAATCACAGCTATATGTTATTGTCTTCCGCTCCTGAATTGGGTTAATTAGTGAAGAAATATAGGTAATTAAATATGTTACCTGAAAATCATATTGTCAAAATATTCTACACATTCGGATAACAACCGCTAACAGCAACATGGTTTCCAAAAGTGTAGAACAGTTCTCACACAAAGGAAACCACAGCTAGGAATCTGGACCGTCAGTGGTAATTGATTAAATAATCTGTTTATTTAGGAAGATAGTAAGTATATATATAAACTATAAATTCCTAATAATATAGGGCTTCAAATGGATTAAGACCCATTAAAAGAAATTAATTAGACGTACATACATTAAATCAGCTATACTAAAGCGAAAGGCGCAGTAAATGACCCAATAATTTAGGACCCAATAAATGATGACAATTGCTGGGTCAATGACTAATTCCGACAAAGATCTGATAGCTCAAGGATGGCCAGACAACTGATGTATGCCGCCCCCCCCACCCCCTCATAGTTAGAAACTTATGAAAGTCCCGACAAATGACCAACTCTAATTATATATATATATAGTGTCTGGTAATCTTTGATTAATCGGGAATATTAGTGATAACTAGAAAGAATACTGGATTTATTGGCAAACAGATATATGCATAACTTACGCACCCGCCTAACTCCCCGCTTCTATTCAGATGCGTTTTGTGTTTAGCATAAGGAAATGGGATCGCTACTACAATTAGAGGGCACGCGAATAGTAGGCGAGTGCCATAATAGTAGGGGTTGGTAGGTTGGCTGGTGATATAATTTATTACACTAGGAAAACTATCGACTCTATTACACGATTGTGTGTGTGAAATACATTCTGTATGATATTGCTGTTGAGCTTCCTCGACAGATTGCAGCTGTATTATTTTCATACCGCCTAGTGCCTTTTCCCCAATCAACTCTTACTAAGTATAGATATGTACACTTTAATGACACGCTATAGACCATGTGCAATAAGTCCCATTGTCAGCGAGTGCGACCCAGCAGAGATGGTCTGGAAATCTTCTGCAAATGCCACTAAATATGACTGCACAGAATGTCTTGAAAGTTGCTGTATTCGGATCCATCACGTGCAAAGCCCGTGGAGGACGACACTGAACAAACCTGAATAAACGTAATATGTACTGATCTAAAAATGGCAGGACTGTACACTGAGAGCCAAAAGTATCTGCGGGATCTAAGGATGTTGTCTGAGGAGAAGAAACTGTGGCCAAAGTAGGACAGATTGCAACTGCATGTTTTCAAACTACTGCATGCAGCCCAGAACACGTCATCGTCATCATCATCATCATCATCATCATCAAGTGTACAGCAACGATGGCTGTCAACGATGACGCCGTCAGGAGCAGCAGCAGCAGCAGCAATAACCACAAGTAAATGTTTCAGTCAATTAAAATCACATGACCGTCAGCAGAAATGGGCAATTTAACCGTATGCGGATTTAATGATAGCTAACTGAAGACGCGTGCATTATGTACATGCTTCGATCAGTTCAAAGCATGGGAAGAATTCAGCGAGTCTTGTGGCTAGCAAGCGCCACACGTTTGCTCGATAATGGTATTGAGTCGGTAAAGAGGACATTCGTTTGACTAGCATCTTGTTGTTGCCATGAGTTGAAAATGACGTCATAATTATTTGGTCCTATTTAAATGAAGGATCCATTTATAGCTATGCCCCGCCTATTTCTAGCTAAGCCTTTATACGTGTTTGAGTAGATTCTAGAAATTCCAACCATGCAGGAAAACTGTTGAATATTTTGAAAATCAACAATTCGCAGACAAATTATATTCAAAATATTCAACAGAATGTATATTAAATTGTAAAGTCGCCAAAGCCATGCAATTCAGAGACTTTCGTGATGGACCATACCTACTTTCGTGACAGACTTACATCATTATGATTATGACGTCATATATTTGACTCAGATCGAATACCTCGACTTAATTATTCTGATATCTTGAACACGCTTGGCTAATAGTTGAGCAACACGTGTCAAATAATCAAAAACTTATTTTATAATGTCAGGAAATGCCACTTAGCATCCCACATGTATTTCCTTGGCGCCAGGAAACCTTGCGTCATGTAAAAAAGGTTAAAGACCAAGACTCTTTCATGGTGCGTTGTATCAAATGTTAGCATGCGGGAGCTGAAACTATTGGTTTAAGCAAATGTAATTTCCTAAGATATCACAAGGAATTTGTCTAACGCGATTTTATTTCCGGGGATGTGAGAAACAACGCGTTGCTCGCTATTTTATGTTATTTTATGTGTCTGATATGTAAGGAATCGATAAAGAAAGAATGCCACATCAAATGATGCAAGATCATCATGTGAATGTCAATATTATCAATATTTACTCCTGACAGTAATCACCTATTTTTGCTGAAACATGCATCGGGAAAGATGGATAGAGATAGATGATTAATCTACTTAGTGTTTTTCCCCAATTATTTGTCTTTGGATTACATCCTGGACTACGGTACTATCTGTGTCTGTCATCGACATCATCACGAGACACAGATTCCTATTGGAGAGCGCTTATAAGTTGTAATATGGACGCTTTGACCATAGTGGCCATGTTGGAATACAAGATTGTTACCACATATATTACTCAACATACTGACAATTCCATGTTCTGCATTGTTGGATATTTCAATGTGTGCTAACGTACAGTTATCAACGTAATACATACCGAATATAGGTTTACCACAATAAGTATGCACAAATTACGTTGAAGATCTACACACCATTGAACATTCTGCCATTCTCATTTCAGTCGATATGGCCCCGTCGAACGGATTGCCGTATGGCCACACGATCAAATCATGATTAAAAAATGTGTAAAATAAGTTTAAAAAAAATGTGTATGGTGGTACGTTCTATGGTTAACGCGTGTCAACAAAGTTCACATTTACTTGAACGCCAGTGAAAGTGACGATCATGTTTTTTCTTTTATTTTCCCATGTCATAGCCAACCTACATGTTCCTGTAGCAAATATGACGACTTCGTCTTCACTTCCTAATTTATTTCTAGGTGAGCCATATTCTTCACACTATGCTGAATTAGCATACGATCCTTAGACTAGTCAGACGTGAGTTAAATGCAGAGAGAATAATGTTTCCAGCCAATATCCTTCCACTGTTATTCACGTTGTAAGGAGGTAGCTATATGTTGTCTGCAGAGCTAGCCTTAGAAAATGTGACCTGCCGTCAGATATGTCATTCGTATGCCAACAGTAGATGCTGGGAAGGATCTAAAGTTGTTACCAGTGTGACGCTGTTATTGTTAGTCCAGTATTCCTAGTGCTACTGTATTTATCTGTCACTATAACTACGCTTCGTTAACATGCATGGTTTATACTGAGATATGAGCTGGATTCATTTCTTGCAGAATTATCTGGACATCATGATGGTATAATTGAGGGTTCTAACCTGTCACTCACATATAACACGTCATAATAAAAATACGTCACTTGGCAGTACCCGTCATATTCAATATCCATTAGTATGTATCCTTGCCTGCGTAATGGATCCCCAAGAACTCTGGTGGAGTAATATTCCATTTTGGTGGCACTACTCTCTTTGGCAAATGGATTCATTTCCGACCCAGTCAGCGTTAATACCACCAATTGCCTGAAGACAATCAGTAAATGGTTTCATTTCCGAGCCAGTCAGTGTTAATACGCCTATCGTCCGAAGACAATCAGTAATGCGTTAAGGGCATCATTCACATATCACTAAGCCATGTAACATAACGAAATGGTTGCCTACGATTACATAAAAATCAGCTCCCGACATACATTTCAATTTCCTCAGGCAGTTACCAACGCCACGATGTATAATGCATAATAATTCATAGCGCATGCATAACACGGCCGTAAAGTTATGGGCGTACAAATGTCTGGAATTGCACTTTAAGCTATATGACAGTTAATTCAGGAAATATCGTACTGAATGGTGTCCTCACGCAATTCATTGTAATGAACAAGAGGTATGACATTGCATGCTGAGCGATTGATGTATTCCATTATTCATCATGGTGTCTAATCATAAACGCACGCTGCTAGTGGCTTTGCTTTACCTGTTAAGATATTAGAATGGTAAACAAGATCCATCTGAGATGGCAAGCACCTGACCTCCTGTTTAGGTCACATTGCAAAAGACGTGTGGATGAGGATGACCAAAGTTGTGGAATTCTATGATCACACCAGTTCTCGTGTGGAATTCTAGTGTAGTGTCACACCAGTTCTCGTGTAGAAATCTAGTGCAGCACCACACCAGTTCTCGCGTGGAATTCTAGGGTAGCATCACACCAGTTCTCGTGTGGAAATACCAGTTCTTGTGTGGAATTGTAGTGTAGCGTCACACCAGTTCTCGTGTGGAAATACCAGTTCTCGTGTGGAATTATAGTGTAGCGCCACACCAGTTCTCGTGTGGAAATACCAGTTCTTGTGTGGAATTCTAGTGTAGCGTCACACCAGTTCTCGTGTGGAAATCTCGTGTAGAGTCACACCAGTTCTCGTGTGGAATTATGGTGTCGCGTCACACCAGTTCTCGTATGCACATCTAGTGTAGCATCACACCAGTTCTCATGTGAAACTTTAGTGTAGCATCACACCAGTTATCATGTGTAATTTTAGTGTATCGTCATCCCAAATCTCATGTGGAAGTCTAACGTAGCATCACACCAGTTCTTGTGTGGAATTCTAGTGTCGCGTCACACCAGTTCTTGTGTAGAATTTTAGTGAAGCATCGCACGAGTTCCTGTGCAACAATTCGAGCCAAAGCACGGATATCCATAGACAGAATTTGTTCTGATCTTGAGTCGGGCCTGAGAGCCGTCACATCGCCAAGGTCATGCATTCCTCTATTTAGAAATTGAGTTGTGTTAAAATTTGACCCAAATCTGATCAGCAGTTTTTTTAAATACTCCTACCTCTATAGACAGACAGGATTTCGGCTGAGGACAAGCCACAGTGGGCAAAAGCGAAGGTCTGCTTGCAGCTGTAGGATGTTTTTACTACTACAGCCGCAGAATACAGTAATCATACGGCGCGAGGGTAAAAGATTGCCGATTGTAGGAACCTAAACTATATATTACAGCAGACAGCTAACAGACATATTTTAGCAATAGATGTCAGTTTCCTTGCATGAAAGCCATGCTGATGTTCACAAGATGGCATTTCAGGAGCAGGGTGGTCGAGCCAGTGGTAGAACCTACAGACATATAACAGCTACCCATGCCGGGTTGTGATGTTGTAGATGTTGGCGACCGCCAACAAAATAATAATTGAATTACAGCCATGTCCATGCCGTCACCAATGGCATGATTGCCTGGGATGAAAGGCATCCTTATCATACAAGAATTGTGAAAAATGGATGTATAGACGTTTGCTAGTCACAATTGAAATCTGTACCACCTTGTATTTTGTAATATTGATCATATATTGCTTTTCGAAGCGCCATGTAGATTAATTTTGTTATGCGGATTGACAAGGTTGGTAAGTTTCACTCATGCTATTGGTATGGTAACAAAGGATAACTGCTTAGCGTTTACTTTAAATGGTGACGTTCCACCTTAGTTAACCCGTCATCGTTCTGTAAAATTTGAATACTTCATTCATTTGATAGTGGGCCGTGCTAACATTGTTGTCGTTGTGTTAAGCTGTTGCTGCCAATGGTAGCAACATCCTTTGTATCAAAATCATTTAAATGCACACCCGTAGTTATAACCTAGAATTTAAAACTTATGCAATGCCATATTCCAGTAGTCTTCAGTTTTCAATTATGTGCTTGAGAACGTCCGATGACCACGTGACCATTCGTCTAAAAAAGCGTCTTGAAGCTGGAGACGATTCCATAGGCTTACCTTCCACATAGGATAAGTCAAAACTGACGTGGCTAGAGATCAACCAGCGAAAATATTGGGCATTGATATTACAAAATGATAGGATATAGTTTCGTAATACCGGTTCTAAAATGTGCACCCATTACATCATGAATTCATTTAGTAAATTCATATTCAATATATAATTTGTTATGTAGAATTGATTCTATAGTTGTTTGTGTAGCTCTTCTTGGGACCACGTGGCACACTGAGTTAAATAAACTAGGTTATTTGATTACTCACCCCGTAATTTCTCCCTGTAGTTGGTTAGACTGGAACTGAATTAATCCTAATGTCTCGATAATTGCCGTGTGGTGTCGTCGCCGACCCTGCAGGACAAAGATCGTGACAGATACTGCAATAATTTGCATTCATATTATCGATGTCATAATTACAGTTTCGGATTCACGATATCAGCATCTAGTATTACTAGTCATTATAGTGTGCACGCGATGTAGAATTAACGTCAACTGAAAGAACATGAGTTGAATTTTGGAACACACTCCTGTTTTATTTAATGATTTGTGCAACGAACGGTAAGAGAAATCTTTACAATTGTAATATTATTTTGCCTTTCTGCTAACAAGAATAAACTTAATTTCTCTTCAATATTAACCATTTGTACCAGAAAGACTATATTCTGTTGAATATTTTGAAACTCATTTTACTGTGAGTTGTTGTTTGCTATGGTTTCACAGCTTACCCGCATAGCTACCATGAACTTGGGATTGTGGGAGTTCAACGGGATAAAGAAGCGCCATGTTACAGAAGCCATATCGTGCTGTCGTGGCACCACATGTCTTTGTAGTCGGCTGTACGTAGATCGACGGGTAACGGGCATGGGACTAGCTAATTGATATTCATTAAATGTCCCTGAGATAAAATGTGCCCCTTTAAGGAACAAAACACAAGAACTGTTTAATATTTTGGAAATGACTTGCAATCTATTGCTGCCAATATACTAATGGCTCTTCTTTATCCCGTTGAACTCCCATAATCCCAAGTTCATGCTAGCTATGTGGGTAAGCACAATGCAAATATTAGCTATGACGTGCACTAAATATCATTTCCCTTGCAGAGTGTGAGATATGTTGCGCAATAACCGATATGATTCTACATGCTTGCACTCCATCATGGACCGTTATTTGGATCCACGGTCGGTGTGGTAGATTCAAGTTTCATCACATATTACTAATCTTGAGGGGAGGCTCACTACCACCACTACCCCCTACACCCCTCTCTCTCTCTCTCTCTCTCTCTCCCGCTCTCTCTCTCTCTCTCTCTCTCTCTCTCGTTCGCTCCTCGCTCGCTTTCTTCTCGCGCTTGTGTTTAGTTTCAAGTACACAACATTTGACTCTGGGAAGCCCCATGGGATGATTCTCTGATTCAGACTATGAGTCTGCTGTGGGGACTAAGGACTTGATGCCAACTCTAATGCTCTATGGCAGATCTCCATTCTGAAAGATCGATGGGTTTGGTAGTGTGAATAAACAGCTACCACACCACGTACAACAAAAGAGTACACTAATGATATTAAATACACTTAGAGGTACATTGACCATACAGCATAGATAATTATTTGGTATTGCAGCGTAATATAGGTGGGCCTCTAACTATCTGATATGTATGATTACCGTATTCTACGGCTGTAGTAGTAGAAACACCATACAGCTGCAATCAGTCCTTCGCTTTTGCTCACTGTGTCGTGTCCTCAGCCGAAATCCTTAGCTTCCTCAGGTCCATTCTTGACTTGTGAGTACTGAGTCCTGCTTTCTTGTGGTAACCTCATAGCACGCTTAGCAGATTTATGCAATGCCGTCCTCTCCTGTCTTTGTATTTGCTGGCTCAGAGTAGGGCGAATTCCAAGACTCTCTGTGCTGGTGTATCCTTAGCACATGGCCAACCATGGACCATCTTTTCTGGGCGACATTTACAGACAGCGGTGACGTATTAGATATCTTGTATAGTGCATCGTTGGGAATTATGCTGTCTGGCCTTCCGTGTCCAGTGATGGTGCGTAGGTGTTTGCGGTGGAAGGCATCGAGTTTGTCGAAAGCTGCCTTTGGAGCTGTCCAGCTGTTACAGTTATACAGCATCAAGGATACGTATGTTGCATTGTATAAACGTAGCTTTATTATCATGCGCATCTTTGACCTACGGATCCATAGCTTACAGAAGGACTGGAAAGTTGTGTTCCCCATGACACAGCGTGCAGCAATGTCAGCAGTACCCTGCTGATACCCCTCGAATAAAAACAGATATAGGACGCAATGCTTAATCTATCTAATAATACAGGAAAACGCACTACAATGGTGTAATTCTGTTGCTCGTATTTAAATTATATTACCAATGTTTTCACGATTTTGCCGCTTCATACTTTTTTTTATTAAATTCTCGATTTTCCCGCTTGGTCCGCTAAATACACGAGTCGAACATGTTTCAATTCTCTTAAGATGTTAATGCAAAACTTCGTGAAAGTTGTAATTTAGGTTAAAATGTCCACGCAAACACGTGAAATTTGATATTTTCGTTAATAAAAAGGTAAGTTATTATTAATTTGTTCCACACATGCGACTACTGTTATTTCTTTTTATTGTTTAAAGTCAATGACTAAATCTTTTGACAATGATGTGTTTTCGTGGTGGACACGTTCAAGTTCAAAGTTTAACATATATGATATAACAAGTGAATTTCTCACGGTAATTTGCCATTTCGTGGAACACTAAGCATTATTCTCTCAAATCTTTTCTCTTCATGCCCTATTGATTTGAATCATGTCCTCCATCGCAACTGCGTCATGGATCTGATGGAGGAAAGTAGTATTAGTGGTGCCTGTGCTTACACCATTACAATTTAGTCGACACCATGAAGATAGGTGAGTGGTTTGACGACATATGGTGTTTACGGCAGGTGATAAGAGAAGGCCAGTGTTCTTTGGTAGAGTTTGCCGACTTGATTGACGGCCTGACCACCAATGCCTATCCCATTTTTTCAGAAGATGTTCATGAAAGCATTGCTCTTGAATATTTCCTTTAAGTGTCTCCAATCTGAAGGAACCCATGACTTTTCATTGCTCTAGACTTAATAGATATCGCATAATTTTAGCAGGATTAATCACATCAAAATGGCCTTTTATATCACCTTCCTCATCACCTTGTGAACATGAGCTTGGCACACCAAATACAGTTACAGTGGTACCTTCATCAATGCCAATTTCCTCTGTGACATCACAGAGCATGGTTTCCCTTCTGTCGGACATTGCAGACACCGGTCCAGCCCACAGGTCACACGCTGTGTCATTGATAGCACAACGCCAGTATCTTCAGGTTGGTGATCTGCTGCAGCCACGATTGATCGTGTCACTGAATGAGACACCGCCTGGTGAAGACGGACTATTATTAGGCAAGGTGGTTCATATTCGCTATGGTGATGTACCTCACCAGATACTGGCAGAGCTTCCTAAATTACATAAATTACGGCTACATATACGGCATATTGAGAGACAGGTTGAGCTGTGCAAAGCGGAAATGACCAGGTCACTGACACCTATGTCATTGAAAGAGCGGCCATATGGTTTAGGCGCCAGGCTTCCCACCGCTTGCTCTATCAAAGGGCAGTTTAAACTATGTCCTGGCAGGACAGAGCTGCAATCACTCAGTAACAGCACATTTGGAATCGGTAAAAGAAGAACCACCTGATATCATGGATAAAGGACAATAACAGTTTGTGCCATGTGTTGGAGACTATCAGCGCAGAGTTGCGACCATTAGGCTGCCACAAACAGCACCCATAGCAGTGTAAGAAGACCGATCTGATCTGTGTTCAGCACAGTACAATTTCCTTATACTAGATCAGGAATAGATTAATCATAATGTGTCAGTGCCAGAGATGAAATCGCATCACTGGTCGAAGGAAGCCACTCTCCTGATTTCACAAGTGCGTTAGGTCTTGAAAATAGTCCTTGGTAAATATGTGTATTCGTGCCCTACACTCTATAACCTTTGTCTCTTCTTGGGCACATGCAATCTTTAAGACAATTTAGATGTCTCCATGAGCCCTTTCAACTGGTTTAATTTAACCTCCTAGTTACTCCGTGTTACTTGACTATTCTGGCCCTGGGAGTATTCCTTCAGTTGAGACACCTGACAACTCGGATGTCCCCCCCCCCCATGTAGGTAATTCTAGTTCTGAGTAGGGTACGTTACTAAATATACACGTTACTAGTATATTTCAAAGCATGCTTAGCAAATTATGTCATTACACATGAAATTCAGTTCTGATATATCCTGCAGGAGACTTGAATAAACTGGCGCTTGGAGCATTTTCATTACATGTACAGCAACATTTATAAGTGATGTTGCTCTAGCCACTTCCCTGGGTTTCTAACACATGAAAGTCATGATAATACAAAAGCAGGTTTAACTTTGAATCCTCGTGAATATATGTGATCTGCGTAGCAATGTTTGGTTGACCCGATGAGATCATATATCCTGGGTTCCGTCTATAGTATAAGCTAACCTCTGAAACATCATTGCAAAATCACAATTCCAATCTGTTTTGGCCATGACTGGTTTAATATAAGTATCACATACATTAACACTGTGTAGCTTCATTTACTGTAGTGAGGTCTAAATCTGAACTCATTTAAAAACAATCATGTTTTAGTTAGTTACAGTTTGCGTAGATTCAGGTTCAATTTAAGTCGTATGATGTGAATATGATTTGTAATCTTAATTTCAGAAAAAGTAAGTAATGTACATAATATATAAATTTTTACACGAAAAAGACACCCTTAAGATAATTGTTTAGAAACATTTTTGTTAATTTATTCTCCATATTGCTAGTAACCATCAACATCCGAATTGCGTGGCAATGTGGAAATGGTGCGAATATATTTAGATGTTTCTTGGTTAATAGATTTATTCAACAGTTTTATTTGTTATTTTTTGTATTTTGGAATGTAGTCACTTTCCGTAAGCTAACCTGTTAACTGAGCATATGAAGACTACGTGGCAATGTAATTTTGTTTGGATGAGACCCATATGCCCAGTGATTCAAATTGAAACCCACCATATCCGACGCTGTACTATTTCCGGCTCCTGTGTAGAGAGGAACTTCTTGTGGTGCTCTGGTCGTGTTCGGTTTATCCAACTCGCGACCAGAGTGAATCCGAGCCATCCATTGCTGGTAAGTGCTTACTTAATCTATCTAATCTATCTAATAATAGCAATACATAGCTTTGGCTGATATATCTGATATCATTTCCTATGAGAGACTAAACATACGGATTCCTGCAAATCCTAATTTTCCATGCACGCAACATGACTTATAATCAAATTAGAGATTGGCTGTAGCAGAAAGGGGTGGTGTAAATCAGCACATGATGCAATACATGTGTACTACGTGAAGATATTTGCAACAAAGCGGATGCAGTTTCTTTTCGTTCATGACGCAGATGCTACAAGGGATCTCTTCCAAAAAGCAGAATGGTGCAACTCGTCGTCACACGGAGATGTATTCGCCGTATTATCGCCGATAACTATGAGAGTTTGATAGAGAGCTCTGCGTCTATTACATAATGGGGATATGTATATAACCTGTATTTTCTCTGTGCATCCAATTCGCACATGTACTCTTCATCTATACACCGAAATCCTTGATTTGAAAATGGATATGCCAATGATGGAATAATGAAGAAAACGTGATGCCATTAGAAGAGGTCCATTTCAACACCTTCTTGCACACGTATATCTCTCTGACGTCTTCAAGTGTCTTCAAAATGTAGAATTACGTCGGATATTCCTGCTATTGATTAGCTTATTAGTCCCCTACCGGTAAAATCGGGAGGACTATAGGTTTTCACTCCATATGTCCGTCTGTCTGTCCGTCCGTCTGTCAGTCCGTCTGTCTGTCCATCTGTCCGTCTGTCGCAGTTGGTTTACCGCACTTTTTTTCGCAGTCCTTCAAGGTATTCAACTGAAAATTGGTTCATTGCTTTGTTATGAGAAGTTACAGACCAAGTTCGTGTTTCAGGTGAATGCGTTAATTTTTTATGGAGTTATGCCCCCTTTCGACTTAAGAAATACGAAAAATATCAGCTTCCGCACTTTCTTTCGTACTCCTTCAAGATATTTAAGCGAAAATCGGTGCATCGCTTTAGTATAAGGAGTTACAGAGGAAGTTCGAGTTTCAGACAAATTCGTCAATTTTTCATGGAGTTATTCCCCATTTCGACTATTGAAATACAATAAATATTAGTTTTCCGCACTTTTTTCACAGTCTTTCAAGATATTATACTGATAATTGCTACATAGCTTTGTTATGAGAAGTTACAGACCAAGTTCGAGTTTCAGGCGTATGCGTAAATGTTGTATGGTGTTATGCCCCCTTTCGAACTATGAAATACGAAAAATATTAGTTTACCGCCCTTTTTCTCGCAGTCTTTCAAGATATTCAAGTGAGAATTGGTACATTACTTTATTATGAGAAATTACAGACCAATTTCGAGTTTCAGTCGTTTGCGTCATTTTTTGATGAAGTCATGTCCCCTTTTTTTGACTTATGAAATACAAACATATCAGCTTTCAAGACTTTCCTTCTTCACCATATATAACTGAGACTTGGTTTATTGCTATGTTATGAGAAGTTACAGATCGAGTTTCAGCTGCTTTTGGCAATTTTTAATGCTATTTTTGACTGTCAATCTAAAGATTTATATCACCAGGTATGGGACATGTATTGCAAAGCAATACTTACAGAATGCTTGTTAAGAATCTGTCTAAATTCGGTGCCCTATGGCAAACATCTAATTAATGTGAACACTGGCTATTTAGCTATAATGAGCTTGTTAATTCTATCTACGCTACCATCTGGAATTATTAATATTTTCATAATAGATTCAGTGAATGGCCCTAGCATATGGATGAGTAATTATTAAATACACCTGTCCTGAATGATATCTTTTATGACTTGGACTCGATATATATGTGCTTAGGAAGATTGGTTTCTGTACAATCTTCGAGTTGTTAATTCTACTGTAGAATAGATATATTAGTCTTAGATTGCCATATTTCTAGTTGACGTAGCTTATCAAAAGAAACTCGTTTTGAATTTATTATATTGCGTTTGCCAATGTCACGATATGGCAATTCAAGGATTTGATTGGCAGATGACTGTGAGACTCGGAGGTTATAGCGCCATATCTCAAACATGCACTTCCATCACAGACATGTCTTCCTCCGACATGCTACATTTTGTTATAGATTTTCGTTGTAACGATGCAAATACTAACTGGCATAGAATCCTAAAATTGTCAGTGTCCATGGCACCGAAGGATATGTAAAGATTGAGCAAATTCCATCGAAGTCGATTACATCGTTTTTTACGAAATCGTAAGTTAAAATTTGGCATATTTTTTTTGGTCACCCGATATAACCTGACTGTGGCCGCGAAACTCAATATTATGTATGCAAACTAAGAAGAATATTTCAGTAAACATTACAACACCTATCCGTGATGTTCTAGACAACAAATATGACAGTAAATATTGTCTAGTCTCCAATTTTCTGCTCTTAGCACATATCAAATTCACTAACAGAAGAGTGGGAGAAAGTAACAGTAAACACATCGCTACGGTTACTTAGTATCAATTAATTTCATTCTCAGTCTATTTGATAGCAGACAGTTAAAGTGTACAGTCACACAGCACGACGCCAGTGCTTGTGTTTGCAGTAATAAGTGGATTTAATATCTGGTTATCATAAAAGGGGTTTGACTTTGTAGTTACCACATAGGCATGTCAAAATTGTGAGTGCCTATTACATACAGAGATTTAGAACGCGCGCAGAGGAGAGATACTCAAGGAACATGTATGGTGCATTGTAGATGAATGTGATTTCTATGTCTCTACTTATTCTCATAAGAAATTAGCCTGACTATCCACCACGTAGTTGTTGAGGCACAGACACGCAAGGAGTTACGGTCTGCCTGTTAAATGAGTTTCAACATATTCTACAGCTTACAAAATCTCACATGTAAATCTCTTTAAAAATATTAATACAACCACTATCATTGTGGCATTGTAGAAAATCAAGTGTATTTGCTCTCGATAATATGAAGCGTTATCACTTTATGGTCGATTGCAGCCACAGCACTTTGGTGATCGCTCTATCGCCAGACTAGCCAATGGGATTACGCCTCCCAATGTTGATCAGTCTATCACCCATAATACACACGGAAGACTGTGGTTCCTAATGGTGATCACTCTATTGGCTATAATACCCACCAACAAAACGATCCCCAATGGAGATCAGTCTATCGCCATAATAAACACTAGAGTTCTGTTCACAGTCGTGATCAGCCCATCCGTCTATCTTAAACACAGAGATTATGGCAATTGTTCTCGTTCACTCTTCCATGAAGCACATACAAAACTGATATTAAAACATTTGATAAGGATGCCAGTGTAAATACGTTAGTTCTCACATTAGTCAGTTACCATTTGTTTGTATTACACACGATCTTAGGTTACCCTTGAAGAATGAGAGAAACCATCAGCTAACTAGAGCGATTCAACATTTACTTTCTAAAGCGAAATGTCTAAACACTACTCTAAGGAGTGATGCAAACTGCGTTTCAATAGGTGTAAGCCATGATGATGAAAGTCCCTACGAGAAGTCATACCACCTGATTATTTAGCTATAATGAGTACTACCATAGCTTATTGTCTTATCTGTTGATGGATGTGAATGGATGTTAGTCCGGTTATTGGAATATGGGTGCTGTGTGGCTGTCTTTGTAGTCAAACTAGTGTCATTGATCGATTGACCTCATCTGATCTCTCTCCTTAAAAAAAAGATTGCAAAGAGATGGAGCATGGGAATTAATTTGTTGACCAGATGTTCTGATATTCTGTAAATTATTTTATTTGTAGACATTGATACCAATTGGGGAAATGATTGTCCTGACGATGCACAAACCTGAGCAGGAGCTTTTGGGAGAAAGATCAGTTTGCAAATTGTAAAGACTGTATTCATAATGTATCGCTACACTAACGTTGCTGGACTACTACTACTACTACTACTACTACTACTACTACTACTACTACTACTACTACTACTACTACTACTACTACTACTACTACTACTACTGCCGCTGCTACTACTACTACTACTACTACTACTACTACTACTGCTGATGCTGCTGCTGCTGCTGCTGCTGCTGCTGCTGCCGCCGCTACTACTACTGCTGATACTACTACTACTACTACTACTACTACTACTACTACTACTACTACTACTACTACTACTACTACTACTTTTGTTTGGTAACATGATCAAAGGATCATGTGGAAATCCTTTAATACACAAAAAGTATACTGACTGACAAAAACACAAAAAACACCAAAAAGATAACATAGAAAAGCTAATAAGAAAGTGTCAGTCTATAGATATAATACAATATTTATTTAAATCTCACATATATATATAAATAAAGGTTAATATTTAATGTCATTTAAAAATCTTAAAACAAGTCCATACTTCACTTAAAAACCATGTAAATATCATTTAAGACCGGTCATTATATGTATCCAAAATTCAACAAAACAAGAGTGAGTTGGCATTACCTCTACTATATATTAGCACACCAGATATCTTTGAATTTAACTGCTTGAATTTTCTGTGTGAACGTGTAAAGTTCATCTTGAAGAAATTGCACCAACAGTGCTCGAAATATCGCTTTTAAAGATGGTAATTGAAATATACTATCTGATTTCAATGCACGGCCACAGCGATATTTCCATATCGACCAGAGGCTTATTATTAATAAACACATTAGAACATCTTTCATATTTTTCGTAATATGTGTTTTGACAATCGAGATAGCTCTAAACAGAATTATAACCGCATCTATCTTTACAGAATGGATCCCAAATAACGATACAATTTCCTCAATGTATTTCCAAAATGCTTTAGTCTTTTCACAATTTACGAAAAGATGTCCACACGTTTCTTCTCCTATAGTGCAAAAAAGGCATTGGTTTCCGGTCATAACATGGCACTTTTTTAGCAAATGGCCAACCAACAGAGATGAGATGAAGGAGTCGCCAAGCTACATCCTGTGCTTTATGAGGCAAAATGGCAAATGTAATACTTCCCAAACATTATCCCAATCTAAGGGCTCATAGTCTTTTTCGTTCCATTTATCACTGGCCTTTGGTTGTTTGGTATGATTTTGGATTAGAAATCGATATCAATCACGAGAAGTCATATGCCATTTAAAAAATCACCACTGGAAATTAAAACTGGAGGGGAAACATCATCACCATCTTTGGAAGTAGGCAAATTGAACCACTCCAATGGAACTGCTTTCTTGATTTGTGTTAGCAATCTCTTGATATTTTTTTAACGTTCCGCAATGTATATTTAGCTGATAGGTCTAGGGTAGAAAGCCAAACACGCGTCTGTGAATTAACCAAATCTGATAAATACTGAATTCCAGTTTATGCTAATGATCGGAAGTAAAGTGCCTTGTTCTCGAGCTGAATAAGGTCATTTCCTCACAAAGGCTGGCACATAGCGTCTTCCCAAACTGTTGGTGATTGAGTACATGCTTAGAGCCTTTCTTTGCTCTTGGTAGACCTCCGGAATTGTGGAGACATTTGTTGCCGTTGTATCTGAGATAATTATATACAGCCTACATCAAAAGGACCTATATATTTCATAAGCAATTTCTGTGAAACGTTTGCGCAACTAGCTCGAGAATAAAAGGTCATTTAAAATTTTTAGCTTTTATAATGTGCATTTGGTCAGAATGTGAACCAAACCCAGCCCACCATTAAGTGTCTCATTTATACAAACTGCTTGAGATACGAGATTTGTTTTATCTTCCCGCAGATACGAAAGGATTAACTGGTTGATTAACTGGTTGATTTCTTTTTCTACATTTTTCTGCATGGGAATGACTGAGGCTGTATACCACAAACTGGACATTAATAGATTGTTAGCCACAAAGGTTCTACCAAAAATAGATAAATGACGACATCGGGCAAACGCCTGCTTGACCTTACTAAGCCGATGTGTCCAATTTAACAAAACATCCATTTTCCTACCGAAAAAAATCCTAAAATCTGTATATGATCATCTGACCGGAAATTGTGTAATATATTAACAAGTGAGGGAGTCTTTATTTTGGCCAACAAAAACAGTAGGGTCATCTGAGTACTGCGAAACTTGTAATGGTCTCGCAATACCAGGTACAACTATTCCTGTAAATGAACTATCTTGCCTCAACATTGCCCCTAGGGGTTCCATGGCAATCACAAATAAGAGAGGTGAAGGGGAACATCCTTGTCGCACTCCGCGTGCTAGGTTAACAGGTTCAGTTAAACAGTTGTTCACCAAGTATCTGCTATTAACATTGGAATACAATATCTTTACCCATTTTATAAAATTTTCTCCTAATCCACTACATTTTAATGTTTCCAAAAAAAATTACATTGCGGTCGAATGCCTTTTCATTAAATAATGGCTGCTGGGAGTTCTATTTCAACTAAAGTAATCAAATCTCTTATAAGGAAAGCATTTGTAAAAAAAATACTTCTTTCTGGAATCCCACAAGTTTGATCTGTGTCAATAACATCATGTAATACTTCATCTAGTTTCATTGACAAAGCACTTGAAATTATTTTATAATTTACACACAGTAGAGATATGGGTCTGTAAGTTCTCAAAGCTTGCCTCTGACACCTCTTGTGTAAAATACGGACATATGCTTGAGACATTGTAGATACAAGATGGCCATTTTCACAAATTTCCTTTACCACCTGATGAAATGGAGGACCAATCAAATGCCAAAATGTGCGATAAAATTCTACAGTCAACCCGTCACATCCTCTACATTTGCCAGCGTTCATGCCTTGCAGCGACTTGGACAAGTTATCTAATGATAAAGATGTATCACAGCTTTCGTGAGATGCATCCGGCAACGTGTTCTCTATATTATTTAGGAAGGTTGAAGTTGTCATAGCATTGCTCCCTTCAGATGATGCAACGATTTATAAAACTTACAAACTACTTCCATTATATCTTCATTAGTATTTGCGACGCGGCCAGTACTGGATTATAGAGATCTAGTTATTTTCTCAACACCCTTTGCCTGTGGTTGATTTTTCCCAATCTATTTGCATCTTTGCCCTTGATCTAACCTTGGCCCCTTCATATATATATTGATCTAATTCAGCTATTTTTTTCCTTCCATTCAACCATAAGGCTGGTTAAACCTTCTTCTCCCGCGCTGATTTTACAGGAAACTCGATTTACATGTTTTTCTAAGGCTTCTGTGTTTTCGCCTATCTCGTGCTTTTTTTAATCGAATACTATCGTGTTATGCGTGCTAATCCTGACTTACCATCCTCCCACCATTGAATTAAAGTTTTATAGATTTCTCTCTTCAATTGCCAATATTTCAAAAATGTTGGTATTTAATATCAGACAAGAGGGAGTTATTAAACTTCCAGTAGCCTATGCCTCGTTTAATCCAGGCAGCACTATTTAAGGTGATACACACCATAGGATGGTCAGAAAATGGTGTTGGGGAAAATTGTATTTGAGTCAGATTACCCGTAAGTGACTGTTGTATATAAACCCTATATAATCTGGATGCTACCTGTCCGTTATTTGAAATCCTTAGGACATAATATCTGGTAGCTATCAAGTAAATGTTCTCTGTCACTGCTTTAGCTCAAGATGTGATGTATCGTTATATGCAGCCTGTGGCCATCTATCCTTACTTGGCTCTAAAACACAATTAAAATCACTGACTAAAACTATATTTTCAGACGTGCTTTCCTGAATAACTGATGATAAGTTAGTGAAAAAAGCCCGGCGACAGCCATGTAAAGAAGGGGCATAAACGCATAGGATATTTACAGCAGAATAAAAAACATCAAATGAAACTTTAACCCAACGCACGCTTGTATCAGATTCAGATGATATAACGTTAACCGATTTCAGACAGCGAGTACAAATCAGTATAACGATTCTAGAACTGTTATCAGGTGATAGTGAGTAGTATATTTCACCTTGATAAATTTTACATAAATCAATAACTTTAGGCTTAGGGATTTTAGTTTCTTGAAGCAAGGCAACGTCAACATTTTGTTTTTCAAGTTCTTCAAGTGGACGTCTTTGTTTAAAATCCGTATTCAAACTCTGAAATTTAAGGAACAAACTAGAAAACGATGTTTGACTCAGAGGGCCCCGCAATCACTAAAAATACCTTTCTCTGTGTAGTAGGTAGCAATTTTATTCAAAGCCTTCATAGTACTAAAAATTAAAAACAAAAAACAAAAATAAACAAAAAATGTTTTAGTTAAAAAATAAGGAAATTGACAAAAAAGATAACAAATTTTCACACAAAATCTTAGGCCTATAAAGGTCACTCCTTCAAAAGGCACCTCTACCATCATAAAGAAGCTACCTGCTAAGTTTCATTAAATTAATTTAAGTGATTCTGTATGTTATACTGTTTACGAGAACATTGACCAAAATCATCAACAATTTTGGACCTATGAAGGTGAATCTTCAAAAGGAACCATATGATATGCCATTTACGAGAATATTGACAAAAATCGTGTTTTTGCATTAAAAAAAAAAAATTTCACACAAAATCTTGTACCTATAATGGTGAATTCTACAAAAGGCACATCTGCATATCATAACTGAGGCATACACCAAGTTTCATCAAAATGTCTGAAGCGGTTCTGTATGATATGCGGTTCACGAGATATAGAGGATAGACTGAGATGGACAGACAGACGGACAGACACAATGATTACTATAGGGCTTCCTAATAATAATTTTTTTTAAATCACAAGTATCACTGGTGCCCAAAGAGAAAGGTCAAAGATAATCACAAGTATTGCTGGTGCCCAAAGAGACATGTGGCCAAAGTATTTGACTATGAAGGTGAATCCTTCAAAAGGCACATCTGTGTATCTTAAGCGAGGCATATACCAAGTTTCAACAAAGTATCTTAAGCAGTTCTGTATGATATAAGCTGTTTACGAGAAAATTGGCAAAAGGTTTTTACATTAAACAGCCCATTTTCACCCAAAATATTGGACCAATAATGGCGAATCCTTCAAAAGACACATCTGCGTATCTAAACTGAGGCATATACCAAGTATCATTAAACTATCTTAAGCGGTTCTGTATGATATGCTGTTTATGAGATTGTGTGGACGGACAGACAGACAGACAGACGGATGGACGGACGGATGGGCAGATAGACAGACAGACGCGGTGATTACTATAGGGCAAGTCCATTGTCACATAAAGAAGCCACCTGCCAAGTTTCATTAAATTATTTTAAGTAATTCTGTATGATATGGTGTTTAGGAGAAAATTGACAAAAATCGTGAGTTTTTGCATTAAAAAGCCCATTTTCACCAAAAACTTGGACCGATAAAGGTAAATCCTTCAAAAGGCACATCTGCGTATCATAGCTGAGGCATATACTAAGTTTCATTAAATTATTTATAGCGATTCTGTATGATATGGTGTTTACGCGAACATTGACAAAACTCGTGAGTTTTTTGCATTAAAAAGCCCATTTTCACACAAAATCTTGGACCGATAAAGGTGAATCCTTCAAAAGGCACATCTGTGTATAATAACTGAGACATATACCAAGTTTCATTACATTATTTTAAGCGATTCTGAATGATATGGTGCTTACGAGAAAATTGACAAAAGTCGTCAGTTTTTGCATTAAAAAGCTAATTTTCATCCAAACTCTTGGACCGATAAAGGTGAATCCTTCAAAAGGCACATCTGCGTATCTAAACTGAGGCATATACCAAGTATCATTAAAAGATCTTAAGCGGTTCTGTATGATATGCTGTTTACGAGATTTTGTGGACGGACAGACAGATGGACGGACGGACGGACGGACGGAGGGAGGGACGGACGGACGGACGGACGGACGGACAGACAGACAGACAGACAGACAGACGGACAGACAGACAGACGCAGTGATTACTATAGGGCGTCCACACCTTCCGGTGCGGGGGCCCTAATAATCATATATAGGCGAAGAATAACCAACATTGCCATATTTATCCTGATTGGATTTAGGTTTCTTAATCGCCATGCCTTCCTTTTAGCTCATTTCCCCAATTTTACCATTGAAATCGTGATTATCAGTTTAACAGTTTTCAAATAACTGTATTTTGAATTGTCCGAATCACATCTCAAATGTCTATAATGTACACCTTTTAGTGTTATATAGGGTACTAATACCTCGCCATCTTCGGATCGAAACATAACCATCTTATCAGATATTTGGGAGCTCTGGGTCTTAACAGAATATTCTGACCCAGCAACAGACATACTGTCATCTATATCACTTGCCTCTGCCACTGATTCAGAAATGGAATCTGTTTTATGGCGTCTAAGATTAACTATGTTGCCTTTAATCGCCTCGTCTACTACGTCCATCGCCGGAAACGTATCCCCTGCACCAGCAGCTTTCGGACTCTCAGCATCATTTGCAATTTCTGAAAACTGACTTAGTAAAGGAAACAGGCTTAAAGGAAAGCCAGCGACACTATCTGCAGATTGTGATCAGAATTTCCATTGAGCATGAGCCAAAGGCTGTGTCAGAGAGAATTCCTCTTCACTTAAATTATCATCATCAGATACAGTATTGGCTTGTTCATTGGATTTCTTACTGTCATCTGGCGTAAGACTTGTTAGTTTCCAAAACATCAATGCCGTCACTGATGTTTTTATTACCGGATTGTTGCTTTAACTGGCCCCTGTACCAAAGAGTCAGGATAAATTTGCCATCGATAGAATGTTTATTAGGCAGCGGTTTATCTAGATTATCAAAATAAACCCTCCTTATTCCATTATCAAGGGCCCTGTCATAATGGTGTGTCTCCATTTCAATCTTCAAGACTTGCCCACACTGAAAAAGCCTTAATTTTCACTACCAGTTTGGCCGACTCACTTTCCTCCACCACACACTCAGCACGCTTTACTATGAGCTCACTATCCACCAGCTTATTCATTACGTCATCATTACCAAGCGTGATGTTCCAGATATTTCGAGCAATGTTGATAAGTCCTTTAAGGACCAATGGACCAGTACCAACAACCTCTTTGAGGCCATTATAAACATAAATAGCTGCAACGTCCCATTCGTTTGTAACGATGCTTAAACTCAATGCCCTTTTATATTCTGAAGACATTTTTCACTAGCAAACAGCCCGGGATAATTTCCAGAGACAGTAGCTTATGTAAAAAAGATTTCATTTTAAGTCTGACTATATCTGCCTTCAACGCCGAAGCGAAGGAAGAGAGTTGGCAAAAAGGGCCACTCTCTTGTTCAAACAAAAGCTAAGTGTAGTGTGTGTCAACCTAGTGAAATTATAATTAATGTGATGCACGCTGTATTACGTGAAGACGGGCAGATGATTTCCGAAGAATTCAAAGGCTGTCATCTTATGTGGGTCCAAGATACTGTATTGGTAGTTGCTGCTTTATTTATGTGGGCCTTCTGCTATATTCTAACCTACAATTTAGTCGTTAGATTTGCTTCCAAGCTTTGGCCGCAAGTGGCAGGGATTCCTACCTATCCTTTTGACACATGAGCCTAACTGGCGAAGATGCTCGGTTTCCCGAAGGTCACCCTACAGAGTATCTTCCTCAGAAAGGCAGCGTGCGGACATGTTTCGGAATGACAGCATCCGGATTATATAATGATCCTGTGACATATCACACCACAATTATATATATCATCATTAGGACACGTTACTATTTACACAAGCAATTTGGAAAGCGCATAAGTATTTTACATCAAGGAGTAAGAGGCAGAGATCCATCTCTGGGACCCTCCC
Organism: Chaetoderma sp. LZ-2023a; assembly: GCA_034401795.1. Lineage (NCBI taxonomy): Eukaryota > Metazoa > Mollusca > Caudofoveata > Chaetodermatida > Chaetodermatidae > Chaetoderma > Chaetoderma sp. LZ-2023a. The sequence continues at coordinate 9,687,683 of CM067370.1, read as the reverse complement.
GTGAGGGCGTGGTGGGTTCCAAGACCGCACCTAGTCACCAGATAGAGGGAGATCTGCGTCCTATCCATCACCCGTGTGTCGGGGAACTAACGTTTGCCTGTCGTTAGGGTTAAGTTTCAGAATACCCAGAGATGCACTGCAGGCCAGTTTTACATAATATACATCTTTTCACCGTGCTTCCTACTTTGGCGGGGTTATCTAAGCCAGGTAGTATCCGAAGATACAGAGGGGATGTATGCAAAATCGACACTTTGGTCTTCACCGCTCGGAAACCCCAATAGTTTCCCAGAGTCAGATCATGCCAACGTGTCGATGTAGTTCCAGACAATTATTCAGCCTTGCGGCTGGAGGAGCATACAAAGAGACAATCACTCAATATAATAAAAGGCCCTAAGGTGTTTAGCCAATTTTTTATATCAAACTTAGGCCATTTTTGTGTCGCAAACCAAATTCTGCTGTTTTTTCATTATTATTTCATGTTATAATTGGCTAGGAAAGTATTATGAAGAGCTAGAAGGTTAGGAAAGTTTAGTTAAGTACGTCAGTTCCACAAATAACCATCATGCAGGAATAGTATGTCGCTTGCAGAAGATCTCGCCTTGTCTGACAGCTCAGAAGACACGGCCCCTGTGAACATCGGCAAGAAATATCCTTCTACTTCCACATTGTATGATGGACAGCCATGCAAGCATGCATTTCCCAGAAATTTGGACTTGAAACTTCACGTCAATCACGACCATTTACTTCAGAGGGCATACTGTGCGGACTGCAAGTACCTATATTCTGCCACGCGGTATGGTGTAACACATGCGTTATCATTTAAGCATCGTGTGTTCGTTGTGACATTAAAGCCTGGTGAGCAAAATGAGGACACAGATATCCTCGCTCCACGTTTTGAAAATAGACTTCCAATTGTAGTAATTCGGACTGGTAAGATGGTCAAAACTAAATGTACAAAAAGATGACAACCTGACTTTACGCAAGTAGTTTCATCATCCGCAACACAGCCAGCCAGCTCCAGGACTCCAGCAACCATCATCACAGCACCAGCAACACTGTGGTGGTGGCGGCAGTGGTGGTAGTGCCACTTGCTTGAGGCCGGCTGAATAATGCGGAGATGTTGCGTGATGATGTCGCTCCAGTGGTATCAGATATTTTCCTAATTTGTACAGCCTGAATAAGTCTACTCGCGGATGTTCTCAGTACCACTTAGATCTCAGGTTGGTGAGCTATGCGGTGTTTCCCCGAGTAAAATCTATCCGGCGTGGTAGCTTTTCTGATGGCAGAATCTACTGGAATGATGGTGCTGCGCATGGATGTCGGAATGCTGGTATGCAGTGTTGAAGTGGTGATTGCGGCTTCTGTGAGACTTATCTGCTCGTCGATAACTAAACTTAGCAGAGATATTGAACTGTCGGAAATGTCCTGTAATACCGGATATGAATTTCCCCAGTTGTTATCACTACCAAAATTGGCTGTCCTATCACGGATGCGGATGGTCTTGCAGTGCTGAGTGTTGCTGGTGTGGTCACTACTGGTGGTGATGGGTGCTGGAGTCCTGGAGCTGGCTGGCTGTGTTGCGGATGCTGAAGCTACTTGCGTAAAGTCACGTTGTCATCTTACCAGGCTTTAATGTCACAACTAACACACGATGCTTAAATGATAACGCGTGTGTTACACCATACTGCGTGGCAGAATATAGGTACTTACAGTCCGCACAGCATGCTTTCTGGAGTAAATGCTCGTGATTGACGTTAAGTTTCATGTACGAATTTCTGGGAAATGCATGCATGCACGGCTGTCCATCATACAATGTGGAAGTACAAGGATATTTCTTGCCGATGTTCGCAGGTGCCGAATCTTCCGAGCTGTCGGACAAGGCAAGATCTTCCGGAAGCGACATACTATTCCTGCATGATGGTTCTTTGTGGAACTGACGTACCTAACTAAACTTTCCTAACCTTCCTAACCCTTCATAATACTTTCCTGGCCAATTATAACATTTAATAATAATAAGAAAACAGCAGAATTTGGTTTGCGACACGAAAATGGCCTAATGCCCGATCTTCCCTAGTGTCGAGTTTGGAGGGAAGATGAAATTTCAGTGCATGCTTTCCTCCTTTTATACTTCTTGGTGACGTCACAGGAGGGCGGACGACCAAATGTTTCAGAGTAAGCCGGTCTCTCTTTATATGGAATTATTTATCTTTCATTCTTCTGGAGTCCGATTATATCTTCTCTTCGTCAAAAGAAGGTAAATATATATATATATATATATATATATATATATATATATATATATATATATATATATAAAGGTAGGACAGCTGTCTTCACCTCCATTCGGCGAAAAATCGGGTTTCCGATCAACGTTAAAATCCGGAACTATTTATTCCTGTGGACGCTCACCTTTTAATTCGCATGATGCGGTTTTTCAAGTTGGATGCTTATAAACTCGGCTGTTCACATTTCAGGCTGGAATGCCCGATGGGGTGTGGGAGAGCGTGATGTCCTCAGCAGCCGTGGCTCCGACTCACCACCTCTCGCCTCCTCCATCACGCTGTGGTAGTTTCGTCAAGGCCGGTTATTTTGTTTATAGCCTTTGCTACAATTTACTGGAAAATAGAAGTGATGATCACGTGGTTCTTGTTTTGAATGCATGTAGTTGATCGGAAACTTAGGCAATCTGTATATGGGTGGAGTTTTGATGCTGTTGACTATACGTATTTGATACGAAAAAATGAAATATATGTTTTCCTTATTTTGTTCCTTAGAACAGCGTCCCTTTATATGCGTGTGGGCTTGTACATGCGCCACATCTTGTGTGTAGTAGATTTATTCCAGCCCGTGTTGATTAGTGGCTGGAATACGTAGGTAAGAGAATATTTGAAATTCTCCACAGTGTTATACTGTCTAAGTTTTGATGCTGCTTCATCAGTTTGCACGATAATGATTTGTATCCGCAGTAGAACAGTCGTGTTCTTAATCTAAATTAGGACAGTATAGCTGACAGTAATGTATTGTTTGGTTTAAACGGCTCCATGTCTTGCGGATTCCACGTCTACTGTCCCTACCAAGCAGGACTGTATTTACCGGGTGGGCGGACTGCCAAGCACCCTCCTCTATGAGTAAGACTAATCACACCTCACCTAGACCAAACTTGATTATTACGGTACAGCTTGGAAAGTGTGTGCCACAGTTTACAATTTTACAATACCGTCGTATGGAGATTGTGATACAGTCATCCTGAGTGTCTTTGTCTCTGTCATGTTGATGAATTTGATTGATACGCATGGCTGCTTATCTGTGGATGCATCTTGCACTGTCGTGAAATGTGAAATACTGTATTTCTGTTGGCCAGGGATACTGCGATGCTTGTAGTGTCAGCTTTATCGGACATGATGCATTTCACTCTGTAATGGCCAAGTCCTAAGACGGGACAGAGTTACTTTAGAGAACAGATGAACAAGATGGGTGCTGTCGTACTTGAATCAGACCATTATCGAATTTCTGTGGCTGCGATGTTGTTCCTCCTTTCCATATGATCGGTTATCCGCACACCGGATAAGGGGGTGTTTGCAGAAAATCTTGGCTCGTGCTGATGATGGTGGTGTCCTGTTGTAGGGAAGTCGGGGTTGCTGTGTGACGCTGGCGTAGTGTGAGGTGGGCAGATCCAGTTTTCCAAGCTGGGGAATGCCGAGTCTGTTGCTGTTGCGTAAAGGTCAGGGTGAAGCGGGAGGGAATGTCACGGAATAAGGTATCTAACTTTTTCTATTATAAAAGCTAGGCGCATTCTATTCATGTTGTTGTTGCTGTCTATATAACCGGGTATGTATGTAATGTTCATGCAACAATGAATTGACGTATTCAGTCTTGCAGACAAGTGTGTTCTGTATGCTCCTGGCTTTCTCTGTCTTGTTGTGATGTTCTGACTGCTCATGGGGGCTTGGTAGGGCGGTTGTGTTTGGGGATGCCCTTTGGATGGGGATGGTTAGCTCCCGTTACATGTGTAGCTCATGGGGTAGTGTCGGGCCGTTCCAGTGTCTGATGTCGACTCGCCGTGCCGCAAGTGCACGACGAATGATGACGCTGGTTAGCTTCCAGTCTCGGGGTGACGGATCCTGTACGATACTGCCCTGCGGGTAGCAAAGACCGGCTCCTAAGGCCGGTGGAACTCAATTGTTCCGGTGGGGCCGTGCGACCATCGTCGCGAACATTAAATACTACAGTCTCATTCTAAGAGTGTGTGTCACCAGTATGCCTGTCCATAGCAATTTCGTGATCTATGGACTTACAAGATTTGATTGGTGACCTAATTAAACTAAGTCTATACAATAATTCTACCTAAACAGACTGTCAAGTATGCTAGATAAAAATAATGAGCATACAAAAATACAAGACATAGACACAGCCTGATGAACTTTTAAACGCGGTGCTCCAGGAGGTACCACACAGGCTCGTAGGTCCGCAAAGGTATCCCCGCAAGAGAGGCTCCCGTACACGAGACTTAACTAATTAACTTAATATAAGCTATTATACCTCTAAGCTGAAAGAAAAGAAAATTATCTTTGTATCGACGAAAAAATCATGAGCCTCACGCGGGCACTACTCCTAGTGCTAGTTTGGGTGAGGAGTATTATCCTCGCGTGGACCGTCGTGGCTGAATCCTTGCGATAGGCAAGTGCCTCGCGTGGGCCTCCGTCATGGGAACATTTTGCCACTGCTTAAAGCGGGGGAAGAGTGGTAGTAAAAAAGGGGCCCACTCTAATATTTAACCAAAATGCTGGAAAGAAAAGACCATACCTAGTAGGATTATGACTATAAGGTTGCGTGCTGTTGTACGTGAAGATGGGATGGAGGATTCCCGAAGGATTCCCACGTCACCGTCTTATGTAACTTTCAGTATGCTGAATTATTAGTTGCCACTTTTATTTATGCGAGCCTTCTTCTATGCTTAGACTTGTATTTAGTTTTTAGGGACAAGAATTATTTTAGGCCGCAAATGGCTGGCGTCTACATAGCTTTTAAATACGGCTGTCATTGAGGACAGATGCCCTAAGACATCAATGCTGAAGACAGCGTGCATACATGTTACATAGTAAGCTCTCTCAACTGGATAAGAATCCGGACATCTCGCTCCGTAACCACATAAAACGTTATAGGCCATTGGTTACTTTTCACGAAAGCATTTTTAGGCAACTGATCTATCGTTATGGTGGGATAAGAGAGACGAATACCCACCGTAAATGTCCTTCCCGTGGCAGATCTAAATATCATGCCCAGACATTGTTACGGAATTCGGTGGGGATGCGCATCTCGCCCGTCACCAGGTTTTATGGAACTAACTTTTTAACCTGTCGTTAGGTTTAAACACAAGTTGCCCAGTTATTCACTGCGGTGCGGGAGGATTGTTCAGCAGATTAAAGAAAATAATAATTAAGACATGTTTGCGTAGTGCTTTCCTACGTTGGCAAAGGTGCTAACTACTAAGTATCCGAGGATACAGAGGGAATGTATGTGATACCACACCCTGGCCATCACCGCTCGGAAACCCCAAAATAGTTTCCCAGGGTCGGATCAGCCCATAGTGCTGACCGGGACATCCAAGCAATTAAGAAGCCATAAGGCGTGGTGGAACATGAAGAGAGACAATAACTTTAGGTATTTTTGGCCAATCTTACACAATCTTGCCGGAGTGGGGGCTAAATTCTCGCAACTACCGGGAAAGAGGCGTACACTACGGGTTTCCTAATGAAGAAATTGTCTCTAATCATATTAAACCTATCCTATCGAGCTGAATAGAAAAGGTTTTTAGTCAGTAGCATGCCAGGCTAAACAGAGTTATAGCACGGGCAGGGACCTCAGGGAAAAATTGTTGGTGGCGGGAAATAGTGCTGGATATATAAATGTTGCTGCATAGTGTTTCCTACGTGCACTGCAGTCCTATATTTTCTACAATTAAACAAAACATAAGAACTGATGGTCACTGGCCATATATATAAACTAACCAGAATAATCAATACAGTGTAAAATGATCAGAATTATATCTCTATAGTACAGGTTAAGAAACCTACTAAGGTGCGGTTAGCGAAAACACCTTATAGAAAATAAAAATAACTATAAACAGATACATAAATTATAACTAGTGGTCCTAAGACGGTTACGGTGTCTTTTAGTCATCGGGACTGTTTATACGGGTACGATATTTTTAGCAAAAATACAATTAACGGAATAATTAAAATTTTAAGTATAGTTACTTGAATATCGGTAGCCATTCTTAGGTCTGGGCTATCGTGTTACTGAAATTGATACGTCACTCTTAGGTTGACGTGAGTTAATGCATTATCAGGAAGCTGGAAAGTTCCCCCAGGCTGGTTTCCGCGAACATGATTCCTGCAAGCAGCTCATGACGGAAGCGGATCAAACTCAGGACTGTAATCACTATATAGAATGTCTAACGAGTAGTCAGCAAGGGATAGAATAACATTGCTGCTGTGACGAAAGTTCCCGTACACCGATGGTACAGATGGAAGTTGCCAAACAACCCGATCATAAGAGGGGGTTGTTAAATGCGGATGAAGATACATAACTAACCTTAATGGTGCGGGGTATGTCAGCCAGCTCTGGAGACGTACCGGGCAAAGTTTACTTGATGCAGTCGAAAAGTTTAGAGGAACCTGCACGACATCAATGCGGGGACGGTTAAATAAACACTTTTTGGCGTGGCCGGCATATCCGGCGAGTCATGCACCAAAGAACATCGCTGCCTCTACATCTGCAAAATCGCATTTTCAGGCGGGAAAGGCCTCACCGCAAATTCGTGTTCCGAATTAGCTCTTGATATATTCGTGAACAATATCTAAAAAGTTCCAAAATGCTCCCGCAAGCAACGGAAGTTACAAAATTGTTTTTAGTGCTGTGGGTTGGATTACTGGTGACTATGGGAGAGAAACCGACAGAAAGCGAAGTGATCTGCGTATGCCTCTCGTCCTGATGGTAGCTGACACAGGTCCAACCTATTCTGCCCCTGGCCGAGGATGCTCTCGAACTCTGGATCTCGTCTCCTTTTATACTACCCGTGACGTCACAGGCGCAGACTCCAACCAATCATCAGTCGAGCAACAGCCAATCAGCACGTAGCTAATAATAACGCAATCGAATGTTCTAGAACATTCTAGAAGTTCTGCGTCACATGGATATGACGTCACGGCAATATTTTGAAGCCAATCAAAAAGGGTTTTCGTGGATAACTCAGCCATTTCTTAACCGATTTTGAAATGGTTTACAGATTTGGAAAGCCCGTCGAATTCTAGTCTTGATTAATACCAGATTCGGCGGGAATAGGTATTAGAAAGGATTATATTGTACCGTCTCGGTACTCTAAAAGCGTCATCCCATCTTGGTCGTAAACTACACGCTCTCTCAAAAATAGTATCTAAGCATGCACATGCACATTATGCGCTTTAACGAACTTAGTCATTTTTATAACGCGATCTCTCCCATAGGCTCATATACGCTTATGGCTCTACCCAGTGGGGCATGTTCAGGAAACGAATCCAGGACGTGCGGCGCGTACCCAGCTTGGCTGGTATGGCCAGTACCCATCCGGTCGATCCGAACTACACATGGCAGTTGATACTCTGTTATAGTTTTCAATTAAGTACTGGGAATATTCGAGCCGAGAGTCTGCTGAACAGGCTGCTTCCCTGCCCACCACCAGCGCTGGGGGTGGGGGTGGGTGTACGGGATGCTACCGCCTCTGTAACAGCTGACTCTCTCATATCTGAAGATTGACAGTCAACAGACTATGAGTGGAGTGTGAAATGGACAGGACCAGTGATGTTTGAACTTGGTGCATAAATGAGAGACGCGGTTGGCGTGGGGGTGGAGGTGCCAATTGATGGGGTGCACCTTGGAGTGGGTGTGGTCTTACGATTTCAGGGCTTAGAAGGGTGGGCCCAGCTGTTGAGTTTCCTGTTCTCTGCAACAGGCCAATGCCTCATCAAGCCGCTTCACTTCCATTCTATTTATTACATGTTCCACTCCACAGGAAGCATAGCCTGGGGCAGGCTCAGCTTCCGCTTGTGGTACCTCTATAATTGGGGTAATAGTATGAAGTGGCTGGGAATGTGACGAGGTCGGCGGAACAACGTTATCGTCCTTCCCCTTGGACAGCACAAACACATGTCTTCAGATACGACTTCCCAGATCGTGTAGACCCGCTCTGGGGAGAGAGAGGGCGAGTACGTATCTCGTCATCATTCTAAGCATTAGTTAATTGTTCACCGGAATTCTGACTTGGTAGGAGAAGATCCAATCTAGCACCACGGTGCTCTGGACTAACGTTGGGAATACCTGTTTCCGTAGAGACATCTGTCTGGGTACCGGTGCTATGCGGAACGCCCAGTCCGAGCTCTGGTACTGGGTCGTCACCAACACGAGCTCTGGTTCTTGGTCATCACCAACACAAGGTTTAAGTCGATTGAAGTGGATGACTGAGGTCAGACCATCTGAGGCGCGGATAAGGTAGGTCACGTCCGACTTCTTACCTACTACCACATAGGGGGCCTTTCCACTGGTAACTCAGTTTACTCGGCACGTTTGCAGAACGTCGCGAATCGTGAACCCAAACCATTTCCCCGCCTCATATGGGTCTCCATGAACTCGCCGGTCATGTCACATTTTCTGATGCTGGTGTGCAGTGGATAAAGTTGCTCTCACTAGCTCACGGGAGTGTTCTATCCCTTGTCGCATGAGCTCTACATAGAGACGGTGACTTTTTCTCTCCTGGTACCCTGGGCATAGCCAGATCCAGGGGTAAGGCTAATTTATGGCCTAACATTAACCGAGCAGGGGTATAACCCATACTGGAATGTGTCAAAGTGCAGTATGCCATGAGCATGTATGGGAGTCGTAAATCCCAATCGCGACAATCATGGTGTGTTTCCATAGTTAGCATCTCGGCCAAGGTGCGGTTGAACCTTTCTACCATTCCATCACTCCGTGGATGATAGGGCGTCATGCGTGTTTTGAATGTATTAAACAATTTGCAAAGCTCGGAGATCAGCGGGCTCTCAAAATTACTTCCTTGGTCAGAGTGCATTTCATAGAGCCTACCGAAGTGGCAGAACACATTGCTAGTCAGGACCTCAGCTACTGTGGATGCCTCTACCCACTTCATACACTAATCATGCAATACGAGGATGTACTTGTTTCCTTCATCCATCATATTCAAGTGTCCGAGAACATCAATAGCCACTCGCTCCCACGGTGCACCAGCAATTTTAACTTGTAATGGTGTATAATGGCATGGGACAAATTTGGTGACCCATGCCTTCACACTATCATTTATCACGATCCGGTGGATCCTCTATTTGATACGATCCGCTGTACGTTGTACGGCCAAATGTCCAGCGTTGTTGTGGATTTGTTGCAAAATTGTCACACTATAACACTCAGGAATCACTATCCGGTTATTAATGTAGAGGATGCCACCTTGGATATGACACTCTCCAAAACTTTAAGGAAAGTGGAGTAACAGACTCCTTAGGAGGACGTCCCCCCTCCTGGATCCCCGTGTATATGTTCCATGTTTGCGCATGTGTTGCTTGTTCGTGAGCAACTGTCTCCAGATCCCACTCTGCGCACCGCAATTCGGGGAACATGAGAGATGGCTGTGTTGTATGTGTCACGGTGGTGGCCACTTCCTGTTCATCCTTGAGCCCGATTCAGCTCAAGGCATCGATATTTCCATGCAGTTTGCCGGGTCTATAAACAACATTGAAGTTAAAGGCCTGCAGGGATTCCCGCCACTTCGCTACCTGGCCCTCCGGATGTTTAGGTTTCTGAGCCAGCGTAGCGAGGCATGATATGTATGTAGGGTAAAGGGGCACCCGTACAGTGTTTGTAATATTTGACAAAATACACCACATCTAACAATTCCCTCTTAGTGGTCGCGTAATGTTTCTCTGTCCTGTTCAGTGTACATGAACCATAACCCAGTACCTGCTCCATTCCATCTTCTGTGACCTGAGATAGAACTGTACATATTGCTTAAGCAGATGCATCAGTGTCTAAGATGAAATCGAGGTTATGGTTAAGATGAGCAAGAATTGGTGCGGTTTTCAAACGTTCCTTCAGTGCCCTGAAGGAATCTTCACACTCACTTATCCACTCGAATGGTCGATCCTTTTCGGTGATCCTGAATAATGGTGATGCAATCTCAATAAAGTGACAGATGTATCGATGATAGTACTGGCAGAGACCGAGGAAACTCTGGGTGTCTGTGACTGAAATGGGGGTTTGCCACTCCGCTACTGCTTTAGTTTTTGGTAGGTTGAGTAGCCACTCCATCGCCTGATATGATGTGTCCCAGGAACTCGACGCTCTGTTTGAAATGATAACACGAAATTTGCGGTATGAAAACGCATTAAGACCGTCTCCAAGTTGGACAGTCTACTCAAAAGAAGAGCCAAAGACGATTACATCGTCGATGTAACAGAGACAGATCTCCTATTGCAGGGTAGTTAATACCTACTCAATGAGATGCTCAAACGTTCCAGGAGCATTGCACAAGCCGTAGGGCATCTTGCGGAACTGAAAAAGACCGTCCCAACAAACAAATGCAGTATTCTCCCTGTCAGCCTCACCCATGGCTACCTGCCAGTACCCACTAGCTAACTCACGGGTGCAAAACCACTTGGCTCCAGATAAGGAATCTAAGACCTGGTCGATCGAGGGTAACGGATCATTAAGGCAGTGGTAGTTTATACAAAACCGCAAAGATCCATTCTTTTTGCCTGCTAGTACTATGGGACTGGTTCAGGGGGTGCTGAAGTCTCTATAATGCCTGTCCGCAACATGCCGTTCACTTGTTGATGTGCCTCCGCCTCATTATAAATGGGAAGATGTCGTATGGGTTGTCAAACTGGTCGGATGTTTCCAGTGTCGATGGAGTGTCGCACGAGATGAGTTTTGTCCCAGATCCATGTCTCCATCCAAGAAACTTTCGCGATACTTATATACTAGTTTCCGTATGTCACGTTTATGAGACTGCGCCAATCCAACTGTGGCGCACAAATTTATGTCATGCAGATGTTCTCGCAAATTATCAGAAGTTGTTGCTGATGTAGGTGGAGGAGGGGGTGTCTCCAATGATATCACATCCACCAAATGGCCGCAACGAACTCCTGGTACTAGTGTTATTGGGTCTGCTGTGCCATTGAATACCCTAACTGGTATACGATCCTTATTGGTGGTGTCCATGATCATTCGGAGACGGGCGCATTATGAGGCGATCGTGTAATCAGGGTCGGGTTCCAGCATAGCTATGTGTGTGTGTGTGTGTGTGTGTGTGTGTGTGTGTGTGTGTGTGTGTGTGTGTGTGTGTGTGTGTGTGTGTGTGTGTGTGTGTGTGTGTGTTGTTTCCTAACTGTTGTGTGGTGGCCCATAAAATTTCCTCCTGTCCCGGCTCAACTGTGGCCGTAGATGCCAAAATCACTGCACAGGTGTCGTACAGTGATGATTCCGGGCCAAGGGGTATGCGTCGGCCGTGTATGTCTAGTTCCTGTTGTCTGCAGTGCGTGACCGCCTCCGTGGCAATGAGGAAGTCAGAAACGAGTAGGGCATTGTTTTGAATAGAGGCAATTAAAACTCGCTGTATGAATTGCATTTCCTGTATCTGTATTACGGTAGCTGATTGTAAAAATGTGTGTAGGCCTAAGGGGTGGCTTTTTCTGAGGTGGGATGCTCTCATATAAGCGCTTGTTGAAAACTGTGATGGAAGCTCCAGTGTCGACAGTGGCACTTGTTGAAATGCCACTATACAGACAAGCACATTTATGTATTACTTTGCCCTGTGCCTGTGGAAGAGTTTCCAATGATACTGTCTGAGGAATTTCTTTTGGTGCAGTATCATCCTGTAAGTAGTCCGTCTGTTTTTGGATAGCTTCCGTGAGTGCTATTGGTGGCTGAGTGAGGAAGGGGCCAAACCGTCGTCGTTGCTGCTGTGATTGCTTAGGCGATAACGGAGCTGGAGGTAGCAATGGTGGTGCTGTTGATGCTGGTGTGGCGTACCGTGAATTTGTGTATAAAGCAGTCTGGACAGGACTGGTGACGTCTCAGATAAGGGTTACCTGTGTGAGCCACTTTTTGCAATGCATCATTGGATGTTAGGTAGATGCGCAAAAGAAGCAGTGACGGCGTTTAGGTTTGCCATTCTTAGGATGATGCTTTTTCTTGCGGATCCATGATGCTGAATGCTGACTGTATTCCGTGTCACTGCTACTGCTGCTGGATGCAGTGGGTGATGCTGTCAGGACGTGTGAGTTGCATACCACCAAGGGGCGCCGGGTGTTAAGTGCTTTGGCGGCGAGTCGTGGTGCTTGTATAATCGTTGTTTCAGTGGAGGTGCTACACCTAACGACTGCCGGTGAGGGAGTGAGGTTGCAGGGTCACAACCTCTCGCAGAGGGAGATATCCGTGCCGTGGGTGCAGTGTGCATCGTTGATACCGATATATTTGAAGCCGGGTGTGTATGATTGCATACTGTCGTGGAAGTGTGATTTGTTGTGTTGGCCACCTGACGTTGTTGTCCGGAGGCAGCAGCTGAGCCAGGTTGTGAGACTGGGTACCGAAGTGACTGTAATCGGTGCCCATTCTAGTTTAACAGGGACTCAGGTTGCAGTGTATGTCGGTCAACGGTAGGAGTTATAGATGGAGGACGATTTGGACATTGCTCCTTGCAGTAGCCCGGTTGACCACATCCAAAACCTATGTTTGGCGGCTGTGTAGGCACTACCATAATTGTTGCTGGTCGTGTTGTCGATTGTGTGGCGACCATGCTGCTAAACGTGGTAACTAAGTTGGTGAGTGCGGAGATCTGTTTCGTTATATCTTCTAACCTATCGTGCATGTTATGTTGATTGTTGTTATTGTGCTGGTTCTCACGTCCTGGGACGTTGTTGTTTCCCCCCCCCCACCCCGGATGGGACTGGCCATGCTCTCTTCCTCTAGATGCGTGGTTTTGACAGGTGGGGTGTTCTGCTTGTGTGGTGTGCGGGTCGATTGCTGATGTGGATTAAGATGCAGAAGTGGTGTCGGCGCCGATTAGGAGGTTTGCATCATTCACTTCATTAATTGGATGCCATTGGTGGCGATTTGCTTTTTCCCACTCAAAGAAATTCTCAATCCGGACCGCAGTCATTGTTAGTGACTGAAGGCTACCATGTTCTGAGAAATAATTTTTCCTTGAGGGCGGGTTCCCCGCTCAATGCGTCAATGAAGGTGTTTAGATGTAGATGCGTGACTCCCTCATGATTCGTGCAGGGGTCGACGCACGTAACTGGCCGTGTCCCCGAATCTTTCCGACAACACGCTTTCCAGTTCTGTGTATATTGGTGTGGAGTCTGATCCCAAATCTTCCAGGAATTGGAGTGATTTTCCCGACAGTTTTGCAGCCAGATACTCTCACATTTGCTGATCTATCCACCGGTTTGTGTGACTAATAATTTCAAATTGGCACTTATAATTAGCCCAATCATTCTCTCCGCTAGATTCAGGAGGGAGAATGATCCGGCCATGGCCATGATATAGTTTTATAGGCACAACTCCAGGTGGTGGTGCTGGGGAGAATGGCGTGAACGTGGATGCTGTGTTGGTAGTGGTGTTGGTGGTTGTTCCCACTGATGTTTTCTCTGATACTGTATCTGTGATGGTGATTCCCTACAATAATGTTGAGCGCAATATGTTGGTTCTGCCGAATACTGCCCTGATGCAGGTGTATAGATGGGTGTTGGTCTGCAGACTGGTGGAGGCATACTGTAGACGATGCGGACACTGTATCGGCTGCTGTGGCGGGTGTTCTTCGTATGGAGGTGGTCCAGGAGACTGATGGGATGTGTGACATGTGATGTGGTTCTTCTGGAATATTGTTGAAAGGGAGGTGCCGCACCTCCCGATTCGTATCGCAGTATTGATGGGTAATAAGGCGATGACGTTTGTACCGGAGGAGATGTGGGACATGGTGCATGAGGTGCAGGCCATTGGTCACCCTGCGATGACGTTGGTGAACAGAATGCTCGTGAAAAATTAGTATGCCCCCGTAGGGTCTTTGTGATGGTCGACTGCGATCAGGCAAAGGTGTTGGAGTGACTATCATGGATATCCGACAATGATGTATTGAGTAACTGCCTGCGAGGCATTGCGGAATGTCCCCTCGCTGATCGGCGAATATACGTGTAGAAATGGTGCTGGTTGTTCCACACCGGGGAAATTTCTAGCATAGTCGGTGAACACGTGCGCTATTCTCCCGTCATATGATGCTACCTCCATATCTAGAGATTTCTGACTGTCTGATGAAGGAGACTATAACGCATGTGTGGTGAGTGTTGGCATGGGTTCGCTTCTCGTTCGAGCCCCACATTGGGCGCCACTTGTAGCTCGCGGGGTACGTGCTGGTCAGTTATGTGGCTCCACTCCATTACACTGCATGTACAGAATGTGTGGGAGGGCTGGTTAGCTACGGTTCTCGGGTTCACGGATCCCATATAACGACTCCGAAACGTTCCAGTGAGGCTGTGTGACCATTGCCTCTGAGATTGAACCACACGGTCTCATCCCAACTATTTGTGTCACCGGTATTATGGTCCATAACTTAATTTAGGAGTCTGGACATGATAATTATAAATATAAAAAATATAAATACTATACAATAATATATATTATACAAACAAAACAAAATAACTAGGATGGCTGCTTGCCATATACATACATAACTATTACAGTGTCATCAGTAGATCAGGTCATCGGACATTGCGGTGCTTGTTAGTTGTAAGCACAAAAATAAGGATACTATTTACAGTTAAAAGAATATAGACTAAAAAAAGCGGTCTCAGACGACCGGGGAAGTACCTACTAGTCATCAGTAGCTATAACGGAATGAATGAATAAATATAATACTACAATAGTACAGCTCCTTGAGTATCTATTGGTCATCGCTATGGAAAGAGTTCACAAAACACTGCAGATGCTGTGTTACAGACGAGGAACGCGAATGGCACGTTTCTCAAGTTGCTGGGAAATCTCTGCAGGCAAACTGTTGATGCGGCCCACTCTCAAAACGGTGAAGAAGAACGACTGTAAATGGATGTCCACTAGATAGTCATAATAACTAATATAATAATTTAAACAGTATGTTATAAAGTGTCCATCTGGTAACGGTTGTTTGAAAGTTGCCCATAACAGAGAGGGCTACAGCTGTAAGTAAACAATGCATGCACATAACTGGGTACACCGTACATGATACATCGCATAGCTCTTGTGGTGTACCAGGCAGAGTCCCACCAGACTGTGGCCTAAAAGTTAATTAAACACACGACATGCTGCACGGAAGTTTGAATACCACTTTTCAGCGGCCCATCCGCCTTTGTAGTGTTGGTAGTGAGGAAGTCTCTTCTATTTATTTAGTTGCCCACCCCCCCCCCCCCGCCATCCGAGGGCTTACAAAAACTGGAATGCGAATGAATGTTCGATTGCTGACCAGTGCAGGATAACTGAATTCTGAGAGGCACTGCTACGGCTAATAGGGAGCCACAGTCAGTGGCACTGCTCTGGCCACACAACCTACCACATGCTCTCTCTCGCCGAAGTGTGGTCTCGATTCTTGATTTTTCGCTCCTTTTATACTACTCGTGACGTCAGAGGCAGGAGGCCCAGCCAATCAGCGGGCGACCTGCAGCCCATCAGCATACAGCTAGAAGGGGTGATGATGCTATCACGTGATAGGCACATTCCCCATTGATGTAATACATACACGTGATTACAACGACCCAGTAATATTTTGAAAATAATTTCAATGAGCCATTTAAGGATAACTCGGCCATTTCTTGTCCGGTTTTGAAAAGGTAAACAGTTTTGAAATCCTCGCCTCACTCCGGTCCTAAGTCGTACCAAGAATAACGAGAATGCATTGATTCAAAGAAAAACGTGCACCAACTAGGTACACTTTAAGTATGCATTCTCTTCCAAAGCTGACACGTGTTGTCAGGGAAGCTCTGACATGCGCCCATGCGCGCCACGCGATCTCACAGACTTAGCCGTTTCATAGAAAACCTCTCTCATATGGCTCTATACACGTTTACTATCCTACTCAGGTGGGGGTGTACGCTTGGAACCTACCTGGAGCGGTCGCGCCGTACCCAGCCGAGCTGGAATGGTCCATACCCGTCCGGCCGATCCGCGCTACACCTTGACTACTACTACTACTACTACTACTACTACTACTACTACTACTACTACTACTACTACTACTACTTCTACTACTACAACTACTAGTACTACTACTACAACATCTACTACTACTACTACTACTACTACTACTACCAAGGGTACTTCTACCACTACCGTAGTAGGCCTAAATGGCGAGCATAGTTAACCAACAAGTGGTAACGCTACTTATCAATAATTAGCAGTAAGTTACTACTACTTATTGAGCCGATTCATGACCGGCAGGCTAAGTAGATCATTCGTAGTTTAACGTAGCACACCATAGGCCCAAATGGCGGCGAGTCTTTAAGTAACAAAAAGTCACGCCAGTTAGCTGATTCTTAAATTCCAGGCGGACGTAGTAGCCTTATGTAGTATCACAAAGCGAACCTATACAAACTATGACGACAAATTACCTGGGAACAAATCCGCCTACAGTAAACATTTACAGCAGGATACTAATTGTATATATGTAAGATGTCCTACTCCGTTAACCTAATGAACTCGAAAGTCAGATGAACTCACGAATATTGACCCACTGCTGCTGCTGCGCTCTCTCTCTCTCTCTCTCTCTCTCTCTCGCTCTCTCTCTCTCTCTCTCTCTCTCTCTCTCAACAGGGTTGTGAAGTACAATATTGTGAAAGAAATAGGAAATATGCACTTAGGGAAATATGAAATTATGAGATTCTAGCCAAAACATGGGCCAGTAAATGTTCTCAAGTCCCAATAGATCTCAGCAGCTGAGGCAGCCAGCATACCGCGGAGAGAACTTCGGGTATATTAGGGGTATTCTCCATCTCTCTGATCTCTCTGATGTCCAGCAGCTATATCGGAAAGCTGGTAAACTGGTGTCTGTGGATACTATGTTAATTCCTTAATCAATGTATGCAGACTACACCATTTAGACAGAATCACGCTGTGTGTGTGTGTTGCTTTCAGAATGTTAGAAAGCTGTTTTGCATTTTGAAACAATTTAGAGCTTCATCAATGTATGACCCAATGTGCTGCTAACTTGTCAACATTGAATATTCCGCCCACCCTGAGCATGGCAGCCAGGCTTTACTGCTGAAAGAGTAGTGTTTCGAAAGCAGACAATGATATTTATATTTCTGTTAATTAAATACTTGTTCCAAATAAGTAACTACATTTGAAAATAGTACATATTTGCTGTAACACGGCAGTCGTAGTGTTTGTATGCAATGGTGCTTTCTACACCTAAAGCGATATCCAGTAATGGTACTAGCTGATATATGAGCCATTGATCCACCAGCCAGTCATGTGTGGCCACCAGCCAGTCATGTGTGGATGTACACGCTGCATCAAGCACGTAGACGAAAAGGTCAGCCAGAGACCACAAATCACTGAAGAGATGTTAATTAATCATTGAAACAGTACATTCCATTCATCAAATGCTGGATCAAGATGCATTCATGGCAATTGTGATGTTTAATGGCCAGCTTTCTCTGACTCAAACAATGTCCGTTAGAGACTGGTTTCTTGCACTAACACGTTGGACACAATCAGCATATGTCAATAGTAACTGCACCCCCCCCCCTCCCCCACCATGATGCGTGGTACTATTATAAACAAATCAATATGATTGAGATTAGACAAATAAGATCGGCTTACAGAGATCATATGATCAAGCCAAAGTATTACAAATAGTAAGCTTTCAGCGCAATTCCATGCTGTTTACAGAGCTTGCCTAATGTCGAAATACATGGATGGTACTCTTATAGAGAGCATATTATCCTAGTCACTGGTAACCGAAATCTGATACTTGATATGTCGATGCTTTCACGTAAATTCCCATAGCATCTACAATATCGTATTTTGAGGCATATAGATTCCATTGTTATTCTAAATATAACACAACTAAGACTTATTGTGTTACTTTCATTTGTTTCACTTATGCATGGCGAATCCCTAGTATCTTCTGGCAGAATGTATTTATTAAAAGGTTTTGTTTCAAGGAAATTATATATGATATTCTGCTGATGTAAATTTTGTCACAAGATCTTCTGCTTCATTCATGACGAGGTAGATTACCTATCTCTCTTTTATGATACTATAGCTTTGCGAATGCTGGAACAATCATTTTTCCCCATATCTTTGTAATGAATGAGATAATATATGGATAAATAGCTTTCACTCTTATTATATCCGTGACACACCGGATAAGATAATCCATGCACTCAACATGACATTTTATCGAATGAAAGACCAGATCACGTGGTAGGAATTGATGACATTAATGCATTGCTTTTAGCGACATTATGCACGATATTAAATGAATAGTTTTCAATTGCTGACTTCATCTGTAAGATGACTAAGTGACCTTTCAAGATAGCAAATGTAAAATATACTGAGCCCTAAGTAATGATTTTGGGTAAATAATTTGATACGCTTACTCTGGACATTATATATACAATTTCTAACGAAATGGGGCATGTTTGAATACATTTTATTTATACAGAAGTTTTATCACCGCGCGTTATACGAGTGTATACGCTAACCTCTTCCGATATCATTAAAATGTCCATTTAAAAATGCGATAAAACTTTAGCCGTAAGACCTAGGAATCCCCGTGAAGCCTTATGATGGTGTCTATCAAGGTAATCAATTACTTCTCTAGTGGTTACGCCTCTTGTGTCAACTTAACCTTTTAATGGTCAAACTGACCAAAACAACCCTGCAGTTGTCTATTAGCAGGTCAAGAGAAGAGTATTTTTGAAAATTCACCACTAGAATGACTGGAACGGTAACCGAGCCAGCCATTCCAGTGGTGAGTTTTCAAAAATACTTCTGTAGATTTGCAAATGGATACTGGGTAGGCCAACGCTTGAATTTTCTTTACCATTACACCTTTAATGGCCAAGCCGGTCAAAGATTTCAGATGTAAATTTACAGAAAAATAGTCTTCTAATATTAAAGTTTCTTGAAATGTGTTGACCATTATAATGCTTAATGGATATAAATGGTATTTTAGCGCGTTGATGGGTTAAAGGTAATCGGTGTGCACCTTATGATCTGATGCAAAAGCACCATAAGTCAAACCCCGCTGCAATATAGGTGGTGCCTAGAAAAGCTCTAGACTTACCATCGAAAATAGTGTCGCAAATTACACACCTAATTAGCTAACTACAATACCTATTCATCCCATTGCATCATACACCTTAGTACCATTACACTGATGACCAGGTCTTATGAACATTACGTCAATTATTTTATTTGAAAATAGACAATAATCTCATTATCGCGCTGCACATATTTTAGACTCCATTGTTTTGTCTTACAAAATGGAAAATTAATTCATTCGACAATCTATGATGACGTCAGAAATTGTAGAGACATCACCCACTGTTCACAGAAGCATTGTTCCTGTGGGTGCCAGAAAACGTTTCTTATTAGTTCAGGTTGCGTGCAAATAGAGACTGTTGACTCGTGCTAATAGTTCTAGAGTTCCTGTCAGAGTGACTATGGGAATCTTATAATTGATTTTTGTCCTCCCGTGGATGTCACTTACCAGATGGTGTGCAGCCAACATCATAGAGAGCTATGTTAGATAGATACATATAGACAGCACTACAGTGAATTATGCCGTCAACATAAACACCGCTACTGTAACTTCTCTAATCCATATATACACCGCTACAGCGAATTCCCACGCCCATGTAAATACCCCTTCGGTAAATTCTCCCGTCCATATAGACAGCGCTATTGTGAATCTGCTTGTCCAAAAAGACACGGCTACTTTAAATTCTCATGTTCAAATAGAGACGACTACTGGGAATTCGCGTGTCGAAGTTGACATGGTCACTGTGAATCTTCCCGTCCATATACACGGCTACTGGGAATTCGCTTACCCAAATAGACATGGCTACTCTGAGTTCTACTGGCCACAGAGACACGGCTACTGTGAATTCTCCTGTCCACATAAACACGGTTACTGTGAACTCGCCTGTCCAGATAGACACGGCTACTATGAATTATTCTGTCCACATAGACACGGCTACTGTGAATTATGCTGTCCAAATAGAGACACGGCTACTGTGAATTCTCCTGCCCACATTAACTCTGCGTTTGTGTAAATTCTCACATCTACATAGACAGTGCTACTATGAATTCGCCCATTCTAAAAAACTGAAAGTCTATGTGAATGAATCCAAAGAAGAGTTCACAGAATATGCCTATCGACATCGTATGAATCCAAAGAAAATGATGATCCAAATCATGGCGGCGAACCATTGAGAAAAGAAAAATACTGGGCTCACTCCTCTTCAGTGCTGCTGACGTGGCGTCATGGGGAACATAGCTTTCCTGAAAGCTATGGGTTCATAGATCGAAGATGCACTGACGAAAATACTTTTGTATACAATATAACCTGCGTATCATTGATGCTGTGTAACTGTATCAGCTTGGCAGCTCCAAAGGCAGGTCTAAATAAACTTGGTGGCTGTCTCTAGAAAGACTCCGCACCATCACAGGACACCGATGGTCAGACAACATAGTTTCCAATGATGGACTATTCAAGATATGCACTACATCGCCGCTGCCAGTAAAAGTCTCCTATCAAAGATGTTCCATGTTTGGGCATTTGCTACGAATGTCAGAAGACACACCTGCACAAAGATCCTTGGAATTCCCTTGCTGGGAGGTGACTTTAAGAAGAACTCGCTACGCTCAGATGAGGTATTGACTTGAGGAAGCTACAGATTTTGGCTGAGGACAAGCCACCGCGATCGAAAGCGAATGTCAAAGCACTCCAAGCTGTGCATACTTTGGAATTCCTTAATAGTAAATCTTGTCTCGGAACGTCATTTCTTTCAAGTTTACGGAGTGAGTCCATCTCGTTTTTGTTGCATGACGTCATCGCGTGAATGATATTTTGATATTGATGATTAATAGCTAACAACAGTTCATCACCAGATAATTAATGAGATAACAAGCGGAATACTGGTGTTAATTAACCTAAATATTAGATCGGAGTTGGTGTCCCGTTTGGTAAGTGTATTAGACGGCAGCTTCCTCTAATCTGAAAACTTGTGTGACGTACTCTGAATCCACTTGGTTAACAATTCACGTGGTGATGTCATACCGTGAATTTAATGGCGTGGCAAAATTCATGGCATTAACCAAAATCTTAACTTTGATACAATTTCAGGAAATTTTTCAGCTTCTTGTTAATTATTAAATCTGTTTATTTAAATCTAATTTTCGTTTATGATCTCCATCATCATGATATAATGATACATATGTGAGAGAGCTTAGAAGTTGTAACAAGGTCGGCGCCACGTATATCGGACATTCCATGTCATGCATTGTTGGATGTTTGAATGTGTGCTAACACGCGATTGGGCTTTCTGTCATTCCCCAGTGTAGCCGATATGGCCTCATAGAATGAATTGCCAGAGAGCAACAGGATCACATCATGAAAGTGTTCAAAAAGTTTTCCAAAAAATACAAATTTCACATTTCATAGTGGTTCATTTATATAACGTCTGGTTTGAATATTAATTAGTGGACTCCATTCATTTGGAATAAACATATAGTAATGCTCTGCCACGGGACTTGGATGTGTGGTTGCCTGACATCTGTAGTTTGCTCGGAAAGTAATTCCCACACTGAAGGTAAATCGTGTTGTACAGACACAGGGTACGATTTATCGCTTATTGCGATCTAGCATCAATTTGTTGCATTGGATTCCTGGTGATAACCGGTAGATATCAGTTTGATGCGAAGCCCACACATGCCAATGGTGTGAATATGTTAAGGCAAGCAGACTGTATCTATTTAAACACTTTATCTTTTTAAAATACCATGCTTCACCATGTACCATCAGATAGCAGAAAACAAATGTGAAAGCGATATTCCTGATTGCTATTTAATGCCATTTAAGAGATACAGCAGTGACAATCGGTATAACAAATTGAGAATAAATGGCTTTCTGTAAAATATATGAGCTTGGTTAAATAATAGTAGGTATAGAGAAATTGATTTCTTAAGCAATCATATCACGCGATCAATAAGATATAATATAAATCAAACGGTAAGCCGAGCAAGCGAGCTGTTAAATGGTGGTATTTAGCTGGTACATCATCTTCCTCACATGATACAACATCTTATTACATACTTATTTCACGCCCCTCAACGTATCTCTTAGCAAACAATGTGTCTTATACCGGAGAGAGGACTGTGTAATAATGATGTGACTGAACAGTTCCAGTAAGATGTCCGGATGAGTAATGAGGGAGAGAGCGCGGGTGGGAGGGGGGAGGGAGTTGGAGAGTGAGAGATAGGGATAAAGTGAGAGAGTGATAGAGGTGGGGGAGAGAGAAAAAAATGAAAGATAGAGAATGAGCGATGGAGAGGGAGAAAGAAAGGAAAAACATGTGTGCATAATGGCAAGGTAATGTGGAGAGAGGGGGAGAGAGGATGTTGGGGTGAGGTGGAGAGAGGGATATTTGTTTCTCACACTCAATCTCAACGGTTTAGTGACCAAATTGTGTAAAGAATATCGAAGCATTCGCTCAAAGAATGTCCATTTGTATGCCAGCTGAATACTATTTTTGAGACTTTACCTCTGGAATTATGGCCCAGATATCGAGCCAGTTATTCCAGTGTTAAACCTTCAAAATAGTTCCGTTTTATCATGCTAATGGGCATTCTCCCAAGACCAAAAGAGACGGTTGTTTTGACCGTCCTCGCCATAATAGTGTTAACGTGCATCAACATAGCCCATTATTACTTGAAAACCGGAAGTGCAGATCTCATGTCATAATCATCCTGTTTTCCTTGTATTTTCTCATATCGTAGCATACTTACATGCTCTTGTAGCAAACATGGCGACTATGTTTTCCCTTTCCAATTCATTCCCAAATAAGCCACATTCTTTTCAGTGTGTTTGTCTATACGAGAACTAACACACGATACTTAGCCTACTTCGACGTGAGTTGAATAGAGAGAGCATACTGTTTTCAAACAATATTCTTCCTCTATAGGTTGCGATGTAAGGAAGTAGCTGCATGTTGTCCGCAGCGCTATTTTCAGAAAATGCGAGGTGCCATCAAATACTCCATTTATCTGACAACCGTAGATGTTGGAGCGGCTTTGCAGTTATACACAGTGTGATCTGCTATTGTTAGTCCAGTATGGTATTCCTATTGCTACTGTCCTCACTGTCAATAGCGTTCTCTATAGATGCTCTTTGCTAGCAAGCGGTAGCGGACTCTTTTGGTGCAGAAAGATCTGAACAACACAATGGTATAATACAGGGATCCGGTCTACCACTAAAATATCTGACATCATAATACCACATCATCATGTGTTAGCTACCGTCATATAATGACACACGCATAGATGCAAAACATGAAAGGGGCAAATCCCGGAATTATGTGTCTCCTGGGAATTTCGAATTGTCACTGCCATAAAATAAATTAGCTTCAAAAGATTCAACATCTTGGCTGAATAGTTACCTTGATATTGATGTCCTGGGAATTCAAGATTAAGATCGTGTGCAGAGAAGGCGGAGTTTAGCTAGAAAGGGATCTCTCTAGTACACAAACTCTAATAACATCCAACATTTCTAGCATATTTCAAAATGTGTCACACAATGGGTGGTAATTGGATAAATAATACCAGTAGATTTCCATCTATCAACTTTTATTTTAAGAACATCATATTGCTCTGGGTCTGCAGCAAGAATAAAATCGGTATCATTAAGAATTAATTACGGAACAAAGATTAAATTCAGGAATAGATTTGGGTAATTGTGACATTTAGATAATGATCTGTGTATTAATGGGTTTCTCGATGTGCCTTCAGATTCATTAAATGCCCCCAAACACAGCCTAGTAAGCAGCAAGGGTCTTCCCGTAACCAGTCCCGGAAATGAATAAAGCGTTCGATAACGTCTTGTGATATCGTTGCTAATTTTATAACAATACCTGGTCTGTGATAGTTTCCATAGTTGTCGAGAATTGTTCTGATATTAGTCAAGGTAATTGAGTTACGGTTCAAATGAGATCAAATGAGGTCGGAAAGTCAAATGGTGTCGAGGTGAAATGAAGCTAAAATTGCAAACGTGGTCATAAAGTCAAATGTCCACAACAATGGCAGCATGCAGACTAATAGCAACTGGAGCAGGAACTGTATCAATCTCCTTTAAGAGTTGCTACTTTTCAACCGGATTGTATTGCTTTTAGTCACATCGTGTCATGTTCACAAGAAGACCTTTGGTTTCATCGATCACGTTGCTGAGCCTCCAGGCATATAGCAGTTACGTATCTGCGGTTGTGAATGCGTAAAAGCTGACGACTGGTTTAATTGAATTAGAGATATTTCCATGACGCCAATATTGTAATGAGTTCTATTGATGAAGCTGGGTCGAGCTATCTTACAAGCTGGAAGAAAGCTTGGCCTTTAGTCGTAGATATTGCAACACTTGTTGTTTATTCTATCGCTATCATAACAACAGTTTCTGATTTACAGTATCAGCGTCTATTATTATCAGTATCTCCACGTTTTAAAAAACCCGTCGGGGATATTGTAATGGCCTCCGTCCATCTGTCTTTCCGTCCATCCGTCACGCTATCGCCTCCCAAACCATTAGGTGGAATTAAATCAAATTTGATATGTGGATTACCCATATGATTCCGCTTTGCAAGACGATGTTTAGATTTGGCTTCGCCTACAGGGGAGCGTGGCAGGGGTCAAAAGGTCAAATCACTTGTAATGCAACTCCTCTGAAATCGTTAGACGGAACTCAACTAAATTTGATATCTGAGTTAACCATATGATTGTCCATATGATTGCGGAGTGCAAGCGGCCGTTTAGATTTGGCTCCGCCACCAGGGCGTGGGAGGGGTCAAGAGGTCCAATTTTAATCTGCGGAAATGGATTGTAATGCATCTCTTCCAAAACCGTTTGGACAGAATTCAACCAAATTTTATCCATGGGTTAGCCATATCAATGTGAGTACATGAGTACATTTAGAGTGGCCTCTCCCCCAGGGGGCGGGTGGAGAGTGGGGTCAAATGGTCAAAAAAATTATTGTAATGCAACTCTCTGACACTGTTAGACGGAATTCAACCAAATTTAGTAGGTCAGTTACCCATATCAATGTGGAGTGGATGAGCACATTTACATTTGGCCCCGCCCTCACAGGGTGGGGGATGGGGTCAAAGGGTCATGAAATTGATTGTAATGCCTCTGAAAGCATTATACGGAACTCAACCAAATTTGATATCTGAGTTACCCATATGATTGCGGAGTGCAAGAGGTCATTTAGATTTGGCTCCCCCTCCCCACCCCCAGGGTCGGGAGAGTGGTCAAAACGTCAAATTTTAATCTGCCGGAATTGATTTAACGCATTTCCTCCGATACCGCTGGACGGAATTGAACCAAATTTGGTATGCGAGTTATAAATATGGCGTAGATGAGCACAATTACATTTGGCCACTCCTCCAGTGCTCGGAAATCGGGTCAAGAGGTCATGAAATTGATTTTAATGCAACACTTCTGACACTATTTCACGAAATTCAACCAAATTTGATATGTGAGTTACCCATACGATTGCGGAGTGCAAAAGGACGTTTACTTAACGTGGAACAAAGAAAAGAGAATAGTTTTTCTCATTTACTTATTTCTCTTTATGGTCCTGTCTATGGAAATACGCTTGGCATATTTGGTGTTGTAGCCCTGATACCATTGCCGTAGAAAGACGTGTGCTGGGCCTCAAACTATCCCTCCAAAACAGCGTTCACCTCGTGGTCATCCTCATATCTCTTACCATTTTAAAATTACTGAGTAGAATGTAGTAACTAGGAATATGGGGTGAAGCAAGAGTTCATGTCCACATTCTTGTGCAGCATCAAATTAAAGATCGAAGGTCCCAACACTTTTCCGTTTGATTGATTCCATTACTGTCTCAGAAAACTGTAGTTATAATAATTGTCTTTGTTGCTTTGGATATACCTATGCTGTGGAATATCACGCATTTTTCCATTCCATGGAGTCGTGTATGGATGCAGGGCCGTATGGTTAGATCCACCTATCACAACACACCTAATTTTGAGCGAAGTATCTCACCATGCGCATTGTGCCTAGCAATAATGTCCTGCTGATTGTCACATCGATCATCTTCATTTCTGGGCTAAGCATTCTCGATACACATCTGGCACATACCGTTGATACGTGTAAATGTTGATGTAATAGTCCATCACTCGATCCATGTGATAATGCAATCTTCTTCTTTAGCGCATGCATAGAAATTGGACTATTGGTTATCATCAGTTCAGGCACTTTGGTAATGTTTTCCTGGCCCGGCGATGTGGCGTGGTATTCTAACGGCTTAGTGTTCAATTTCAGCGACTTGATGTCCGACTATATCGTAGTAAGATGCAGATCCTGGGCAGACTATGCAGAGTCAGCTATGGACCTGCTGTGGAGACGTACCCTCTAGTGTAATGCAATCTTAAGACAGCTCTACATTTCAAGTTCTCAATTCTAATTGATGGACTGTCGTAGTGCGATTAAACCGCTGCTACAAGAGCTGCAAACATAGAAAAAATGCTTTATCAATGTGATTACATAGCCTGAAGTAGAGCATGAACAAATATTTAACATTCAATCCGTATCTAGGTGGATCTCAATACTTTTTCATACCCAAGATTTTAACACCACCGAATAAGAATTGACATAGGGCACTATGTTAGTTGCTAATGATGATGATGATGATGGTGATGATCATGATGATGATGATTACGACCTTGATGTCAAGAGCCATGCTCATGTTAGTTCGTTACTCCGCTCTAAGGCTGATGCATCGATTTCTTTCATAAGTCCGAACACGCTGCTAATTAGATACAGCTGTCGTATTCGTTAATTAAAAAGAATTGACAGATTCTCTGATTCGAAGTAGTATTTCCGACGTAAATATGTAATGTGAACGCAGTGCATTGCGTATCTAAGCTACTGGACGGCGCTATTGTCGAGAGTCTTACAGTATTAGCTGCAAGGCCATTTCTTGCCTTGCGAAGGTGTTCACTTGAACTAA
Source organism: Chaetoderma sp. LZ-2023a (assembly GCA_034401795.1). Lineage (NCBI taxonomy): Eukaryota > Metazoa > Mollusca > Caudofoveata > Chaetodermatida > Chaetodermatidae > Chaetoderma > Chaetoderma sp. LZ-2023a. Next base: position 9,660,364 of record CM067370.1, on the reverse strand, counting down.
AATGCGCGAGGACTAATACAAAGAGTTTAACTTCTAAAAAACACCTCAGCTTTATTCCAGATTAACTGTTTGGTAGCGCAGATCTGAACACAGCCATAGGTTGTATAAGAGAATAAAATGTTTATTTATATAGTAAATGAAATCTGATCAGCTAGGATGCGGCTGTAAAGAAAATGTTAGTTAGATCCTCATTAAAGTAATCTGCTATCGCTCAGTTAATTACTATTAAATAAAAGGTGATACATATTTTAATTCATGTGGGGTGCCTGTCTCGTAATTCAGATGATGGATATCGCTAACGACCATGGTGATGTACTATGTGTGTCAGTGGTAGGAATGAATACTGTGATCGCTGTTAGTTACTTCCTTATGCAATGGGTGGCATTGTCATTAAAATACCGTTTGTCATTGTCTCTCCGCTAATGATCATTCAGCAATGCAACCGTCAGATACACTATTGATTCCCATGACACACTGACACACTATTAGTGTCATGTATACAACGAGGCCTGCCAAAATACTGACATACCAACGAGTTCTGCGCAAACACTGACATAACAGCGAGTCCTGCCAAAACACTGACATAACAGCGAGTCCTGCCGAAACACTGACATAACAGCGAGTCCTGCCAAAACACTGCCATAACAGCGAGTCCTGCCGAAACACTGGGATTGCCATTCCTCGATGAAACATTTGTCTTTTAACACAGCCTAGATAACGCAGCTTACTGAACAGTATCGGCCCGGTATTTGCCCATCTTCGGTTCAGTAAGCTGCATTATCAAGGAGATGTAACCTTTTTGATGCTGACTATGTACAAATGCAGATCAGTATTAAAGTGCAGCTCAGAAGTAAGATTGAATGCTTCGAAACAAAAAAGAAATGTTCTATTGAATATTTTAGTCTTAATTTGATTTGAATGGCTTCCAATCAAATTAAGTTCAAAATATGCAACAATACATATTAAGTTATTTCTTAGCTGTACTTGTATAGTGTTGCAATCAGAAAATTACCTAGAATGCTTTGGGTGAATGTATTTTCAGTTTATGGTGAAATCTGTCTACTATTGTCTAACAGATCATTTTACTGAAAACATGCGCAAATAAATGTTGTGAAATCCCAATCATTTTAAGCAGCTTGATACATGTTACTGTTTGGCAGAAGCATCAGTCAGCATACCACGGAGAGCACTTAGCATACATTAGTGTTATTCTCCATCTCTCTGGTGCCCAATAGCTATACCACAACTAAGTGGCACATTGCATGACTGCTGACAGTATGCTAATTCCTGGATTAACGTGTGCAAACTAAATCACTTAGACAGTTTTACAATGCGTTTCTGTTGGTTTCAGACTGTTAGACATCTGGAGTAAGAGCTTTCACCAAAGTGTGACTCAATCTGATACTAACTTGTCAATATTCAATCATTGTGAAAGGTTATGAAGCACACTACTATAGAAAGCGTATTGTTTCGAAAGCAGACAATGATACAAATACATTGGAGAGATGTACATCGCTGAAACAGTACATTCAATTCATCAAATGCCGGGTCAATATGCATTCATAGTCACTGTGTGATGTTACTGGCCAGCTTTCGATGACACAAAGAATGTCCGCTAGCGAGATTAAAGGGTTAGTGCAGGACCATGCTGGAGGCAATATGTCTGCATCAATAAGAACAGTCCACCCACGATATGTGGTACTATTATAAACAAATCAATATGAATAAGATGTTAGACAAATAGTATCAGCTTCGAGAGAACATATGACCAGACCAAGCTGTTGCACAGAGTAAGAATTCTGAACAATTCTCAGTTTACAAGGCTCACTAAGATCTAAATGCACAGATGAAACTTTTAGAGAGCGAGAAAGAGAGTTGAATATCTTTGTTTCTGTTTCCAAAATATTATACTTGGTATGCTCTCAAGTAATTTCACAGATATATATCGTAATTGGACCTTTACTTGTTTCCTGACCATTCTATATATGACACGAATATAAGAAGTATTGGGTTACTTAGTAATTTGGTTTATTTTACATGGTAAATTCGTAATAGCTTCCGGAAGAATGTATTTATTCAAAGAAACGTTTGTTTCAGGGAAATTCTATATTTTGTCTTAGATCTTCTGCTTCATTTATTGCTAATTAGATTACCTATCTCTCTTTTATGATGCTGTAACATTGTGAGTGCTGGAAAATTTATTTTAGTTTCCATATCCCTGTGCAATATTTGATAATATATGAGAAAACAGCTTTCACTCTCATTATATCCCCTGGCACGCCGGATAAGATAGCTCCTGTACCTAACATAATATATAATCGAATGAGAGGCAAGATAGTATACTGGCAAATGTCAGATATTTCAGGTTTGTTAAAATTTGTGCTACAATCTTTGCGACCACGCTTAATCCCTTCTATGCTCATCTAAAAGAAAAAAAGTGGTTGCCATTTTTATATGAACCTTTAGGGTAGCCATTTTGGATTCCAAGATGGCCGCCTGCCTTTTCTTTAATTGTTTATATCTCAGCTTCTATATGGGGTATATATTTGATTTTGGAGTCTATATCTACATTTTCTGTGTCAAGGATTTATAATCCATCATCATTTTTCGTCTTAGATTAAATGATTACATGATATGTGAGTTTCAATGATTTTTCTGTTGCATATCTTAGATAAATATCATTTTGATACAATCATCTTGAGTTTTGAAATCAATTATTGCACAATAAACAAAACATTCATTTTCAAAGCTGTATGAATCATCTGGTTTCATAAAGATAACTATAGAACATTTATATAATTAGGTGCGTAATTACTCATTGTAATAACTATATATCCTGCCATAATGGTATATCATGTCATTATTTTAATGTTCACTTATTAGGACAATTGAACAGTGGCATGCATTATCAGACTCAACCCAAATTAGACATTAATAAGTTGAGAGATAGGATCTCCTCAAAATCCCAGTCCTAGTCCACTTCATCTAGAGGTAAATCTGTATTAGAACACTTCGCATCATCGGCAGCACAATTACACAGTTCTGTGTATACTAAGTTGGGCTTCCTGCAGGAACACCGTCCTTTGCACTTATTAAGGGATTCAGAATAGTCAGCACCACAATTATGCTGTATCAGCTGTGTGATAGATTCTGGAGCAGGTGGAATATTTGTCAAGACAGAAACAAACCTGTCATCTTCTTTGAGCCTTCTTAATTTTAGTGGGTCGGAACGATCCTGTTGCCAGACATTGCCCTGTAAATGAGCCCGTTTGATGTGCTGTATCCAAGCACCAGAGGTTAGAAGCAGTTTCTCTACTCCTTCATTTGGCTGTTTAAATAGATGCCATCTGAGATTTGGCGCTGTTTTGATATCTACATTCCTGCGGCAGAACAGTTTACAGAGCAGTTCCTGACAACCAGTAACCATTTCTGGTGATGGTTCCTCTCCTGTGCCTAGACAAGACAATGCATTCAAAATAGTAGAATTTGAAATCATAAATGCAGCGAACCATCCCTTTTTCCATTTTACTTGGATACAACCTGTTGTGTCACAGCCTGTAAGTGCATGCAAGCTGATCAAAGCAGATGCCTTTTCAGGCCCCAGTTTATCATATATATATATATATATATATATATATATATATATATATATATATATATATATATATATATATATATATATATATATATGGGCTGTAACATACTTTTTGTCGGTTCTCACTATTACCCAAGATTAGTGCAATACCTCTTTTTAGTTGTGCTACTCTGTGCAGGGCCAATAGGTGAACATAGGTATCTTCTGTATATATGCGCACAATGAACTCATTATTTGCAGCTTTTACTGCATGTAAAATACTAAGTGTCTGCCTCTTCCTTTGGGCTAACTCCAACAATACCATGACACTCAAAGTTGGATTTCACACTGTGATGTGCTACGGCAATCATATTATGGTTAGGACTGGTCTTGACGAGCTTCTCAGCAAGATGCAAGGTCAATGAATATTTTGTGTCATTACATGTAAGGAATGATATTCGGTCTTTAATACGGATAGAATCTTTTACTATGTAGAACTTGGTTGGATTTTTTCTTCTGCACCTCTCTCGAGTTCCCTCTTTAAGTGATTGTGACTTACTATAACTATCCAAAACTACGCAAATCTGATCATAACCACTTGCATTAAAGTCAACAAGTTTCACATATGCCATTCCATTGATCACAAGACTTTTAGGAGGTGCCATCATCCGTATCATTATTTGAAGAAACTTCACCATTGCCGCTTTCTGTTTTCACCAGATCTTTTAGTATCTGTATAACATTGCCATCAGGCTGCATCAACAGTCGGTTAATGTTAGAGACTCATGTTTGCCTATAACTTCCTTCAGGTCAAATCATCTCTGGATGAACGAGCAATTACCCAGAGTCTAGCAAAGATGGATGTGGTCGCCTTCAATGTCATAACTTCAGAGCTAACTTTGGGTTTAATATCCTTTGCTGCTGAAGTCCACGTGTACAGATTAACTTTAGCCATCTTGCTCCACAAGTTAACATTGCCAATGAGACGCTCCTTCACAAACTTAGAGAAAGCCTCTATACCTCTCTGCTCTGTGTTAATGATACTTTCCTGTATATTGGGAGAAACGATCTCTTTTGACATGAGATTGAACATACATCCTGCAGTGTTACCGTCTACAGAATCAGATGATCTGAACAGGTTGTATTGTACTAGGACGTTCTTGAGCTTCATGATTACCTGTTCGACCAACTGTTCACGTCTGAAAGGCATTGGTGTTGTGTAGCTGAGAACTAGAATGTGAAAGTAGGTGCTCAGTCTGTTCTGCAATACGTGCTAATTCAGGAGCAGTAAGGCAGAATTTGAACAATGCTGTGACATACGATGCAATTCCAGCGATGCCGCCATTACCCTTAGTATTCTTGTTCGAATGCTTCATAGCTTGATCTATACCAGGGCGTGTGAAAGGAATTGTGTTCTTCGTGTAGACAGTAAAGTAACCATTTACAAACCCTTGCCACATCTCTGACCCTTTGCTCTTCATATCATGCATTCGAGCTATAAATTCAAATATATTCTGTGCATAGTTTAGTTTATTGTATGAAAAGAATATATACAGTTTCTATAAAGTAGACACATATCCAGTTACCTTCATGTATGCTAGTTTGAAATTATAAGAGGGTCATGACTTGGTTCATGTATATTTGTGCCCAAACATACATTGGGATGGTCTTATGTTTATCGTCAAAGTCGTTCAATTGCTTCTCTAGATTGGCAGACTTTACATTCATTAAGAATGCATGATGTGCCTGTCGGACTTCTCCTTATTCTTGTAGGCTTCTGTAAGCCCTTAAAATGCCCATTGAGTGTTACAAACCGTTGAATCTCTTCTAGGAAGCCCTCAACCCACAGATCAAAAGGGCCTGGAGACTTATTTGATGGGCGTCAACTGCCCTGTTGCGATGGTTCCCATTGTCACTGTAACATTGCTATAGAGATCTGGCTCCTGTCATGCTTCCTAAAGTCTACTCCCCTCAATTGTTCTCTACAGATAACGCAGAGTACACAGCTCAGTTTGGAAAGGTCCTAGAGAGAAGATCTATTTGTCCTTGTAATGTGGTGGGTTTAGATATTCTAGCTTGAGGACCTTTTTGTAGAAGTTCATATCGAAAGTCACTAACAGTTTTCTATCTGGTTCTGTAACCAGTGTATTCAATCTGGTAAGTTGAACCAGTACTGTAACTAATGTGGGTCATTCATGAGCAGCAGCATTTATTAATGGTGGACTAAAAGCCATGTCCATTACAGTGAATTATAAGCTGACCAGACATGCATTTGTTTCTTCCGCTCATACTCTTCGGTAGAGGTACTTGGCTCACTGGTATTTGATGAGAATGAATAAGACAGTGTATCTGGTTGATTAACTGTAACAGAATGCACCGATGACTGTTGAATAGTGTGTAAGTCCCCAAACTGTTCAAGCAGATGTGTTGTACCATGTGTGTGTCCAACGGGAGCGGTATCACGCTCTAAAGATCTGCTAGTTGCAGATCCATCACTAAGCTCACCATGTCTTATAACAGTTGACAACTCTGATATAGTTGCAGAAACTCCCAGGATATTCACTGTGTAATGTAGTGACATAATTAGATGCAGATACATCTACTGAAGTGGTTTCTCTGTTTAAGAAGCGAGTCACCATCCAAGGACTGTTGTCTGTTTGTGAAGATTGTAATTATGTATCATATTTTCCCATTTTGTAGTTCTCATAATGTGGGAGTGCTTTGGCTTTTGGATTTCCTTCAATCAAACATGGAACTAGCTTGATAATAGTTGGTAGACCATCTATATGTTCATTAGACAGCTCATGCGCCTTACTGATATCCAATGGTATACGTACTGTTTCACCGTCACCAGTAGGATAGCAGACTCCTATTGTCATTCCATGGAAATTCCTATCTATGTTGTCCATTGATGCACGGATTGATTTACACTTCAAAAGTCCCGGTGCCACCTATACACCATGCTCTCTGATGTTCGTGGACACTGCTAGAGCAATGTTGTTAAAGGTCTTAGTAACACGGTTATAGGATATACCAGCACCACAGCTGTTGGGCAAATATACTACTTTTTACCTCTGATGTTATGATACATACACAAAGAGAAGCCAACAGAGTATGGATTATCAAACATTGAAGAGAATGCTAAATTATTTGACTTAGGCTTTAATGCAATATGCCTGTCAGCTGTATAGGCGTGAATAATTGAGGGGACAGCGCAAGATATAACTTGTGCAAACGGCTTGCCACAGTCTCTGTAAACAGCAGTTGCATCCCCGTGCAAAGTCCATTTCATCAAAATAGCAAGTTCCTGTGCCACTCCTTTATCATAACTTTCAACAAGTGATCCATCAAATTTAATATCCAGCGGTTTTCCTGTCTAGTATCTAGAATAGACTGTCTTATGAGATTTGAGCATTGCTATATCTTACTCATGTTTCCCGTTGTGTCTCAATCTTTAATTGCATTATCAATAGTAGCCCTGTCAGCCTCTTCCTAAGATACCACAGCAGGTTTCCTCCCTCTTGCTTCAGTAAGTGTGAAGTTCTTGATGCTTTGATTGATTTTGTTCAACATTATGTGTCAGCTTATGTGAATTTCTTCCAGTCCATACTCTTTCATCATATTACTATATTTCCTTTCTGCATCCTTCAACGGAATTATTTCTCCTTGTCTAGTTTATCCTGCAGCTCAGCAAGGAATTCAATCTCTGCATAAATATACTCTATAGAATCATTAACTTGAGTTGGATTGTTCATTCCAAACTTCATTGTCACTCGTGTCAACTATATCCTTGATTGAGCGTACAACGTCCAAACTTCTGCAGGTATGAAGGGTTTCTTCCTTCTTCCATTTACAGTCATTTCATGTTTAACATCGTGACAGAAGAAACGCCTGCCCCTCTTATACGAAGATACACAAGGTTATGTCACTGTACATGTTGGTGAAATTAAACATTGGCTCATCAGGAATATAATATGTCCATCTCGCTGCTGTATAATTACTAAATCTAGGACATGTTGGTTTCACCTTTTCATTTGAAAAGTTACTTACAACTCTCGCCACGTGAAGGCCTGCCCTAAAGAGAGTAAAAAAGATGGACAGCATGAGTTAATGTATCACTCACCTGGAATATTGAGAATTAGACTCAAGACACACATGTTGGCTAGAAAACCGAAGATTAGTGCAGAAAATGAACATATTTGGGCCTGAATTGGGGAATTTGGGATTAACCAGCCAGTGGTCTTGAACAATCTCCAGCATGTTGGCAGGAGAGGAATATTGGAGAAAACTTAGCGCCTCAAAGCATCATTCCAGTACTAAGTTTTCTAAGATATATCACTCTTTGCCTACACATGGCCATTTCCTGTTGGCACATTTGGATGTTCTTGATAAATCTTGGCCATTAGCCTGTTAACCTTTGGAATTCCACTGTCTCAATTTCAAGACAACTATGCAAAAAAGTTTTTGAATATTTTTAAACCAATTTGGCTGGAATCTGTTGCAAAAAGCTTCCAGTCAAATTAGTTTCAAAATATGCAATAGAACCCTTGTTAAATCACAAAGAAATTTGTGTTTCTGGTCTTTAAGGTTTAATGGGTCAAAACAGGAATTTTTGGCAAAAATGTGTAAAATTCTTGCTGGAAAAAAGAGGAAATATGAGCATTTGTGAGTGAAATGCACAAATCGAAATCTGAATATTTTGAAGAAATATGAAAATTTTGTCAGAAAATAACATGAGCCAAACTGGGCAGCAAAGACGGGCATCCAGGGTCATAATTTACATACAAATCAGGTTAAGTTTGAATTAACTATATCCTGTACATATATTTGATTTTGTTATACAGGGAAAGATGCAGATGTACAGGGAAACACAAATTTCAAAATTCTCATTCATGCATAAACTACGCACTATGATTTAATTGTTTTCCATCCTTATTTTTGCCATTTCCAGACGCATTTTACAAAATATGGTCAAGAAAATTTCAATTAGATTTCTTTTTTCAGCCCAAGAAACTTTTTGACATTAACCGTTCTCGAGCCAGTCATTCCACTGTACATCTTTAAAAAATACTCTCTTTGGCAAATGCTGGGTCTGCAGATGGACATACAGAATCCGTGTTTGGCCAGTTGGGCCATTAAATGGTTAAACACACATTTTATGATATATCACAACCAGAGCCTGTTTAAAACCTTTTATTGTAAATTGTCAGAATTAGAACCACAATCAACCGCAAAAGATTCTAAGATTATTTACATTTTACGTCGCTGTCAATATGGGAACGAGCAGTATTCGCAACTTTGAAAATTTCCCAACATTTCCAAACCAATAGAGCAGAATGTTTTATTTCGGATATTCTTTTAAGCATTGAAAACAGTTTCTTAAGTTTCCATACATTTCCCTGTCTCGAGATATACTAAGTGATTTCCCATTAACGCTTGAAATTTGAGTTTCTTCATTTCAAAATATTCATACAGGAAAAGAAGTTAATAGTTTGAAACTAATTTGATTGGAATTATTATTTCAAAATATTCAACAGACATTTATACATCATAAAAGCTTTGCCATTTCTTGTCTGTAAGCATTATAGCGTTAACCTCTTAGTACTCTGATATCAATAGTTCATCTTTTACTGTGTAACTAGCATAGAAACTGGTATAGATTTAAAAACAATTTTGGTTGACGACGTTACACCAAATTTATTGAAAAATTAGCAGTTCATCTTTTAATCTAATTTGAAAATGAAAATTATGATTTGGTGTGACTGCCAAGAATAACATATTTATAAGATAAAGAATCATGAAGTTTGAAACTAAATGTCATTTGTTAATGACACGGCTTCACAGTGCACCAGTATGGTATAATCTACATACTTAGCACTCTCCCTATATCTCAATTTCAATGCAACCATACAGGAAAACTGTTGAATATTTTGAAATTAATTTGCCTGGAAGATATTGCTGCCTTCGTTTTATTTCAGCAAATCTCTCAAAAAAATAAAGCTACTTTCCTATCCATTGTGGTTCATTCACCTGCAGAATGAAATTTTATAGTTTTCTGTATATTATTATCTAGATTTAATTCATCAACTTCCAAACCCACAATTTATATGCAATCAGACAATTTGAGAAAAATGTAAGAATTAATAGCCAAAATTGGTAACAACTTAATATTATCTACATTTTATGCAAGAATGATAAAAACAATTAACAATCAGGGGAGTCCACAATAGGGTAGGAGATGAGGTTTCAATCCACCTCAGGGAATTAATCCCCCCCCCCCACCACCCACTGCAAACCAGGACGCCAGATCCAAACATTCACACCAGCGCTATTCGTCCAATTTATAAACAATACCGTCTGAAATGGGTTCTCAGAGTGTAATTTTCAAAATTCCGCCAGCCCCCCCCCCCACTTAATTTTTGGAAGCGCCGCCCTTCGTAAGTCCCTCCCCCATTGTACACCAAATGTTCTCTCCATGCCTGTAGGTTCACACAAACACACACACACGCACGCGCGCGCGCGCGCGCACGCACGCACGCACGCACGCACGCACGCCATAATACTTTTTTTCACACCTTTACAAGAATTGTAATGTTGCCCAGGTTTCAAATTATCTGGGAGGGGGGGGCGTGTCTAAATTTACCATTGAAATGGCTCGCTCCGGAGGGTTCTGACTTTCTACCCGCACCTGGTTAACCCGTTCATTGATGACCCATATTTCAGTTTCAAGACAATGATACAGGAAAACAGGTGAATATTCTGATGTTAATATGCCTGGAAGTTGTTGCTTCCTTAGATAGCATGCAATGGCTTCCAGTCATATTAACTTCAAAATATTCAACATAATATGATATGCAACGGAAAGAATGTACATTTTCAGGGATTTATCGGTGAAAGGCTTAGTAACAAAATAATGTGAGACTGTTCATTTTGTGTAGTCTCACTATAGATGAGATATGCATGAATAATCTTGACCACCTATCAGCAATATGCATTAGGGACAGGAGTGAGGCTGTCGGCTGTATATTGGCAAGTACATTCTCCACAACCCCAACTGGTTAACAAGATGCCAGAAGAATCATTTTGTGTAGCGCCGCTATAAATAAGATAATTCGTAGTATGTTATTTCAATTCTATGACTTTTACTTGCAATTTGCTGGTTTAAAACTATTTTCAAAATGGCCCAAGTCTACCCGAGTGAATCACGATAACTGGTACCAATATATACTAACAGCGGCCCTGGCTTGCCCGACTGGTGAATTTCTAGTTTTACCACTTCGTTCTGGTGAAATATGGAAATGACATAAATATTTTAAGTTATAGGTGGCGAAACTATCCATATTAGTGCGATATAAACTAATTATTTTCACGTTTTGACAGCTCTCAAAAATAAACCGGAACTCTGTTCGCGCGCGGTGGCTTGATTATGGGAGCCAGGCGTTACAGTGGTACACATTTCAAAGCTGTCGTCTCATGATTTGCAAATATCACAAGATCAATACAAATGCTGGTTTTGGACAATTTGGCCATTAACGTGTAAAAAGCTACTGACTCTTTTTTTACATCTAGAGCCTCTAAATTGCTCTGCATGGGTGGTGTTACAACCCTGTCTGTCAGGAAATTGCTTCGGCATACGGCACACCTAATTGTTCGCCTTTCCTGAGTGAATAGTACATGGCAAGATACGCATACACCCCATATCTACTCCACTTCAATTTGTTTCTATACTTGGGCAGATGGTGGTGGGGGTGTGGTGGGGGTTGCACCTGTGCAGCAATGTTTTAATCTTGAGTGAGTGATTCAACACTGGCAATGCTATCTAATTTATTCGAACCAATTCATGGCATGATACTTGCAGATGTACACATCTGATGTTAAAACATTTTTGTAGAACTTACACTGAGATAAATAGGATATGTTTAGTTTTCTTTCTATACTACATGTATCTACTTTATGAAGCATATCTCATCAGTAATTATTTAAATAATTTTGCTATTAGTTTAAGATTTAATGCAGAATTTGAAGTGGAAGTGAGGCTCTACATGGATGGTTCTCAGTTTTTAGTCCCATACCGGTAAAACCGGGGGGAACTATAGGTGTGCACTCCATCTGTCCGTAAGTCGCATTTGGTTTTTCGCACTTTTTTCGCAGTCCTTCAAGATATTCAACTGAGAATTGGTAAATTGCTTTATTATGAGAAGATACAGACCAAATTCGAGTGTCACGAGTATGCGTCAATTTTATATGGAGTTATGGCCCCTTTCGGCGTAAGAAACACTAACAAACATCAGCTTACTGCACATTTTTCACACGCTTTCAAGATATTTAAGGGAAAATCAGTACATCGCTTTAATATAAGGAGCTACAGAGCAAGTATAAGTGTCAAACATGTTCGTTAATTTTCCATGGAGTTATGCCTCCTTTCGACTTAATGAAATACAAAAAATATTAGTTTTCCACAACCTTTTTTCGCTTCAAGATATTTAACTGAGAATTGGTACATTGCTTTGTTATAAGAAATTACAGAGCAAGCTGGCGTTTCACGCATATGCATAACATTTTGATGGAGCTGTCCCCTTTCGACTTATGAAATACAAATATATCAGCTTTCAAGATGTTTTCGTTCTCATTCACCATATATAAGTTCAGAAACTTGGTATATTGCTTTTTTGTGTGAAGTTACAGATTAAGATCGAGTTTCAGCTGCTTCTGTTAATTTTTAATGTAGTCTTTGACTGTCAATCGCTTAAGATTTATATCACCAGGTAGGGGACATGGACATGTACTGCAAGGCGATACTTACAGGAAAACAGTTTAATATTTTGAAATTAATTTTACTGGCTGTTGTTGCTTCCTTAGGCAGCAATGGCTTCCAATCAAATTAATTTCAGAATATTCAAGAGAATAAGTTTTATAATGTAAAGAATATACTTTTTTAGGGATTTGTGGGTGAAATAGTTAACACACAATTAAACATGAACAACACATATTCAAAGTTAGTTAAGCGTATTTACTTGTATGCATATGTTAACATTGCCTTTCTCTTACAATCAGTGGTGCTTCGCTTAGCTTGCCAACCTGTCTACCACCAGAAACGCAGGAGAAAACTCCTTTCCCACCCACTCACTCCAACCCCAGCCCACGCACCTCCAAATCAGCTCCTACCTCTCAAAATTCGACACACCCAGCTGGTTACCGTACTATATCTCCTGCCAGCCATGGATAATTAAGCTGACTTAAAAAGAATGACAACACTGCTGAATATTTGTATTTAGAGTAAAGTTAGACTAACATCCATTTGCTATCACCTACCCCACCCCCATCGTCCATAAGCAAACATGTACACAGTCATCGGCTCTCTCAATCGTCTAGGGGTCTAATTTGTCAGTATTCATACCATCATTAGAACACTTATTTGAGCATGAACCGCACAAATGTCGCCATTCGCACACACAATGAGCAAGCCATTTGATGCACGAATACTGGTTCAAACATGGTATGAAAGCAGTAAATAAATCATTACCCTCAATATCGTACACAAATAAAGTGGAAATTGAATACATTACGCCAAACAGTTGTTATGTAGAGGATTAATGCGGTGTAAGATAAGATTTTGGTCAGGAAAGTCAGTGTTAACTTTACCACGTCAGTGGCCGCATGACGGCTATGGTCAAGTTCGACTCCTAACCATAGCTATAGCTAACTAGAATACCAGTCAAACGTCAAATAGTTAATTAGCTAGTCAACTATAGTCAACCGAGCACCCGAGCTCGGTTCAGATGGTTAGTGCAAAATTTGAGTAAATTTCAAAAGGGCAGACACCGATCGATTGCCATGAATAAATGCGTATAAAAGTGTAAAAGTTTCATTAAATAACTTAGGTTTGATGAAATTATGCTTGTCCACTGTATGCCAATGTTCTCAAGCCCCTATTCCTTCCTACTTTATGTCATATGGACGCGCTTTTTGACGTCTTAACGGACAAAAATAACGCATTTTCGTGGGCCATCAAAACAGATGACAGAAAGGGTTAATGGAGACTGGTACCCGGCTTCAAATTTTCTGCAATAGTAATTCGATGGGGAACCGGGTACCGACGAACTATAGTTAACTATTCAGCGTTCGGCGTGGCATAGCGACTGCGCATGTTCAGGAAACCATGAAACTGACGATAGTTAGCGAGTCGAACTTGACCCAGGCTTCTCCCGTTCTAAAAAATGATGTAATGACGTCGCGAAAAGAAACTCCTATAGCTGGAGAGATGGAGGTCATCTGGCATAGGCCTACCGTCCGCTACTGTACACATATGTATGGGCCACTTAGGACATGAGCGCATGTGAAATATATATGAAAATTTTACAGTCGCCATCATACAATGAAACCACTGAAAATGTCTTCTAATGATAAGGGACATCAGAGGTAAAGCTAATGGTGGTTGGCGCCTCCCTCCCCCCCCCCCCCCACCCACATCCGACGAGTTATAATGGAATTGTAAGCATGGTTATGAGCTATGGCAATAGAACAAAGTTCAAATTTATGCAAGAATTCGTTGTTTATTATTGTTTTTATTGATATGGCATATATTAAGGATATGCCGTGACCGTGTGGCGACCATCCATCCGTGTGTATGTCCATTAACTTTTTGTTTAAACAACTGCTTCCCATGAACGACTTGAGAGAATTCATATAGCAAAGTCATTTAAATGTTTTTGTCATATTAATGTTCTGCCATGGTGGGTTCAATATTTCTTTCTATTTCCTTCTGTTGTCCCGCCAAAGGAACAAAATAGAAATCATCAATTCAATCACAGATCCCGTTCATGATGTGTCCTTTACGTCAAACCTCGGGTTCAGAGATGGGAAATCATCAATTCAATCACAGATCCCGTTCATGGTGTGTCTTTTCCGTCAACCCGCGGGTTCAAAGATTAGAAATCATCAATCCAATCACAGATCCCGTTCATGATGTGTCCTTTCCGTCAAACCTCGGGTTCAAAGATCTGCACATAATAACACCCACGGCTCTGAGGTTAGTGCACATATTTATCACGCCTCATCTCTGTCATGCTCCATTTAATATGATAACTGGTACTCATCATGAGATGATTAAGCAAGCCAAAAACTGCTTTGGTAAGTGATATTTTGAAATGTCCATGTGTAGGCCTGGAAGTGAAATGTTTCATTTAAGCCTTGCGCCTTGAAATTCCAGCGTCTTTATTTCAAAAACAACTATACTGGAAAACTGTTGAATATTTTGAAACTAATTTGAGTCGGACCTTTTGCTGCCATAGGCCTTATTAGTTGCAAAACATTCAAGAGCATATTCCTACCATCATAAAGAAATTGTCATTTCTAGTCTACTTTTCATATTTAAAATGTTGTATTGTACATTGTACTGAGGAATTATGGTGTATAAATTCTACAATTCATTAAGTTCCTGGTACATTCCTAGATATTCTTATCATAATGAAGGGATATACTCTGTCAGTCATGTATTTGATTTCATAATCAAATACATCATTCATTAGCTGACGTCACAATCTAAATGACAACTCCGTTACGAAACTGGAAAAGTCTGTTATGAAAGTGTCTGAAATTGTATAATAAACATTGTGTTGAATTTTCTGAAACTAACTTGACTGGGAGCTATTGCTTACCTGTAGCACCTTGAAATTTAGATTCTGGAAATTGAGATTTAAACGATTTTTAAAATCGATTCCAACATGCGCAAAATGTTTGCATAATTTAGTGATGAATGGGCAGGCCGCGGCATGCAATTGATTTTAAGCATTGCATTAGTGTTGGCCTGCGGGTGGCAACATTCTGTCTCATTAATCTTTTCCTAACGAAGGCATTTCTGGGAGATGCCCGTGTGTGAGTATCTTTTTATGCTACTGAAAATTTCAGGAGAGAATATACTGGTAGTCAACACTTTTCCAATCTGTCCATTCCTTCATCCCCTACAAGTTTGTCCGGGCCATACTTTCAGCGTGACCTATTTTTGACAGAAAATGTGTGTCTGAAATATCACAGAGAATGTTTGTCTGGACTGTTAGGTAGTTTCAATTGTTTTGTATATCATAAGTAAACTTGGTGTATGGATGATACGCTGAAGGTATGTCGCATATGAAAAGTAGGTCAGTATCAGGGCTTTCACTAGTGGAAGACCGCAAGTCCTATACTTTTTTGCCATAACATCTGTAAAAACAATAATTTTTAACCAAATCACAGGTATTTAAACCAGTTTTATGTTTCTTTCTTGGACTCCCAATAGCATTACACAGGAAGTCACTGAGCCTGCCTGTGCTTAGAAGATAGTGGAAGCCTTGGTCCGTATCATTACGCCCTAACCGAACATGTTTTGGCCTACCTTTTATAGGTCACTGAGCATTACAGAAAATGTGTCCAGGCTATAGCTTTTCGGTGTACAGCAACTAAATTTAGTGTATTGATGCACGATATGCAATATACATTGAAGGTATAAAAAGTAGGTCATGGTGAACATTACAGAATGTTTTGGCCAGGTTGTAGTTTCAAGACTCTTTTGATATTTACGGAAACTAAACTAAGTGTATCAAAGCATTATACTCTGAATGTATGTCGCACAGCAGAAGTAGCTCAGCATGACATTTTAGTTCGCTATGCAGTATCCAACACTCTTCTCATTAAACTATGCTTGCATTTATGATGGATACCAATTGCTATACATATATGTACATATTTGTTATTTTTAATACACATTTCATGGAGCATCTATGAAGTTTACTGATTCAATTTGTTTGCTTCTTCCATCTGTGCAGATGCTTTTTCGTGGAATAACCATTAGTCAAGTGAGACTTTAATAGCTTTTGAGCTAAAAGCACTAGGCAGAATTTAAACAAATTTGGCTGAAATGACCCTATGGCAAGTATGGTGGTAGAACTTCCATTCAGAATTAAATTAAGTGTGATTGGAAGTTTTTTCAGTGACCATCTTCAAATAAATCGGGAAAATTATCTAGAAAATTATTTTTAAAAGCATATCTAAACTGCTTGGCAGATTTGAACAAAATTTGGCTTGATCAGTCCTCTCCACGAGAGGCGAATGATTGTTCTCCTCTCGCATACACTTGCCTGAAATTAATTTTAGGTGAGTATCTCATTGCTCGCCTACACTACATTGCTTAGTAACAATGACAGACTATAGGCGAATACTGACATTTCTCGCCTCAATGGCTAAAATCTTAATTCAGGAGAACAAGTGATTACTCCCCTTCAAAGCTCTCATGGAGAGGCCTGCTGGAATTAGATGGATCGTATGGTGGTCAGCTCTATTCTATTTAGAATTTTGATTTAAAGTCTGTCATAAAAATAATGCATATATATAACTTGTAATTCTATTCTGTTGTCGATATGTGTGTATCAATCATATGTCTTCCACGTGAAAAGCCAATGTGTGGGCTGTAGACATTGACGGTATGGTGTATCACAGCCACAGGATTGGTGTCCGCCATCGACGAGCTACCTCAGTCCCCTCTGGCTGTCGATTGATACGTGTAACTAAGGTGTGTTTTACACACATTCAAGCTGTATCTGAGGATTCAATGGTAAGAATGTAGCACAAGCATTTCCTTCAACACTATAGACACAACAGATTAGAGACAACAGATCACCTCTCATTAACAGTAGTACTACACAGAATATAAAATTAATCAAATGGTCGTATGCGCCATTTACACCATATTATTAGGATATTTACTCATTTCCAGGGCTGGGGTAACTAACTGACTGTAACTTCGTTACATGTTTCATATAGCTGAAGAAAATTGTAACTGAAGGGTTTTTAGCTCAGTGAGCTTATACAATCACGATTTGTCTGTCTGTCTGTCGTCTGCCAACAATTGTGGCATGTTTCGCCAATTGTTGATGGATTAAAACCAAATTTGGCAGACATGTTCATTTTGGTGATATCTATTTGAGCTATGAAGATGAAGAGGACACGCCCACAAATAACAGAGTTATGGCCCTTGCAAAGTTTTCAAAGTATTGAAGACTATGGCGAAAATATTGTAATAAAACAGGGATTTAACAATCCAAAACAGTTGCTAGTAAAACCAGGAAGAGGACAGGTAAAGGTGGCTAATTTTGGGTTAAATGAAACATATGGGCAAGAATTTCCCCACATGCCCTTCTGCCCACCACCCTGGTAATGAACCGGATCTGAAGTTCACTGGTGTCGCCGGATAGCTGTTTCATCTCTGCGTCGTTGACCTAGTTTAAACCCTTCTTTATACACAGAAGATTCCATATCCCTGCAGTCCATGAACCTCTCAAACAATTGCCTTACTTGAAAGATCCACTGAGCGCATTACGATAGAATGTTCATAATTTAAATAGGGTCAGATGACTCTGGTGGACATCTTGAGGATTAGTGTGCAGATGTGGTGTTAGTGCAAAGACTGTGCGATGTCGAGAGGGTCTTATCAATGCAATAGGAAGGGTTGGCACTAAAGTCCTGATGGGTTATCTAAGACTGTGCCTGATCTGCTAAGTTATAAAGAAGAATCGAGCTCTTAAAGGAAGTGTAGTGCAATATAAAGGTTCTACAACAAAATGACCGAGCCTGCTAAGACAAATAGATCTTAAACCAAAATGTTGTTTGTTGAAATGTTGTTGGCCAGGCTTGGATTTTCAATCGGACAGAGCAACTGTTCAAATACCAACACACAGAAAAACATAATGGGATATAAGCTAGCTAACGGCTCAAATGTCATGTTAATTGTCTGAATAAAACCAAATTTAGCAGACATGTTTCTTGTGGCAATATCTATTTGGGCTATAAGGATGAAGTGGCCATACCCTTAAACAAGTGCCATAACTCGGGTTCATTAATGCGTTTTTTAAGTGTTGGAACCTATGGGGAAAATGTTTGTGGCATGTTTCGTCATTTTTTAATGAATTAAAACCCAATTCGGAAGATATGTTCCTTTAGGCAATATCCATTTGTGCTACGAATATCAAGTAGCTACGCCCACAAATAGCATAGTTTATGTCCCTTGCTACATGTTCAAAGTATTGAAGCCTGTAGGGAAAATACGTTGGTTGCACGTTTCGTCATTTATTGATGGATTGCAAAGAAATTTAGTAGATATGTTCCTTTAGACAACATCTATTGGAGGTATTAATATGAATTGACCACACCTTTAAACAAGGGCCATAACTCGGGTGCATTGAGGTGTTTTAAGTATTGAGCCATATGGGGAAATACATGTTTTCGCCAATTGTTGATAGATTAAAATCAAGTTTAGCAGATATGTTCCTTCAGTAAAGTATTTATCTGAACTATGGCTATAAACCTAAAAAGTATGCATTTTTAAACATGGGCCGTAACTCTGGTTCATTAAGTCTTAAACTATTGAACCTATGGTGAAAATCAATTTTTTCGTTAATTGTTGATGGATTAAAATCAAATTTGGCAGATATGTTTCTTCAATCAAATATCTATTTGGACCATTGATATAAAAAGGCTGCACTTTTAAACAAGGGCCATAACTCTGGTTCATTACGACATGAAACTATTAAACCCTTTGGTTAAAATTAATTTGTTTTGTCAATTGTTGATGTATTAAAACCAAATTTAGCAGATGTGTTCCTTCAGACAATATCTATTCGCCCTATGACTATCAAGTTGCGACAACTTCAAATAACAGACATAACTCTGGCCCAACCATGCCGATATTCTTGCATTTCCCCATCCAATTTTGTTACTGTGACCTCACCAACCCCTTTGGTAAATGTCAGTGTTGTGGCAATTGAGCTATTGATCAATCGTGTCTGTGATGGCTGGCCCATTAATGAATGGTACTTTTCCCGTTGATAAATAATGTCAATGACACCAATATTCCTGCATTTTTACTGTGACTATCATCCAGTTGGTAAATGTCATCTGCTGGGTCAATAATGTCAGGGATGGCTGCCTAATTGGTCAATGGCACTTTTCCCATTGGTCAATGCTGTCAAGGACACCAATATTTTGGGGGTAGAGTGGTTTCCGGACGATAAATCTGTTACCGTTTATCGGATCAGTTTGAAACTTTATAGAGTGGTTGGACGACATGTAGGTCTGTAGAGGAAATCTTTCAAAATTGACAATGATCCGAAATCCCAGATAGTCGCCAGCCACCAGTATATGGTGGTTGGACTAGGTCTGGAGAAGAAACTCATCGAAATCGACGATAATCCAAAATCCAAGATGGCTGCCAGCCAAGGGTGTCCATCTTGAAAATTGGTGTCCGGAATATAACTCCATTACCGTTCATCCGATTGCTTTAAAACTTGACAGAGAGGTTGGACTAGCTCTGGAGCAAGAAACTATTGAAGTCGACAATGATCCTAAATCAAAGATTGGGGAATTAGTTAAATCAGCTTGGTTGATTTCAAGCAAACTCCGCTGGAAGGACCCTAGAGTTGTTTGCTTCAGAACTTGTATACATAATTTTGATTGGTCAATCTTTCTGGCAGTCATCTTTGATTTTCCAACAGTTTTGGGTAATCATTTAAAAGACTACTTACTCCTCATTAACTGCTTGGCCAATTTCAACCAAATTCAGATGAAAGGTACAAAATTTGACTGCTTCATTCTTTTTTGGTAGTCTTTTGGATTTTCTGAAAAATCATTTACAACGCTACTCCGCATTAACTTTTGTTCCAGTGACCGTCTTGTTTCCGCAACTGACATCTCATGATTGCTCTACGGAGCAGGCTGAAACCCATTACATTTAATTTCATTTAGCGAAAATAACTTCTCCAGAACCGCTGAAGGGATCGGGTCGAAATTTGGCAGATGAGATTAGGGACTAAAGTTTGTTCAAGTGAAGTTGAACAATAATAAAGCATAGCCGCTGTGGGCCAATCAAAATATAGCATGTTTGGCGGTCGTATTGGATTTTTTTATTTGATGGATTTTGAGGCCGAAATTGGTTTTATATATGTGTTTTTGGGTATTCTGATCTCAAATTTGCAATTTTTGAAACGGTCGGATAAGCGATTTGGTGGCCATCTTAGATCTTGTTCCTGCCAAAAGTTCCCATACTAAAGCAATGGGGTATTTAAAATGTCTTCTCGAGAACTACTGGGCCGATTTCAAGTATTAGGCAGGAAGCTTCTGCGGTCATAGAAGTCAATTCAAAATGCATGAAATATCATCTAGGGCAAGAGCTGCGACATGTTTGTTCAAGGGAACTTGATTGGCCAAATGGTTTGGTGGCCATCTTGGATAACCTATTTTTTGATAAAACAACACCAGAACCACTGAATGGTTGAGACGAAATCTCGGAGATATTATTAGGCTCTGAGTACCATTAAAGTTTGGTCAAGGGAAGGAGCTACGTCAAAAACATGGTCGCAGTGGACCCATCAAAATGTAGCGTGTTTGGCAGCCATATTGGACTTGCAAAAATGTCCACAAACTCATTTAAAAGACTACTCTTAGACAACCCACCAACAATTTTGACAAAAGATTAGAGTGCTCCAGGAGTTCAGGTGAGCGGCACAGGTCCCTTGGGCCTCTTGTTGAAAATGTGTCACCGGAATAGCCAGTCATTCCAGCAATACATTTTCAAAAAACGTCTGACTGCAAATAGACATTGTATATGAGAGTATTAAAATTTTCTTAAATAATTTTGTGAGTTAACCATTTAACGCCCATGCCTTCTGCATTGCTCTTGAGAAATGTCCATTTTCAGACCAAGAGAATACTGTAACTTTTGACAAATTTATCCCTGGACTGACTGGCTCAATAACCGAGCCACTCATTCCATTGATAAATTTTCAAAAATACTCTCTTGGTCTGTGAATGGTAATTTTCTATGAGAAAATTCAAATTGTCTTGAGAAATTCTGATGGTTAAATGGTTATGTACAAATTGCCTAATACCTGTATTTCAAAGGAGTTATACATAGTTACATGTACATGGATGATGTGGTTTTCAGGTGTGGGCAATTGACACTCGTAACCATGTATTCGTCGGAATGAGTATCTCGGACACAGTGCCTATAGGTACTGAGTCGGTCTATGTGCCAGGTAATAAAAACCGTAATATTTTAAGCCTCCATTCTTCACATTGCATTATTAGCTCTCCTGTCCTGAGAGGCTAAGTTATCTTAGGGTACATGTACATGGCGGCCGTCCATCATCCGCCATCCACCCCTTTGTCGTCTGCCAACATTCGCTTTAAAATCCATCTCCTTCATTTAACTCTTGGTGGATTTCAACTAAATTTAGATGGAGGTACCCTATCATGGTAGGTTTCTGAAATTGTGTACAGACTTTTGATTGGTAAATTTTTCCTATCATTTATCACCTGTGACCATCTTTGATTTTCCGAAAATGCGGTAAATGGGGTTTAAAGCCTATTCTTTATTAACAGCCCGAACTTGTCTGGAACTGCCCTATGGTGGTAGTTTTCAGAATTTCCATGCATGTACAGAATTTCGATTGGTCACTTTTTCCAGTGGCCATCTTGGATTTTCTGAAAACTGCAAGATCAGTTAAAAGGCTACTTCTGATGAATCACTTTGCCAATTTCAACCAAACTTGGTTGGAAGGGTCGTATGGTTCTAGTCGTCAGAACTTGTTCGCAAAATTTTAATTAGGCCATTTTCTGGTCACCATCTTAGATTTTCCAAACGTTTTTAGGAAATCTGTTAAACCGACAACTCCCCCCCTCATTAACCTCTTTGTCGATTTGAACCAAACTTAGCTGGAATGACCCTTTGGTTGTATATATAGCCTTCAGAACTTTTATACAGAATTTTCATTGTCTCGTTTTCCAGGTGACCATCTTGGGTTCTTAAAAAAGTCACTAATCATCTTAACGATTTAAACCAGACATAGCAGCAAAGACTCAGTTCAAAGACTACTCATAAGTATCTGCTTATGCGATTTCAGCCAAACGTGCTTGGAAGGACCCAATGATGGTAGGTATCACAAATTGTATACAGAATTTTCTTTGGGCAATTTTTCCAGTAGTTATATTTGTGACCTTGATAAAATATCCGTTCTTTCAACATTAAAATTTTGCATTCGACTCAAACTCTAGCAGTTCATAATTGTCACGTTTGTCTAAACAACAGGACCCAACCTTGGGCACAATGAGCAGGCATCACACAATGACATTGTGGTAAAAAGGACTAGGTCATTGTTATCATTGTAAAAAAAAGTGTACATTAACATTCTGTGTTTAACTCAACTTCGCCATTTATATCTCATCTATGCTTAACCCTTTCACCGACAAATCCCTGTCAATGTAAATCATTTAGGTTATAAAACCTATTCTGATGAATATTTTGAAATTAATTTGACTGGAAGACGTTGCTGCCTTAGTGAATGTCTTCCAGACAAATTAATTTCAAAATATTCAACAGTTTGCCTGTATGGTTGCCCTGAAAATGAGATATGGAGAATTAATCGTTGAAAAGGTTAATCATACTGTACCTGTGGCGTAGTGTTGGTGTGACCATCCCTCAAAAAATATTTAATCTACGTTTGCAATTTTTGTTTCAGTCGACATACATGTATTATGTAGAGACGAACTGTCATGATTTTGATTCGACAAGATCTGTCCATATTTATGAGAGCTATCTCCCTTGAAATGCCTAAAATGTGTCAAAAATGTTGCGTCTAAGCCATATCCAAAAACGTTTTAATCTACTTTTGAAATATTTTTTCAGTGGATGCATGTATAATATTAGTCAGAGACGAGATAGATATGTCCATATTTGCCAGAGTTCTCCTCCCTGAAAAGCTTAAAATTCATCAAAGACGGGCGTATTAAGCCCCGATAGGCGGTGCTCTTGTTATTGAAATCTAATTCTCCTTTGTAAGCATGCAATTTACTTAATGGACTTAAATTGGCAATAGAAGAATAATTTTATGTGTAATATTTCTACTATTGGCGGGTGATTTCAGTCCATCTGATAAAACAAAATGAATAGGTTGGAATCTTTATTAGAGACCTTGGACGCAAATTTGGTCGCTTTCTGTATATTGTGCATTTAGTTTCTGGTCAGTGTTTGTGGGTATTAGGGGTGCACTGGATTCACTATTTTTCAATCGAGGAGCGATCCCAATTTCTCCAGATAATTTCGCAAAGGCGGACCTGGTTATCGAGCCGTATATGGCCGATAGTGATGTTTTGAATTATTATGCAGGCCTCAACATTTGTTCAAACAAAACCCAATAGATTCTGTGTTGGTTATTCCAAAATCAAAAATTGTAAATGTCTTCTCGAGAACCACTGGGCCGATTTCAATTATAACTGTCGGGAAGCATCCTTAGGGTATAGGGATCCAAGTTTGTTCAAACAGTAAAACAATGAGGAATTTAACATGTCCTTCTTGAGAACCATTGGGCGGGTTTCAAGCATATTTGACAGGAGGCATCCTCAGGGAATAGGGATACAAATTTGTTCAAGGAAAGATGATCGGGCAATTTGGATTTTGGCTGACTTTTGGAAATGTCTTTTCTGAAACTGCTTGGGAATCGATGCAGACCTCATGAAATATGGTCTAGGGCAAGACCCAATCCAAGTTTCTTCGAGTGAACTTAATTTGCTAAATGGGTCGACGGCTATTTTGGATGACCTAGTTTTAGCGAAAACGACTTCTAGAACTGCTGCACGGATTGGGCTGAAATTTGGCTGATATGATTAGGGCCCAAACGGCATTATAATTTGTTGATATGTCCAAAAAACATGTCCGCCATGAATCAATCAAAATATAACGTTTTTGGCGGACATCTGAGAAAAACATATAAAAGGCTTAATTATTAAACGCTGGGCCAATTTTAATAAAACTTGGCTAAACTTTCTTCACAGAAATTTGATTGGTAAATTTTTACAGTGATCATCCCATTGTGTTCGGTTGTGCCAGTCGCCAATAATTCCAGGTGAGCAACACAGGCCCCTTGGGCCTCTTGTTAAATTTTGGGTTCAAAAATCTTAGATTTCATAAAAATGTATCGGAGTGTCAAAGTGTCAAAGTGCATCTCCTTCTTAGCTTCTTGACAGATTTCAGCCCAATTGGGTTTGAAGGATCCTATAGAGGTAGGCTCTAGAACCTCTATTCAAATTTGTGATTGATCAATATTTTTCGTTGAAAATCTTAGATTTTTAACCGGAAAGTGTCAAACGGAACTCCTCCTTAGCTTCTTGAGAGATTTCAGCCATATTTGGCTATGGACGTAGGCTCTAGATCTATTCAATCTTGTGGGTTCAAATCTTAGATTTTGTACAAAAAATGTACCCGAAAGTGTTAAAATACATCTCGTCCTTAGCTTCTTGACGGATTTCAAGAGAAATTTTCCACGAAGGATCATATAATTGCAGGCTCTAGAAAATCTATTCAGATTTTTGATTGCTCAATTTTTGTGGCGAAAATCGTAATTTTTTTTTTAAATTACAGTAAAGTGTTAAAACGTATCTCCGCCTTAGCTTCTTGGCAGATTTCAACCTAATTTGACTGATAGGACATTATGGGTGTGGTATTTTGAACTTGTATTCAAAATATTGATTGGTCAATTTTTTGGCGCCCATCTTGGACTTATTATCCAAAATCCTTTAAAACAATGACTTGGGAGATTGTAAACAAATTTGGCAGGAAGGATGCTATGGTGGTGGCCTTTAGAATTTATATTCAGAATTTTGATCGGTTGATTTTTGGCGGCCATTTCCGATTTAATGAAACCTGTCCAGATTCATTTAAAACGACACTCCTTAATCAATATCCCGATTACAGTGGAACCTGGGTGGAATAATACTATGGCAGTAGATACACCAAACGAGAATTGTGATTGGTCAATTTGTCTGGCGGTCATCTTCGATTTTCCTAAAATTATCCTTTATGTCTATTTCAAAGCACATGGTGCAATTGCTAATGACCTCTTGTTTGGGTGAAAATCTGATGTTATGAAAAAGCTACCAGAAATTGTCAAAATCCTGCTCCTCATTAACAGCTTGGCGGATTTCAAACTAATTTGGCTGGACTGACCTTATCGGACTACGCTTTTGAATATGTATATAGAATTTTGATTGGTCAATTAGTTTGGCTTGAATTTTACGAAAAATAGCAGGAAATGATTTAAGCTGCTGCTGCTCCTAATTAACTGCTTGGGAGATGTCAACCAGATTTGGACCCTAGGGCGGTAGACTTCAGAACTTATATACAGAATTTTCCGGTGGCCATCTTGGATTTTCCAGAAATCCTTTAAAGTACTACCCTTCCTTAATCAAGGGACCGATTTCAACAAATCTTAATTTTCCTGAACAAATTTGAGGATTAAAGATGGTGCATATTCATACCAAAAGGATTGCAAATAAGTTTGAGTTATGGCCATTTTTGATTTTCCGAAAATTATCCCCCATATCTATTTAAATGTAAATAGTTCAGATGTTAATGGTCCAGGTGAGCGTCACATGATATTGGGCCTCTTATTTTGTATTCCAGATCAGTCAGATAATCCTCTTTGATGGTAATACCCTTTGTTGTGTTAAAATCTGAGCCAAATTGGATCTGTAAAACTAACTACTGTTTTAGATACAGTTCCGGAGACAGACAGACAGAAAACAATTTTTTAAATGCATGCAGACACATTCATGTACACACAAATGCAACAACCTCTTCCCTTTCGTGGTGAATTAGAATTTAATTGTCTAATTCATTAAGAGATTGATTAATGACTTGTATTGTGTCAATCATTTCAGGTTCATGATACCGATCTACAACATGCACTGACTAAATGGCTTGATAAGGACTAGCATAGTACATGTACCATTTGTAGTGATGTTCACTGATCAACAGAAGACACGCATATATGCATGTACCCACATTGTTCATATTCATAAGAAATAAAGACGATGAGTTAGAGGTGTCATTAGTTCATTGTTTGTTGTCTATGTGAAACACTGTCTTAGCAGATACACATCTTAAAACATTAAAGCTCTCTGCAATATCATTATAGAGAGTTAAGGATATGAACATTATAACACAATTCTCTTTCGAAAGAGAATACGGTTTGCCTTGTGAATTCCCTATAAATTCAACAATTGTTCCATTGTATTATTAATTAGAACTCATCTAAGTTTCAACATACAGTTATGAATAAACTAATCGAGACATTTAGGGTCTAAATGTCTACAGTAGCCTCATTTGCCTACCTCTATCTTGTCACAATCAATACCAGCTGTCTTATAATTCACTACCGTTGCTATGCAATATAAGATTTATTTCGATTTATTACGTGAAGAAGTAATGAATCGTGATACATGTAGTTAAATGATGGGTTAATTAGAACTAACCAAATAAAATATTAGTGAGCATGAAGGCTCTCGCCACACATGCAAATTTTGGATTTTCCTCCATGTTTCCCCATTACCGAAGAGCTGTCACCCGAATCAAATCAATCAATACAGTATTTGAAGACAAGTTACTTGTCTTTCCCCATTAATCAGTTTGCTTTCTTAGAGAGACTGAAGAATAAGAATTAGTCCTCATCTATCGGTATGGATTACATTCCGGAGAATAACTTTAGAATGCTTATCTTGCTTCAAGTCAAATTTGGTACAACAAATTCTGGTGATAAGACCTTGCCTTCAGCTAGGTTCATCCATATTTGCCCGAGCTAAAATGGTCCAAATTTAACATGACTAGAAAGCATGCTTCAAATGTGGTACACACCAAGTTTGTAGTTGCATATATTGTGATGCAAGTGATAACCTGGCTTGAAATTGTGTTTCATCATGGACCCAGACAGCGCGTTCATGCATGCGTGTGTGTGCGCGCGCGAACTTCTCTAGCATTTGCATTTGCATTTACATAACCCATTTACACATTAGTTATTGGATTATTGAAATGTTTTTTCTTATTACAAAGTAGGTACAGTATAAGACATAATACATGTATATTGTGTGAAATTCGAACTTTTAACTGCAATATCCTAGAAGCAAAACAAACAATTTATTTGCATTTCCTTCCTGGAGCCGACCCGCAAATAAGATTCAGTAACATCGGGCCAACATTGTATTTACGTTGGTAGGCTCATTCGTATTTGCAGGTTCAACTACAGGAAGGGAATGCAAATACATTTTTGGTCTTACAGTTAGAAAGTCAAAATTTCACACATACATGCGTTATGATTTATCTACTTTGTAATAAAAAAAAATCCTAACCACACCATCGAAAGTAATAGTAACGTTAGGCCAATGTAATACCAATGTAAGGCCAACGTAGTTTATATGTTGGGCCAACGTAATACTTTTTCAATGGCGTTACAGAGCTTTACGCGTGTTTTTGACCTCGGCCGAACGTGTAAGCAGTAATTACGTTGGGCCAACGAATCGTCAACCAATAATAACATTGGACTAACGTAAATCCAACGTATGGCCAATGAGCAGAATTACGTTGGCCCAACGTAAGGCCCACGAAACTGTTCGATGTATGTAACGTAGGGCCAACGTTGGGATAACGTTATTATTGGTTGGTGATTTGTTGGGCCAATGTAATTTTGCTCATTGTTGTTACATTAGTATTGCGTTGACCCAACGTTATTATTGGTTGGCGATTCGTTGGCCCAACATAATTTTGCACATTGATGTTACGTTGGTATTACGTTGGCCCAACGTTATTACTGGTTGGGGATTCGTTGGCCCAACGTAATTATTATTTACACGTTGGCCCAACGTAAAAACCACGAGCAAAATTCTGTAACACCAATGATAAAAATCATAGTCGGCCATCTTGAAATCCAAGATGGCTACCCTAAAAGGTCATAGGAAAAATGGCAACCACTTTTTTCTTCATCAGAGATTGGCATAGAAGGGATTAAGCATGTTTGCCAAGATCGTAGCAAAACTTTTACTTTTTTTACATTTGCCAGTAGATTAAGATGTGGTAGAAATTGATGGTATTAATGCATCTCTTTGATGGACATTGGGGACGATATTAGAGTAATAGTTCTCCGTTACTGATTGTATTTGTAAGATGGGTAAGTGACCGTTCAAGATACCAAATGTAAAATGTACTGAGCCCTTCGTAATGATTTAAGGAAAATAATTTGATACAATTACTATGGATATTGCACACACGTGAATACGTTTCTATTCACCGAAGATATAAGCAGCTTTTTTTTCTCTTTCCTAATGCACATATCTGCATAAGATGTATTCTAGAATGTATAAAGATGAAAATTCTCTTTGACGGAGATGTGTATGTAACAATGAGTTTGCATAAGTACGCAATCATTAATTCATATGCTCTCCACACGTGATTCTACATCTAGGCCTACTAATACATAAAGCATTTGAATTCTAGGCAAATAATGTAAGTATGAATACAATCAGGATGCCACAAGGAATACACCTTAATAATGTCCGCATAGCTCACCATTACTTAGAATCATTAGCTAAGTGATATTAATACAGTATTTAGCAGTTATTGGGTAGGCATATTCCAGCACAAACGGTTATATGTATCCTCGCTTGAATTGAATATAATTAGATTGCATTGGTTTCACATAAGACGGGGTGATTGATCCTAGCATATGGATTGGTAATTTATAAGTCAATCTATCGTGACAGTGGGTTGGATTTTGACGTGATGGACAACCTTTTGAGAATGATTGATTATTTACATTCTTCAAACCTTCATCAATTATATTTAGAATAGATGTATTAGTATTAAACTTCCTCTCGCTGTGATTTTGTCCCTAAAACCGGCATTCTCTTGACTTAATCATGTTGCTTCTGGCAATGTCACCATTTGGCATCTTCAGGAGTGGAAGCCTGAATAAGAATCGTTCAAATCAGTCAACCATTAACTGCGAGTGGATGTGCCATGAGCAATTGATCGGTTGTATTGCACTTAATTGGTCGGTCCATGGATTAGATTGTCTAAATGTGGCCTAGTAACCAATTAATACCTTACATTATAAAGAGGGGTTTCTTCGCCCCGCCCCGTCTTCATTCAATCAGTAAGTAATACAAGCTGTATTAGTTAGCTATAGTACCTTTATGAGAATAAGATGTGGTCCTTACATTATTAAGTATTGATCCGATTAATTCCAGTCCTGTGTTGGACTCCACAAGCTGACAGTAAATGATCCGTATGCCCATTTCAGTAAATAACACATTTTGTTAAAGGACACTATCTAAATAATGCACAGCAATTAGAAAATGGCTTACACATTTGATCCATACATATCACAGTAAGAAAGTTATTTATCCAATGCCTAACGGCATTGCTCAGGGTTGAATACATTTTACATATCAAGATGCTAAGCAGCACACATGATATAGTCTCACCTCGTCTTAATAGCAGTACAGGGTCAATTTAAAAATTCGGCAGCACCTAAGACCTAAGCGTTATAGGGAAGAAAACGTCCATCAGGCTTATTCAATTATATTTCTAGTTCCTGAAAGAAACTGAGCGTGGTTATAACTTGCATGCATATACAATCAATGCAATACGGCGCGTTTGTATATGCATGCACGGCAGTGAAAGCTGTAGAGTCACAGATTGTCTATCTCCGGTGATTTTCACCTGTTACCTTGTATTGACATCCATTCATGAGTTCCACAAGACCAACCCCCACCCCCACACGCACCGACCCCAACCACGAAGTGTCAATACTGGGCATGCCACTAGAGATGGAATATGCCGTCGATGTGGACTTCATAAACGAGGAATAGAAACCCCTTGACGAACCTCTTTCTCCCAATAGCTGAAAACAAACTAAAAATTGAGAATCTCTTTATGAATGAATCCAAAACAGAGTTCACCCGTATACCTATGTACAAAGCAGGACACTAAAGAAAATGATGATCCACTTCGTGGCGGGGAACCAGGGAGGAAATGTAAAATCCTGGGCTCATTGCGTTGCAGTACTGTTGAGATTGCTGCACGCTGCATCATGGGGAACATAGACTTTCAGTCCTTCTGGAAGCTGTGGATTCGTAGATCAAAGTTGATCTTGATGAAAACGCTATGTTTATACAATGCAGCCCGAGTATCCTTGATGCTGTATACCTGTGACAGCTGGGCGGCTCCACAGCAAACACCTACGCACCATCACTGGACACCGATGGCCAGACAGCATAATTTCCAGCGATGGCCTATGCACGATGTGTAATATGTCGCCGCTGTCTGTAAATGTTGGTCAGCAAAGATAGTCCATTTTTGATCTTGTGCTAAGAATGCCAGAAGAGGCACCAGCATAGAGAGCCTTGGCATTCTCCATTCTTGGAGCCAGCAAATACAAAGCCAGGAGAGGACGTCATTGCTTAAATCTCCTAAGCGTGCTACGAGATGATCTCAAGAAAGCAGGACTCCATACACTCAAGTCAAGGCGGGACCTGAGGAAGTTAAGGATTTCGGATGGGGACAAGACACAGTAGGCAAAAGCGAACTGATTGCATCTGTAGGATGGTTCTACTACTACAGCCACAGAATACAGTAATCATACATACACATTGCTTTTAGAACAATCTTACTGCAGTTGTGAATGATTAACGGAGTCATCAATGTCTAAGTCATTTGTGAAGATAGACAACAATCTCATTAGCATGAGGTACATATTTTAGACGATATCGGGTTATCTTACAAATGAAAAGACTAATCCATTCTACCATCTATTGATGAGTCAGAGTCTTATCAGTTCAGGTTAAGTTCAAATGTACTCTTGTTGAGACAATGTAATCGTGAGAATAGTTTTAGAGTGCATGTTAGAGTAATTATTAGAATCTTAATAATTCCTAGCAGGGTATTGTCTTTTATGGATTTGTGTCCTGCCGTGGATGTCACTTATACGATTGTGTCCAGTTAACATTATAAAGAACTATTTTTTATATCAGCTGGCGCAGAGTGTGCGACTTGAAGTCTATAAGCTATTCAATCAATAGTATATGACCTCATTATGTACATATGTCTGCCTGCCAATAGGCCATGGAATCCACATAGAGCTCACTGTGTTGGCTCCTGAGATTCTAAAGGTAGCTGATTACGGTGGCCAGCATGTGTCTTACAAATGATTCGCGTGTCATACGCTGAGAGAATCTAATCCACGACCTATGTTTCTGTTGTCAATAGTTAAAACAGGATTACATTTAGATTTCATATTTCCAAGTGTTAAACATCTCTGCATCAAATTAATATAGCGACTCTTGCTTTAGATATAAAAACTCTTTGGTCAGATATTGGAGTACCAGTCTCACTGACAGTAATATCACAGTGGTGGTCAAACACTAGTTTGTGACAACAGATCAGTCAACAATCTTCTATGCAATCCACCGATCTTGGGATGTCACACTGGAGAAGAAACGCTGTCCCAATTTCGCACCCATTTCTTATGTAATTGCAGTACGTATTATATATTAGTCGCATTTAGTGTATGCTGTCCTCGTCTCCTGTACTTACTTCATTCATGATAGAATAAGATACTGTGCTGTCTGGAAACAATATTTTCAAAACATCCTGCAGACTTGGAGGGCAACCGCTAACAGCAACATGGCTTCCAAAAGTGTGGACTAGTTCTCACACAAAATAAAACACAATTAGGAATCTGGAGCTTATGTGGTTATTGATTAAATAATCTATATATTAGAGGGTAAGTATATATGAAGTTTCTTATAATGTTTGATTAATCAGGGATATTAAAATAATAAATATAGACGGAATACCACATTTAATGGCAATCACATATTTCTGGCAAATATGATTTAATGATCAAGGCCGGCACAATGCAGATGTCCACAGACACGTGCGCTTCACAGTGTCCAAATGCTAACATTAGGCCAGATCATTATTTGATCGGAGATCGAGACACAGTGTAACGATCACGTTATTGTTACCTAAGATTAGCAATATGTTCTATTTAGTAGGCGAGCTTCATTTACTCAATAAATACATTGGGATAATATTATCCAACCTTGTGAATGTCAAACACTCTGTGCACTATTTATGAGTTTTGTGTTTTCAGCATATTTTCAGAGGTAAATGGAATTGCTACTACAATTAGACGGCGTGCATATAGTTGGTGAATGACAGAACATTAAGGGAAGGGGGGGGGGGTGGTGGTGTCGCCTGGCAGGTGATATAAGTAATTATATTAGGAAAACTGTCGACTCTACCACAAGATTTTGTGTGCGGGATAGCTTACCTATGTTGTTGCGGCTGAGCTTCCTTAACAGGGTCTGACCCAGGAATGGTTTGGGGCGGGGGTGCATTAGGAAAGGGCACCTCTCAAATACCCAGACCAGTGGTAGCCAAAACAGACGTGGGGTTACAGGTTATTCCACCGGGCGATTTTGAAATGTAGATGCTCTCAGATAGCCTCTCCTACATTTCCAGAGGTAAATATCGACCATCAGTTGGCTGTTAAATTATTTAATTCTTACCAATTGACATTTACTTATTATTACAATTTGTGGTGGCTCAAGGTGATGCTTTTCTCATTATTGCATCATAACATGGCTACGGCGGTGCCAAGAATGGGAATAATTACTCATAGCATTCAAAGTCTGAGAACACTTATTTTCCAGCATTTACAGATTATTCTTTACCCTGCTTGGGTTCAAACGTGTTGCTGCTTATGCTGTCCATGGCAGCAATTGCTTCCAGGTATTGTAGTCAGCCATTAGGTGTGTAATCTTTGGACATCCACTTATGGTCGCTAGTCTGGCGCTTAGGATTTTGATTTCTAGTCCTTTTGAGGCAGAGTCATAAGGTGCATCCTGATTTCAAAAGAAAGAAGAAAATAGTTACAAGCTATTCATTCGAATACAAGGCAACTACAACTTTCAGTCCAGGTAGTTTAAAAATATGAGTAGTAGATTTCTGTTCAAGTAGTCACAATATATATATATATATATATATATATATATATATATATATATATATATATATATGAGCTATGAATGACACAGATCCTGGCTGGATGCATAGAGATAAAGTCGTCTTGAATGTGTTGAACCTAATATGACTGGAATGTGTGGATGCCTAAGGCAACAGCTCAAAATGACATTGAGGCTTAAAATTAAAATTAATCACCTATAGATTATTTAGAGACTAAGTACGGACGTATGGGTGTATTAGAACTGACCGTGAGGCTATAAGTGCAATAGGTACGATGTGTTCGGAGAAAGGGCATACCAGCTAGGAGCAGCTCAGCATCTACCAGGGATACGAGGTGAACACCATGCACTCCCCCCTCTGGACCCGCCATTGCTTGACATATTTCAGAGCTGTCATTTCTATACTATCTGGTAGCGTACTTCATCGGTGAATCCCATTAACCCTTGACCATCAGTAAACATAAATCGAAAGCAAATGCTATTTACAGAACATCAAAATGTATAGTCAACAAATTAAACAGTTGATCAATGAATCGCGTCCTTTCTCAATACATGATCTAGCGAGACACTGATTTTGTGAATGAGAGCCATCAGCTGAGATACATTATCAATTAATGACATAAATCTTACCACAGAAGCAGACATATGACATCCATCATCTAATAAGGTGCTTAAATCTAACCTATCACAATTACAAAAAGATAAACCAGTTAGCAATATTGGGTTCAGTGTTTCAATAATAACGTGTGCTTAAACAAGCATTGATATACATGTAGTACCGATCTATATTTTAGAAATACAATTTGCTATTAACATATTCATATAAAACTAGTAAATTTCCGTTAATTTGTATATGAAACTGAAATGGAACAGGATGCACAGTAGGGTGGTCAATTAAGTGCTATTCTCCAAATAGTGTATTTTGTTGCTTTTTCACTCCAGGCAATTTATAAAGGACAACTATGCGAAATTCGAATTATTTTAGATTTTTAATATCAGGATGTTCATCTTAAAAGTTCAGTTTGCCAAAATGTGTTTACTAACTCAATTTACTGTAACGGGCTTCAATATTGAAAGTGATTGTTTAATTATTTAGTTATTTGTGTTATTTAATTTTTAAAATACCAGTTATATCTACGTAATTAGATGAAGTTTTCTCTGATTCTTAACATTTCGATAATACAAGTTCTCTAGTGAAACAACTGAATGAAAAAATTGAGCACAGATTATACTCACTCTAGAGAACTTAGTAATATGGCAACTAGCATGTTTACATAGCGACTCGTTAAACGTTGTGGTATTAAAATCAGTTTGGTTTATATGTGGTGAAGCACAAGATCCAGTGACTATAAGGGAGACTCAACTATTACCATTTGGGAAATAACCACTGCATGAAGCATGGCACTATATGTTATGTAGATATGCATAAATGTGTTAATTGATTACTAACTAGGCTAACTGTTAACTGCCGATTCGGCACATACACCATTGAGTGTCAGACACTCCAACCATAAGTGGAAATGTCATGCACAGGAGGTATGTGTATATGGAGTGTACGTCTATGCCACATCTCCGTTGATACAACTATGCCTCATTTTACATATGAAACAAACGCTGTGTAGCTCTTTGCATCACGAAGCAAGGAAAACTATATCATGTACGCTGCTAGCTTCTCGATAAGTAAAATGTATTAAACTATGGGCAATATCATTAGAATCGTATCAAAGTATTTCTTCCAGCAGTGCATCATAGGTGTACGGCATTTTAGACTTTGCAAGGATAGAGAGTGATATGCATTATTCAGGTAGTGTCCAGTGACTAAGCATGGTATTTACCGAAACGACGCATACAGACCGACTGCAGAGACCACCACTTACAGAACTGCAATTAATTTGATCATTAGTTAACATAGTAAAGTCTATATGTTATCTCAGTCGTGGTATAAGAGCTAACTGGTATCCTTTTACTACATACTGATAATTAACTCCAACTATGGATACCGAAAGTCAATAGCAGGTCAGGTAGTGCCGTGATAAGGTTAGGCCTAATTACCATGCTGAAAACATAGTCAGACCCTTCCATGTCGCATTACCAGATCTGCCATCGATATTCTCGTACCAATAGCAGAAGACAATCAGCTATTATATGTGAATTCACATTAACCGTTTTATGTGGACGCCAGAATCTGCACTATGTATCATTACTGTATTCTGCAGCTGTAGTAGTAGAAGCTGCAATCAGTCCTTCGCTTTTTAAAACAGTATTTTGTCCGGAGCCTAAATCTTTAGCTTCCTCACTCCCATTCTTGATCTTAGTGTGCTGCTCTCTTGTGGTCAATCTCATAGCACGCCTACGGTGTATATATGCAATTACGTCCTCTCCTAGTTTTATTTTTGTTGGCTCCTATTATGGCGAATTCCAAGGCTCTCCGCATTGGCGAGTATTCTGGCATCCTGAGTGCATGGCAGAACATGGACCATTTTTGCTGAGCGTCTTTTTACGGACATCTCTGATATATTGCATATCTTATATAGTGCATCATTGGAAATTATGATGGCTGTCCATCGGTGTCGAGGGATAGTACAGAGGTATTTCCAGTGGCAGATATCACGTTTCTCTAGAGCTGCCTATGGAGATGCCCAGCTGCTACAGTTATACAGATTCAAGGATATGCAGGTTGCATTGTATAAACTTAGTCTTTTTGTCAAGGGCATCTACAAATACATAGCTTCCAGAAGGACGTGACGCAGCGTGCAGCGACCTTAGCTATACCGCAGAGCAGTGAGAACAGGATTGTACGTTTCCTCCTTGGTTCGCCGCCACTAATTGGATCGTTATTTTCTTTAGTTTAATACTTTGTCCATAATATATGTGACTGAACTTGGTATTTTAATCCATTCATAAAGAGATTTCCAATTGTTTAGGGCAGGAGAATCCATAGTGCCAGTGTCTATGCGGATGGGAGAATTCACAGTAACATTGTCTAAATGGATGGGAGAATTCACAGTAGCAGTGTCTAAATGGATGGGAGAATTCATAGTATCGGTGTATATATGGACGTGATAAGTCACAATAGCGGCGCCTATGCGGATGGCAGAACGACCACTCACAGTGTATATTAAGGAGTAGATGTCAAATACATATGCTGTAGAGTGTAGTTGTTATAATTATCTGGAAGACTGTTTATAATTGTTACTTACATTTCTAAGTCATTGCGATCTTGTATTGTCCCCATATCTCCAATACATAATAAATGGCATCGGCAAATATGTTTAATTGTGTTGTATAACTTTACGACGACGTCCTCTCACCCACCAGACTCATCTGACAGCATAGTCACCAATGACACGTTATACACCAAATGCAATAGGGTGCGATTATCAGCGAGCGTGGTCCAGCAAAAATGGTCGATTTTGGAAATGCCACTAAACATGCCTACACAGAACGTATTGGAACACCGCCACCGCCGCTATCATCACAGCCGCCACCACCGCCACCACCACCACCACCACCATCATCAATTGTATAACGACAATGGCCGTCAATGATGACGCCGTCGATGACAACAATAACATTATTTCAATGTTTCAGTTAATTAAAAAGCGTGAAAGATTTGAGCACTGGCAAAGATCTACAATTTATCCTCAAAGATATACTGATTTAATGATATACCAATAACTAGCTGAGGACGCATCATGCTTCCACAAGTTCCAATCATGCGAAGAAGTCAGCTATCCCTGTAGCTAACAAGCACCCACTATTTGATAGGCAATGCTTAAGACGCAGTAGATAGGGCAGCTGTTTTACGTGTGTTGCAGCACTAGCATCTTCTTGTCCAACCCCCCCCCCGCCCCACCCAATTCAATATGATTATTCAATTTGTGTTGCTTAAAGCATCAAGTTATAGCCATGCCCCGCCTATTTCTAGCTAAGTTTTTCTGCGTGTTTGAGTTGATTTTAACATAACTAGCCCTTCAGGTAGGCTGTTGAATAGTTTGAAATTAACAACTTCCGGTCAAATTAGTTTCTAAATACTCAACAGTATGTTTATTAAATTGCAAATCCACCAACAGACAGAGAACGCAGACACTTTTGTGACTGAGTTACACCATGTTGATTGTGATGTCAGCTATCCAGTGACATATTTGATTATTATATACTTAAGTCACAGACCAGACCAGGAACACTATTTTTTTTAAATTCGTGAATACGACTCCAGTTTTTAGAGCATTCTCCCAAGCGGCGTGCGTTTTAAGTAAAATCAATGATTCTAATGTCATGAACGCGCTTGGCTAATATCTGAGCAGCACCTGACAATTATAGAAAACTCACACTTAGCATCCCATATGTATTTCGTTGGCCCAATAAACCGGACGTTCTGCAAAAGGTGGTTAAAGAGCATAATCCTTTCACTTTGTGTTGTATCAAATGCTTTGTAGCGTGCCTGAAAGTATTGACTTAAACAAATGTAATTTCCTATGACATTTCGGGGAGAGGTGGCAAACCGCACGTTGCTCGCTGTTTTATGTGGCTAGCATGCAATGAATCGATATATAATGAATGACACTTCAAACGATGCAGAAATGAAATGATCATTATGTGAATGTCAAACTTATCAATATTTATACCTAATATTACTTGCAGTTGTGTACATGTAAATGGAAACGGAACTATACTTCCTGCAGAATTCATCGGAAAAAAAGACATAAAAATCTAATAATTTGTCTTTGGATTACATCTAGGACTACGGTACTATCTGTGACAAAGACGCAGATGAGAGAGAGCTGAAAAATTGTAATATGGACGCTTTGACAACAGTGACCATTTTGAAATACCGACGCCCCCATGTATTAATCAACATACTGACAATTCTATGTTCTGCATTGTTGGATATGTCAATGTGTGCTAACGTACAGTTATCAGTATAATGCATGCTGAATATAGGTTTACCACAATAACTAAGCCAAATATACATTGAAGATCTACCCACCAGTGGGCATGCTGTCAATCACCATTTCAGCGGATATAGCCACGTCGAACGAATTGGCATATGGCCACACGATAAAATCATGATAATAAAAGCTGTA
Organism: Chaetoderma sp. LZ-2023a; assembly: GCA_034401795.1. Lineage (NCBI taxonomy): Eukaryota > Metazoa > Mollusca > Caudofoveata > Chaetodermatida > Chaetodermatidae > Chaetoderma > Chaetoderma sp. LZ-2023a. The sequence goes on along the minus strand of CM067370.1, from coordinate 9,621,826 downwards.
AAAATAAGTTTTCACAAATATACAATTTTATGGTGGAACATTTATGTGCCTTCTAACGAGAATAGTAGTTATAAACTAGGAGCGTCAGAACAGAACGCGGTCGGAGCTGCCGATCTATGGCTACAGGAGGGAGGTGGGCTATCAGAACAGAGGCGGCTACAGGAGGCCGGCTGTTGTTAGACTGTTTTAGTTGATGGGAGCTGTTGATCGCCGATCGGCGGCAACTGGAGGGAGGTGGGTTGACAGAACGGAGGCGATGGCTGGCTGCAATGTGTATACAACCTAGTGCCCACCGCAACCCCTCCCCTCCCCCACCCCTCCCCCCACAACCCCAGTGGGCCCCCATCTATTATTCAGACCATGCCAGGCAAGTGCAAAACCTCCATCTAGACCCACCACATCATAAGTTTATTCACACCAGGAAAATACAAAACTTCCAGTACAAATCCACTATTAGCAAAGGTTTGTTCATAAGATTCCGAACCACGGATACATATAATCACAATAAGTTCACAGCTGAGGAGGTGTATTAAAACGTAGCGAGCCACCCATTCAAGCACCATACAGGTAGCCCAATGCAGAGACACGCCTGCACCCATACAGGAAGCTCAAAGCAGACACACCTGTACAAGAAACTCACAGATGAGTATGTGTAGTACAATGTAGACACAACTGCACAAGATGTACTTCGACTGCCTCATTGATGAAATTACTCTAATGTAAAGAAATCTAGCAACACATTTATTCAATATCATCGTTCGATAGCATCATCCAAATTGATACTGTGGATAGTTAACAGATGATCTAAATACTGTCTTAGTTCTGTCATTGCCATTGCTGTCAGTGGATAGCGTCTAACCCCTAACTCGGTGCCTGGTTGGGGTTTTCGGGTGAGTAACTCGTCTACTATTATTGCTAATGATAGGTCAGGAGAAGCTCTCCAGTACACAAGCGATTTATTTGCATAGTTGCACAGGTCATGTAATGATCCTGCCACTTTTCTTTTCCGCTGTGCCGCACAGCCTACGCCATGCATGTAACTCCATAGCTCTTCGGGGTACCCCATGATTGAGTTTCAGATTCAGTTAGCTTGATTACCTATGCAGTTCATTTCTATAATAGGGCATCACCTGGTGGTAGGGCACATGAACATCTATAATTCTGTATTAAAGAAATTACTTCCTAAGTATATCTTGCAATATATTTTATGAGCTATTTTATGAGACATCTTATGAAACATTTTATGAAACATTTTATGAAACAACATTGTTGAAGATATTATTTCCACTTTTTCAAAAAGCTGAACAATCAAGTCTTCATGTTTTACAAATCGACTAGGCCAATATTCAAGCTGGGAAACAGAATGTTAGGTATGCGAGTGTCTTTATCGTGATAGATGGAGATCGTTATCCATTACGTTACCATTTTGATGGCGAGAAGCATGTAGGCCACTTAACAGCATCCCATGGTCGGACTTCCGCTCCTCAACTTCAAGTTCAGAAATATCCAGCCTTAGAGTATGAAGGGGTTGCTAAGCCTGATGAAAAAAACAGTAATCTAGACACATTGTTTAACTATATAAACAAAGCTTTCTCTGATGAGGGCCATCGGATGATCCACGAAAAACATATTGGAATCATCAACACATCAATTACAACGTCAACAGGACTCAGGATCGAATTTCAGATAAAGCACTCATGAATGGTGGGGCATTGTTAGGTAACCCTATGGTCAGCATCAATCATAAATTTGATGAAGCTGGAAAGCCTATAGGTAAATACCATAATAAATCCAATAATAATGAGGAATATCTGTGACTGATGAGAATATACATCTAGCCTGCACATCCGGGACGATGCATGACAGGATCATTGAAGGTTCCGCAGTTGTACTTTCAAGTATGGGAATCAGTTTACCAATGAAAGTTCTGGTAGATATCATCGAATACCCTCCTAAAAGAAAAGCGTATGACACAGCTGTCTTTATTAACTCCTCGCCACAGAGGTAGATTCATTCAGGCCAGCCCCGGGGAGGAATGTCCATTTTCAGACCAAGAGAAGACTATTTTTGAAAAGTTACCAATGGAATGACTGGCTCGGTTATCACACCTGGAGATGGCTCCCACCGCGTTCTGTTCTAAAACACTCATTTTATAACTACTTTATAAGCCAAGTGCTTACTGTCAGCTATCTAATTTGTTTGTCAAGATATAGGTAGCAAACAAAAAAATATAAAACTCCCATACCCCACTGTTTGGAAGAACCCCAACATTATCACCAGCTGGCCTCTCGCTCTCTTTTCTGCGGGGGCTTTTATGTCGTTCCTGTTGCTCCTACCTACTGGCATTGGACGCCTACACTAGTGTGTACCATTTTTTAACTGGCTACCATCTAGCTGAGGCCTTTTGAGAGATTTGAACCATGGTTTTCTTACTATAATTCAGCGCTGTTATGAATTGAGCAAACGGGGAACCGATAACTAGTCTACAAATAATGGCATTTATCTTTTATGAATTGTTGTGCAATAATAGCAAACAGATCAATCGGACTGATAATGCACTGATAACTACATTTTGAAATTATTGACAGTCTATAATATGTATATATGTATATATGTATGTGGGCGTTACTGATGGCAATCTGTAGGTATATATTCCCTCTGCTATGGGAAACTGGTGCGAATTCATGAATAAAACTTACACACACTACAGTTCATACTGAATTAATACTATCGTCATAAAACACCTACAAATGGCAATACTGTTACAAAAGATATGGACCTAGCCGATATGTGTGCAGATTTTTTCCTTAGGATATTCATATCATAGATAATCCATAACAGGTTATCAGCTAAATCTAAGTAATTTTCTTATAAATGCATACATAGCTGAGATAGCTAATGTGGGGTGTATTATATGTTGAATTATACTTAGAATCGCCGGTTCAAATCTCGTTATGTATTATTAATAAATGTTATTAAGAGTAAGAGTATTGCCAGACAGTAGAGCACGCTAGACAACTTGATAATGATGATGATGATGAAGTTGATGATGAAGTTGATGAAGGTGATGAAGTTGTTGATGAAGTTGATGAAGATGATGAAGTTGCTGATGATGTTGATGATGATCTCCATAAGCTTCTTGGGGAACTTCATGAGCTTCTTGAGGCACTTCATGAGCTTACTTCATGAGCTTCTTGAGGAACTTCATGAGCTCCTTGAGGAACTTCATCAGAAGCTTGAGGATGTTTCTGAAACTCTATCCTCTAAGGATCAAATGCCCTGACTCTTCTTCTGAAACTTCTCACGGAAGACACACTTCATCCATGCTTTCCTGGAATTTGCCTTGAGAACAGGTTTTGACGAGTTAGTCCTGATAGGGGTTTTTTGGGGGGGGGGGAATTTAGAAAGTCCTTCAGATTACTCTCTAAGTGCTTCCTACCTCTTTCGATGAAGATGTGCGCAATGGTCTCCTTATGGCCGGCGGCCTAACCCTCCTCTCTACCTTCGGTGTCGCCGGTGGCATACCCGGCCCCATGTCCCTCAGTTACAGCTGTACTGATCTCCTCTCGGAGGTAATCGGTGGCTTCAGTCTATCCAATGTTCATCATTAGTGTGGAGGTTGAATACACCAGCCCACTTCCCTACCGTTAGGAGAACTTTGGGATCAACCATAGCCTTCTGGAGAGCTAGAATTTTAGGACTCTAGGTCTATTTGAAGGGTAGGTTGAGTGAGGCACTGTCAGCCTTCCGGTAGAGCATCCAAGTCAATAATTCCTTCATACTACTGGCCGGTTTGGTCTTCTCTATGGCAGTCAGTATCTCCACATCAGATGGAGGTGGGACCTTGGCTCACTCTTGGATAATGTTGGCGTCACAGAATAGTCGTCGGACCCTGTCAATTGGCAGCTGTACTGGTTTCTTCTTGGAGTGTTGCACTGGTTTTTTCTTGGAGGCGGTGTGGCCACCAACTGGTTTCTGCCCTCCAAAGACGATCCGCTGGCGAACGTGCGGCATCCTGATGGAGCTGTTGAATCCACGACCTCACACCACACCAATCCTCGAAGGGACTGTTTGACAGTCATTCGACCGAGTAGCTATGATGCGAACCCACTCTCCACTGCGGGGAGGTACATCGACTTCGCCCTCTTGGGACAGATGCATGAGATTGGGAGTATGGTGCTCAAGTTTAAACTCGAGAGCACTGTGGAGAAGGATGTAGAGCTCCTGCAGATGGTGAGCAGGTGGGAGATTGTGCAGAACAACACCACCTTAGACACCACCTACATAAACGATGAGTAGCGAGTCCTGGCTCCTCTAGCTCGTGGACCAGTCTACTATGTGAAGGGGAAAGGGTACTATGCCATCGGATGTAATGAAGGTTTCACAGAATTCAACTTACAGCCAGATGTAGAAATGCATGTCGCTGTGCCACTCTTCTCCCTCCTCGAGAACACGCACGTGAACCCGGCCATGGTGCGGAATGAGCTGTTCCTTCGGGTGTACACCAAACATCTGACCGATAACGATTACCTCTCCACGACTTCACGTCTGGCATAATGAGAACGATCAGGAACTAAAATGGGAGGCTTCTAGACAGTGAATTCTACATGTTCCAGCAGGTCCAGGTATATTGCAACGAGGTGTCTCGGATTGTGTAGCGGTAGCAGTCTTGGTTCAGAAGGGAGGGGTGGTCCAGGAGGTGGGGGAGCTAAATGACTTCAAACTTATAGTGCCTGGGACCAATGTTCTCGGTGAGCTACGCAATCGGGCTGATTGCTGTCTGTCAACAGAAGATGAAGTTGTATGCCATAATGCGTCTGGCCAGTGGCCCCGAGGATCTGGAGATGGCACTCGAGGGGCAGTACCACCTCGGAGGTAAGAACATCTAACCTAATAATGGCAACTGGCTCAGCTTTGATGTTGGGAACCTGCACGGAGAGCGAGTGGGCACTCACACAGTGGGCGTGACAATACTGTACTTTGTCCATGCCAAGGTTTGTGTATCGCACACCACTGGTATTCAACTTGAGCGCATGTAGAGCACGATTCCGTCTAGCAGCCAGCCGACCCTCTGTTCTGATAGACCACTTCCCTCCTGTAGCTGCCGATCGGCGATCCATAGCTCCCACTTAAAACAATCTAGAACAGTCGACTCCCACCACGTTCTATTCTAAAACATGGTCTGAACAATGGATGGGGCCCTCTGGGGTAGGGGTGGGGGTTGCGGTGGGTTCTACGTTCCCACCGACTAAAACAGAATTGTAATTAATGTACTCCATTCATCTGTAATAAACATATAGCATTGCATAAATCTGCTAAGCTTGCTACGAGGTGACCTCAAGAAAGCAGGATTAGGTACACTCAAGTCAAGAACGGACCTGAGGAAGCTAAGGATTTTGGCTGAAGGTAAGACACAGTGGGCAAAAGCGAAGAAAGGATGATTGCAGCTGTAGGATGTTTCTACCACTACAGCTGCAGAATACAGTAATCATACATAAACATATAGCAATGTTCCGCCATGAGATTTTGATGTGTGTTTGTCTGACCTCTGTAGTTTGCTCAGAAAGTAATTCGCACATTAATGCTAAATCGTTTTGTATAGATAGAACATACAATGTATCGATTATTGCACTCTAGCATCAATGTGTTGCGATGGATTCCTGCTGTTTTCAGGAAATCCGATTGACCGGTAAATATTAGACTGATGCAAATCCCCAAATGTAAATGGTGTGAATATGTTTAGGAAAACAGTGTATCTATTTTAAACACTTTATCATTAAAAGACATTCTTCCCCGTGGACCACCAGATAACAGAAAACATATGTGGAAGCGATATTCCGGATTGTTATTTAATGCCATCTAATAGATACAACAATGGCAATTGGAATAACAAATTGAGAATAAATGGATTTCTGTAAAATATATGAGCTGGTTTAAATAATAGTTTGTATAAGGAAATTAATTTCTTAAAACATTGATATGACGTGATCAATGGAATATAATATAAATCAAACTACAAGCCTATCAACAGAGTTATTAAATGGTGGTTATTTAGTTGGTACCTCTAAATGCTTAAGCATCTGGGTGACGTACATCTCTGCCTCACATGATACAACATCTTATTACATGCTTATCTTACCCAAACAAGGAGTCTAATGCCAGAGCACTTGTGTTGAATGGTTTAATACGCATGTGACTAGACAGTTCCGTTTAGATGTTTGGATGAGCAATGGTATTCGCTGCTATGATATGATGCCTGTTTGAAAACTTATCACATGATGCTAAGCAAGCCAGTGACCGCCAACTAGTAATATAGCAAATATTGGCAATGGAGCAGCGGTAAAATAATTGATGGAACGTGAGGGTGTGGTGGGGATAATTGGGTTATTTGTGTCTCAGACTCAATGTCTATCTATTGTTGTATTTCACTAACCATTGATGGGTGAATGGTGACTTCTCTACGCCCGTCTCCTCTGTAAATACCAATTGTGTTGATAAACTATGTCATGAAGGCTTGCGGATTATGTCTAACCTTCGTCAAGCTAAAAACTGTGTTTGACATCATCAGATAGCGCGATCTATCCAGGAACTTACGATAGATACGTGGAATTTGATCTGCCTGCAACATCAAAGGAGCGGACCTTAGAGGGATCCTGCCAACACAATAACATCGATAGTACATACATCAAGAGACTAAGGTATCTACCCACGAGATTGTTTGGAAATTGTCATTAGTTTTGGATACGTCAGTGATTGCATTGCATTCATCGAGCTGGCTATACCAACGAGAACCCGCACCGCCACTAAATGTCGCATATTGAATAAGCCAAATGCGAATCTAGCAATATCAGATTCCTTCTATGCAGAACTGATTTCCACCATGACAATTCCAACCAGATGGCAACAGTTTGTGTGTGGATATTACAACTACAAGCTGGGTAAACTCGGCTATGTGAAAAAGAATTCAGGACTTGGCTTATGAATGGTGTCATACGGAGAGTGCACGTGCAACAGCAATGGAGATGCACTGATGGCATTCCTTAGATCCAGCGGCCTATTTGCCACAAAAACGGCTTTCAAACACCCATGCCGTCACCGGACAACATGAACAGGACACATTGCTGATCACAAAGCCCCCAAAAGGCTCTAAGGCTACAAAAGCAATCCTCAACCAATTAGCCTTCATACTATACAAATCAGAGGCAAACACCCTACTTCGGAATGCTGGTTCCTATGGGGGTGCAGACCTTGATTCTGACCATAAGCCAGTAATTAGACCCCTTCAGATGGACACTCTCTACCTATTGTACAAACGCCATAACAGGCAAGAAGATGGAGTCACCTACAACCTGCCCAAACACATCAGTGACACTGGCAATCAAATGTCGTACTAAAAGACCCTCGGGGAGCAGATAGGTAACATAGATGTCAGCACCGATCCAAAGGCTGGCCTAACTAAAATACTTAAATGAATGGAATCATCAACTAGCATAGAAGTTCTCAAAAACAACCGAACTAGGTATACTGACCATGTAGTAGCAAACCTATCTGCAGAGAAGAGCACGTTAGAGCTGCCCATCTATAAAGGTGGTCAAGATGAAGACCTCACCTAACTGCGCTGGAAAGACAGTCTGCACCACATCAGCGAACTCTTCAAAGATCGTGCTATTCGACAAGCAGACTTGCTGGCAGGCGAAATCACTGCCACAGATGACTGTCACAAAATGTTTCAGGCATCCCGAACCTTGCGAGTTACTGTGCACAACTCTGATAGACAGTTTATCGGGACTGGCCAGGCTAAAGGCGAGGTAATTCAAGAATGTTTCAAGGATCAGTTCACTGACCACGATGGTGAGGCATTGAACCTATTTTCAGGAGACCCCCGACCAGTACTATCACCAAGTTAAACAACAGAGGTTGAGAAGGCACTCGATGGCAAATGGACGTGCATCCTATCCTGATACGCAAGTGACATTATCTCAAAACCGATCATGCACCTAATCAATCCACTATTACTTTATCCCGCATCCAAAACAAGATCGACGACTTCACCGGATCATGTCGAAGTGGGTTTAAACGTGGACGAAGTGGCGCAGACATTGTATGGGCTCAACTGCATGATTGTGTCAGTAGTAATGTCCAAACACTGAGATTTCAACAAAAAAATGGGCATTGACGTGTCACAAGTTTTCGACAGAATTGAACGCTCAAAGTTCGTAGATGTACATCGCCAGGCCAGTTACAATGAAGATGAGCTACGACTACTGAGACTAGTACTTGCAGACACGAAGCTGAGTCAAGTCTGTAGAGCTTGATACATCAGTCAACTCCCCCAAGGGAGATGGTCTATTCCCTGTGCTTTTCAACTGTTAACCTGCTGCTGCATTGAAATCTGTGCAGGAAAATTCCACAAGACCAACCCCCAACACCAAACCGTCCTACCCCGCCCCACCCCATCCCATGTCCATGCTTGGTATGCTGCTAGAGATGGAATACGACAGCGACGGTGTGGACTCCATAGATCATGAAAAAGCCCCATGACTTTATACCTGCAAGCAGACTAACATTGATAATATCGTTGTGAATGAGTCCAGCTGGCACCGCAAACACCTATGAACAATCACTAAAACCTGATGGCCAGATGGGGTAATTTCCAATTATGTGCTATACAAGATGTGTAATACATCCCCGCTGTCCTTAAAAGTCACCCAGCAAAGATTGTCCACGTTTGTCCATGTGCCAAGGATGTGAGAAGTCACACCTGCACAGAAAGTAGAATTTCCCTTACTGTGAGCCAACAAATATAAAGCAAGGAGAGGACGTCATTGCATACATCTATTAAGCGTGCTATGAGGTGACCTCAGGAAAGCAGGACTTGTTGCACTCAAACCAAGAATGGACGTGAGGAAGCTAAAGATTTGGCTGAGGACAAGACACAGTGGGAAAAAGCAAGGAACGACTGATTGCAGATGTGGGATGTTCCTACTACTACAGCTGCAGAATACAGTGATCATACAGTAACCATTTAATGACCAGGTTTGTAAAGAAAATTTAAATATTTGCTCATTGACTGTCCATTTGAATGCCAACAGAACACACTTTTTGAAACTTTACCTCTGGAATTACTGGCCCAGATATCGATCAAGTCATGCAAAAAGACATTGTCCCATGACCACAACAGATGCCGGTTTTTTGGCATCTTTGCCATAATAGTGATAACACAGTCCATTGTTACTTGAAAACCTGAAGTGCCGATCCCATGTCATAACCACCCTGCTTTTTCTTGTATTTTCTCATATCGTAGCCTAGCTATATGTTCTTGTAGCAAACATGGCAACTCTTTTTCTTATGACTACGAAAAAAACAAAGTTCACTTCAATGTTAACCATTTGAACCATAAGCACCCGTTTACAATGTAATACATATTTTGTTGAAAATTTGAAACTGATTTTACGATTTTACTGGGAACTGATGCTGGCTATAGTTTCAAACAATAGAACAGCTTCGCTACATAGTTACCATGAAATTGGGAACGGGTGTGGGAGTAGACAATTGCTATCAATTAAATGTCACTAGGCTAAACATCGTCATCTTCATGAGTAAAATACGAGACCTGTATAATATTTTGGAAATGGGTGGCCATCCATTGCCGTCAGTTAACGGATGTTCATCTGCCTAATGAAGATATTAGCTATGATGTGTACTAAGTCTCATTTCGTCTGAACAATGTGAGATCTGCTATGCAAAAACCGGATGTAGATGTTAGAGTTTACGCAATCCTGGCGGCGTCTGTCAGTTTTGATTCTAACGTAGAATAAAAGAAAGGAATAGTCTTCTCATTTACTTATTTCTTCATAGCCCGTGACTATGGCAATAGACTTGGCATATCGGGTGTTGAGGTCCTCGATGCCATTGTGGGAGAAAGAAGTAACCTGGGTCTAAAATTAGCCCTCCACACATGGGACCACCGCTTGGTCATCCTCATATCTCGAAACATGGAGTAAACTTCTCAAAATAATGAGCAGAATGTAGTCACTGGAAACCAGCTCTGGGGAATATGGGCTGAAGCGAGAGATCATATCCAAATTCGTGTACAGGAATCAATCGAAGCTTTGAAGGTGTCACGTCCTTTCTACTCGTTGTCACATATAACTGTAGTTATAAACTCATTGGTTGCCCTTGTTGCTTTGGATATACGTGTACTGGAGGATCACGCATGTTTCCATTACATGGACTCTTGTACGGATTTAGGGTCGTAGAGTTAGATCCAGCTGTCACCACGTTGCTAATTGTGAGTGAAAGTTCTCACCATGTACGTTGTGCTTATTAAGAAATTCCCTGCTGATAGTCACTCTGATCATCTTCATTTCCACGGTAAGCATTCTTGGTATCCATCTGGCACATACACTTGATACGTGCACATGTAATAGTCCAGCAATGGATATATGTGATCACGCAGTCTCCTCCTCTAGCTCACGCATTGAAATTAGCATATTGTTCATCACCAGTTCATGTATATTCACAATGTTTTCTTGATACTCTGCCGTTCGTGGCATCATAGTTTGTTCTCCATTCCAATCGATGGAACTGCAAATACAAAACAGAATAAATCAATATGATTACTACACTGAGTAGAATAACCATATAGCATAAATACATATTTTGTATTCTTTCCAAACCTAGGTGGATCTGAAATCCTTCTGATACCCAAAACATTTTATACCATTTCATAATAATTGGCATAACTATGTTAGTGGATGATGATGGTGATGAAGATGATTGATGATGATGATGATGATGATGATGATGATGATGATGATAATGATTGATGATGATGATAATGATGATTGATGATGATGATGATTATGATGATGATTGATGATGATGACGATTGATGATGGTGCTGATGATGATGATGATGATGATTATGAAGATGATTGATGATGAAGATGATTGATGATGATGATGATGATGATGATGATGATTATGAAGATGATTGATGACGACGATGACGACGATGATGATGATGATGATGATGATGATGATGATTATGATGATGATGATTATGATGATGATTATGATGATGCCTAAGGCCAAGTTCATGCAAGAGAGTTACTCCGGTGTAACGCTGATGCATCGATTACTTTCGTCTGTTCGAACGCGCGTCTAATTCTATACATACGTCAGGTTAGTTAATTATAAGGAATTGACAGTTTGAACCGAATTAGTAGCTCCGCCGTAAATATGTAATGTGAACGCAGTGCATTTAGTTTCTACGCCACTAGATGACGCTTCTTGCCGAAAATCCCATACGATCAGCGAGCGCTCCTTCTTCGCTAGTTCCTTTATGATCCCGATGATTCTGCGAAGGTGTTTAGTCGATGATCTAAGCTACACCCCCTCAGGGTTACCTGTTTGTGAGCACAGCTCTTCTTAACACGGCTTTAGGCTACATGAGAGAGAAAATGTTCTTACAGAGGAATATTTATATGACAAATGAAATATTATTTGCTAGAACACGGCCGTAAAGGGAATTTTAGCTAAATCATCTCTAAAGTAATCTGCCATCACTCAGTTAATTAATATTAAATAAAAGATGATAAATATTCTAATTCATATGTCTGCGTGTCCCGTAATTCAGATGATGGATAGGGCTAACGACCATGGTGATATACTCTGTGTGTTACAGCTCGGAATCAGTACTGTGACAGCTGTGATTTACAGCTTTATGTAATGAGTGGCACTACAAGAGCGTTTGTCATTGTCTCTCAGATAATGCTAATTCTGCAATCCAACCTTCAGACACACACAATATTGATTCTCATACAGACTATTAGTGTATACAGAGTCACTGGCATACCAACGCATCCTGCTAAAACACTGCGATTGTTATCCCTCGATCAAATATTTGTCTTTTCATAGCTATTTTCTAAAGCGGACCGTGAATCAACACAATTTCTTAAATATATGTTCTCCTGCAGCTGGAACAATTCCGATATTGACTATGTACACATGCAGACCGACACTGCCGTGTTACCTTCACCAAGATACACAGAACACGGTGGCTGACCCATTTTCAGTTTCTGGTGAAATCGTTTATGAATATTTTAACTAGATGTACATACTGTATACAACGGTATACTGTCTACGATTGTCTAGCATATCGCATGTCTAGGTCTCGTAGACCACACATTTGGTAGACGGCACATCCACGAGACCACGTCTGTATAACGAAAAATGCGGTAAACATTATTATTATTATTATTATTATTATTATTATTATTTCGTCATTAACTTCTGCCGTTGCTTTGTAATATTTTATTTTTGTTGTATTTTTCCATGTCGTTGTCAACATCGTTGTCGTTGTCGATTGTTGTGTGTTATGTACCAATCTAAAGGAAGGCAGAATGGGTACACTTACGACCGACACTACCGATTAACCTACAAGTACATGATGGTGGGGTGGAGGGGGGAGGGAGGCTAAGAACTCTCGCGGAGGACAACAACTAATGGTGACAAGTCGGTCAGTTTCTCTTCCATACAATTGACTACAGTATCTATTCCACTGGTTTCCTCTGGGTGTTTGTGTTAATGATTAACTCCGTCCATCATCAGTTATGTTGCACATGTATCATGCATTCTCACACCATGTCTACTTAACTCCTCTTGTGTGAACAGCGCCTCAAAGCGCCTACAATACTACTTGATATATCAATTAAACATTTTGATGGTCAATATTTTAAAATATTTTAATTTTAGAAGACTATTTTTTGTAAATTTACGACAGAATCTTTTTCGCCATCTTGGCCGTTAAAGGAATAATGCTAAAGAAAAATTCAAAAATACTCTTCTCTAAGCCTTTCAAATAGACATGTCTGAAGATCACTGCAAAGCTGTTTTGTGGGCAATTTGACCATTAAAGGGTTAAGTTGGCACAGTAGAGTGCTAAAGACTGTCTTGACCAATGCTGTATCTCTCTATCGCTATTTCATAAGACACATCACAGAATACACTGACGCTTATGGTGATACTCGGGATATATTTCGTGTAATGCACCGCTTCTATCCATATCGCACTATAATACAAGTGCATGGCAGTCTGTACTATGTTAGCTCTCTGTGCTACCACATGGCAAATGGTATCTCAATACAAGTCATTTGGCTATATAATGTGACAGATAATACTACACGATTGAGCATCTTTATATAGCCACACCCTTTTGGCATAGCATCGATTTGGTGCTTATAGAGAGAATGTACATGTATGTCTAACCGCGATTTAATCCTGGCTCTCTACCTTTCTAAGTATGCTTAGAATAGTCACTTCCATTGAGCTATTACTCTTCAGAGATCATTCCACGAGCGAACCTTACTGGTCATAGACTGGGATGATTACTTATTTTGCGTAAATATGTACTATATTTCTTAGTTCCTAGTTCTTACGTTTGTCAAATCTCTACTGTAAGCAATACATCTGGTCAAGCTGAAGAGTGGCGAGACAAAGTGTTAGTGACCAAGACTGTTGTCACATTGCGGTTTCTCTGGAGTAATTCCCAAGCAATTTAACAATGACTTTAATATATCTGAGCACGTTAAGTCTGGGCATTTGTCCGGTTAATTCGAAAAGAATCTACAGACTAACTCGAAGTAGTTGCTCCGACGTAAATTTCTAATGTGAACACAATGCATATTGTATATGCGCCGATAGGGTCACTGCTTACCGATAATCTTATATCATCGGCCAGAGCGCCCACCTGTTCCTTTACCATCCCAGTCTTTCAGAAACGGCCTTTTACTCGAGCTTAAGATGCGTTACTATGAAGGAAAAACCGTTTCTACGAAGCGACCCCTCTCACCCCACCCCACCCCAGTCGTTTTTGCGTCGGATTAACTGTTTGGATGGAGAAATGTGAAGACAGTCTAATTGACGAATTCATTTTATTGATCAATTGTATGCAACGTCACATGTCGGCTGGCGTCATAATCAATTACCTCATGAATGACGCGATTTAGTCCGTCATACACGTTTAATAGTCCGTCAAGTTGTACGAATTGTATGTCTTTAGGATTTAATAAACATTCCGTTAAATATTTTGAAACTAATTTGACCGAGCGCTGTTGCTGCCATAGGCAGTGAAATTAGTTTCAAAACATGCAACAGCTTACGAGTGCTGAGATCAATTGATCTCAACACTGGCAAGGCTTGGGTGGTGCTTATCTAGAGATGGGTGGTGCGGTGCATAGGTAAACTGACTGGATTCTCTCATTCGTGCCAACCTGTAGGCTAACAACGTAGCATTGCATAGGTATGATAAATGAAGTAAACATTCACATAAATCAACTAACAACAAAATACGACGAGTATTCATTCTGTCGCACTGGCTGTCTACATACTTGCACTATGGCATATGCATTCTGTGATTCATTATTCAAAGCGACACACGGGTTCAGTTTTGTATTCAGCCTCGTCATCGGAACACGAATAAGGATGCACATTGAGATCACATTTATCAATGTACATACAAGAACCGTGTATCACATTGACAAGAGGGCACGGCACGTGCAGAAGGGAATACGGTTAAAGCTTAAAATTAAACTATTCTAACATTATAACAGTGTTCAGAAATGGATTTTTGCGAGTATACGGACAAAATCTTCAGTGACCATGTTTCACCAATTCGTGTCGTCACCAATAGATCGCAGAAATATTAGTTTTGCCATTCTGTAAGTTAAACAGATAACTAGAAATAAGGATATTGTTAATCTTATATATAATAGATGCTTTCCTTACGCCTTCAGAATAAACTCGCATTATCAGCGATATATTCATGGCGGCCATCTACGCTTAGGTAAACAACACCAACATTCCACGGTGTATCAGAAACACACGTCGTAAAAGCTTCACCGGCAATGTAAGACTTTTGTCTTGCGGCATTGATGTGGTGGAAACGCAAATGCTAGGCGTTTTTGTCAGTTGTGGCTTCGATTCCCTATCAATGACAATATGCCGTAATGACACCGACTGCTCGCATAACAACAACATTCTGTTTCTTCCATTAATTATTAAAGCAAGTGAAAGCTCTGGATATAACAGAGGGGTCCATTTCTAACTATGATGCGCCCATTTCTAGATAAGTGCCGTAAGCAATCGTGTTGGAACCGATCTGAAAGTTTCAAACCTGAATTTCAAGGAAATTACTTATTTCACTGGGCGCTGTTACTATGGCAGCAATATCTCACAGTCAAATTAATTTCAAAGTATTCAACGGAATGTTTATTAAAATGTAAATTCATCAAAAACTATAAATTCGTATACTTTCAAGCGCGGTGGACATTTGGACGTGCGTGCGTGTGTGCATGCGTGTATTGAGCCGCTACTCGGGAGCTAGGACCATCTTCTAGCTCCGCGTTCTTTGTCATGGCCAGCATCGCATGACATCCCAACAAATACTGTGAATCGAGAATCATGAACACAATATTGGCAGCACCACCACCCAGTCAAATTACTTTCAAAATATTTAACCGGTTACTTGTACAGGGTAGTTACCTTCAGATCGGCATTCGGGGAAATCAGAACTATAAAGTATAAAATCGATCCCAACACGCCCAAGGCATGGGTGGGGCGTAGCTAGAAATAGGTGGGGTATATCGGGAAACGGACTCCTGTGTTGTTAGCGTTCAATAACACCAGCTTTGTTCCTGTACTTGCTAGCGTTCAATAACACCAGCTTTGTTCCTGTACTTGCTAGCGTTCAATAACACCAGCTTTGTTCCTGTACTTGCTAGCGTTCAATAACACCAGCTTTGTTCCTGTACTTGCTAGCGTTCAATAACACCAGCTTTGTTCCTGTACTTGCTAGCGTTCAATAACACCAGCTTTGTTCCTGTACTTGCTAGCGTTCAATAACACCAGCTTTGTTCCTGTACTTGCTAGCGTTCAATAACACCAGCTTTGTTCCTGTACTTGCTAGCGTTCAATAACACCAGCTTTGTTCCTGCAATTGCAAGTGTTAAATAGCATCAGATGTATGACCGGCTTTACCAGTACTGACGCACTAAAGCGATGTATGGTGGGCCGCGATAGAGTTCAATAGCATCGGTATTATTCCCATGGCCGTTAGTGTTGGCATCATTGCAATGCCTGATTACACAATGCCATTTTTCAAATGGCGCATAGTGGCACGCTGCCGATGGCCGCCATACACTCATTGCCGCCTGATAGCAGATTTCCAACTAAGAGAAGCAATAATTGTCTCTGTCGCCACGCTTTCTGTTCTGTATTATAGTGGATGACTTAGGCTTAATGTCATATTAGACAAACGGCCCAGAATATACCATTTTTCGCTCGTATCACTTTTGTTCGCTCGTTTAATTACCATCTACCATATTAATTCCATCAACTATTAATCATAGGCTGAATGATTGTTAATTTAATATGTTATTTATGCGCTGGCAATTGTACGCCGTAGAATCAGTGCTATTGAATTATAGATCGCTTTGCGTAGCTACAATCACGCAGATGCAAAGCAATAAAACTGTATCATGCGTGCTTATCTTATTTGCTAAGTAAGCAGAAGATTTAGAAATAGAAATGGGCTGTTTCTTTTAAAGCATATATCAGCAAAGCAAGCTATGTATACACACATTGTAGAAAACTTAATATTTCATTTCGTAACTCGTGCGCATGGATTAATATATTGAGCGCACAATAGTAAAGAAAATGTTTGGACATATTTCATTTTCGCAATTACTAAGCCGTGCGCATATAAAGCAGGGCATTGTGAAATGTCAGCTCATCCGACTTTCTGTTTTAATATTTCGCTATGTTGCAGATGTGATTCTGATCTATTACACAATGATGCTTTCAACACCATTTATATGGACTGAGATTGTTGGAGTTTATTGCAGCGTTTGTGCATTGCTGTTGCCAGACGCTTACACGCCCGCCCGCACGCGCTCACACCAGCCTGCACGTATGCACCGGTAGATGTATGTAGGTTTATCTCTAATTGCAACACAAACAACCACATTTACAAATTACAGATGATACATTTAGGATTATGTTATTCGGACATACACACCACTCTAGTGTCCATGAATATCGATACAGTGCAGCGATTGGCATGGTAGCTGGAGAAATAACTGACCTGTATGGTAGGTCATTATATAATCAGTCAAATTTAATCAATTTGATATACATAATAGATATAATTCAGTAAGGTGGTTTCGCTAGGCCTGGTTTAACGAATTAAACCTGGTTTAGCTATTACTAGGTATAAACCCGCATTTTGACGGACTTAAAACACTCGTCAAATATGAAAATAATTCAACACACATGTTAATATCCCCTTTCCAAAGGTATGTACACTTAAATCGATTCAGTGAAAGCTATAGCATAATGTTATGAGAATATCGAAAATCAAACCAGGTAACAAACCAGGTAATAAACCTGGTAACCATATAAACCGATTTCAAGAAGGTAGGTTATGTACCAAACCTTACAAGAAATATCATACAAATTTAAACCTGGGGTAGGGTAGTTTAACTCCTATTGCTATGTGTGGCACTTTTAGATTTGGCAAGTCAGGCCGCCACTGAGTCAGTTTGGGACAGAGTTCGCTCATTCATATGCATAATGAGATTGACGTCTGACAGGTATTTAAGTGACCTCGTTGCTTATTATTAGAATAACTCTGATTTATTTTATTGCCACTTTATTATTATTATTATTATTATTATTATTATTATTATTATTATTATTATGCCCATCGGTGTATAAATATATTTTAATAATAAGCCATGGCCCATATGTATTGTTAGTTTAGAATGCAAATGCTAAATTTATATTAACCCCCCGAGCATGGTATACGAATGCTGATAAAATAAACATGCTTAGACCAGGCTTAAACCTGGTCTAGCTGTTACCTGGTTTAAACCTGATATCTGAATACGGAAGAGGTTTAAGGATAAATCTGGTAATGAATCTCTTATTACTCTTGCTACCAGGTTTAGGCTAAACCGAGGTGTAGAGAAACAAGCCGATTCTGATTGCATTTATCATTTGGCGATAGTGGTGTGTGATATCGTGTCACACGCACACACATGCACTCGCACATGCATGGACGCATATGCACTAACATGAACATACATGCGCATACATAATATATCATCAGTGGTGAAGGGTGCATGTAGTATTTTGGGTTGACATGCACTGGTGTAATGTAGATTAAAGCGAACCACTGCTTCCATTGCTTCAGATAGAAACGGTTTGTGTCAGGGATATTACTGTCCCGTTTTAGTTCGCACCTGTGAGAGCTACTTGCGAGAATGCAGTTTGGTACGTTATGGAACGTGCCTAGCATCAACCCTTATACGCTGATGATTGTAAGGAAACTGTTGCATTGATGGAAATGATTTAGGATAGAATCACTGTCACTCCACGAACTGCCTGTTGATGGATTGTCAAAATAGATCGGAATCAGAGAAACCCTTGAAGTCGCCTATTTTTACAATGCATCAGTACAGGCTTGTTATAGAAGCGTATCAAAAAAGTCCATCAGACAATTGGACGCCATTTTTATTGCACAACCGAGCAGTTCTAATTCCATAGGTTGGCTAGTGATGATGTCAGAATCCAAAATGATATCAGATTTGACAATTTCCGTAAATTTTCGTCGGTAGGAAACTGTACTAGCGGTTTCCGTTGAATAGTGGATTGCGCGCAATCTGGGCATCTTGCTCAAACACAGTTTAGCTATTAGCCGCAAGCTCGCGTTCACTTAAGATCCGAGGCATGCACTTTTGCTCTCTCGTAAAGATTCGGACTTAAGATAACCATCTTTAATATTTTAAATAGCCCAGTTAGATTACAGGTGATGTAATTCATACAACTGTGGTGCGGGCCGTGTCCGGCGATTACGGATTCCGCATTTCACGGCTGCCGAGCTTACAACTTCCCGACGTTTCTACCGTCGCTCAGCAGTCGTACCTTGGAATCCGTATAGTGCACATCTGCCGGCGGTTCCATCTCTGAGTCTCCGCCGAATCTGGACCATTGTTGGATGAGTAACGTATTCTATGTAGCTATGTTACTCCACACTTATACACACGGTTTACAGTTTAATAGCACTCGATTTCTCTTCTTGGTATTTCAATAGAAGCATCTTACTCAGTGTTCTCATTGATTAGAGTGTTCCTACAGCACATTCTTCATGATGCCCTAGGAGGGACACCTGAGCTTTCTGGGCTATCTTCTGAACAGCAAATAAGTCCCAGCATATGCCATAAATATCACATTAAATTGCAGCTACTATCACACCAAGAATAGATTTGCTACTGTGTACTATCTTAAGAATCGATATACCATCCTATCATCATCTTAAGGATCAATTGACGTCCGATAAGAAGTTCCCTTTTCAATCCCAGCAAAGTCGGCAAACCTCGCTCACGTCACGTCGATTGCAACATGTTGATCGACCGTTCGGAAAGCGTCTGTTTGTTATATAATATTTGCACATATGTCCGTCTTCTAGCCGGTATACCTCTACCACAACCATCACCACAACCACCATCACAATCACCACCACAACCAGCACCTCTGGTACCACTGCCGCTGTGACTGCCGCCGCGCCGCTAACACCAGCACCACCACCACCACCACCACCACAATCACCACCACCACCACCACCATACCTGACAGCCTCCTGTTTAGCCATTGACTCATCCAGTGATAGTGATTTTGCCAAGTTTCTGGCTTTCAATACTCTTCGAAAGATGACAAATAGAAGGTTTTGGGAACACCAGATTGTCGAAAAGAGAAAGGGACCAAGTGTTTTCCAAACTTTAATGCCGAAAGAGGTCGAAATTCAAAATCATCGTTACTTTGGTATAAATCTATGTTTTAAAGACATTTCTTGCGTTTATTACCGCATTTCGGCCCTATATTTCGGCATTGGTCAAGCTTACATGAACTATCGGATGGCTTAGCAAAATCGTATGTATTCAATTTGCTACCCAGTAATAATGTCAAATGCTTGATATCTAAACATTCGCCATCTCCGCGAACAATATGTCACTAAGAAATTCCAGAGCCTGTTTATCCCTTTAATTTCTCATAAAGTGTGGAAGTATGTTGATCATATAAGTATCGATTTAGCGAGACCGTCTACAAATGTCAGTGAATTCAATGGAAAGAATAAGCCATATTAAGCTTAATGTCATTTATATCCCTGATACGATCTTTTGTCCATGTTGATGCCATTACATTTACATTAACGGGGGGGGGGGGGGGGTCTTTATTTTTAAATCAGGGTTGATCAAACTCAATAATACAACAGATGAATCCAGGAATGCTGCTGTCTAAATGAGCACTGATTCGGTGTTACAATTGTGAGGAGTTTAGGAACAATGGATAAATCCAGTTTTAGGTGTGTTACTTCCATCTCTAGCTAAGTTCCACCCACTCTTTGCCCGTGTTGGAATCGATCAATCCCTGTACTCACTGAATCACAATTTCCAGAAAATTATGCAGGTGAGGTGTAGAATTTTGATAATAATTTGATAAATAAATACTAGTAAAATTTGTCATCTTTTGGGTTGATCAACACAGTGGATTCCTCTATTGATTAAGATGCCATGTTTAAGCATATTATACCCCGTATCTCTACTGAGACGGTATGATAGGTACGCTATTTAGCCGTATATGGGTTTCGCTATTCAAGTTTTCAATAAGTAAAATATGTATTTTCTAATATACAACTGAACTGAACTAATGATTTATTGGTGTGTAAACTGTAGCAGCCTTTTAGGATTGGGTTGATAAAATTCTACTATTATTTTGCTTATGAAAATATATTGTATAGTAGGCTACTTCTAGAAGGTATTTGCTCACTCATTAAGTTGTATTAATACCTGCGTCCCGGGTAATTTTCCAAATTGAGATTAAAAGCAAAACAATAAGAAAGATTTATTGTGCTTCATAAAAACAGTTGTTCTTTTGGGTTTTTTAATGTAGGTATGTGCCGGGTATTTATTTTAGGTCATTATGAAAATAGGTTGTGCCCTTAAGCGAACACACACACACACACACACACACACACACACACACACACACACACACACACACACACACACACACACACACACACACACACACACACACACACACACACACACACACACACACACACACACACACACACACACACACACACACACACACACACACACACACACACACACACACACACACACACACACACACACACACACACACACACACACACACACACACACACACACACACACACACACACACACACACACACACACACACACACACACACACACACACACACACACACACACACACACACACACACACACACACACACACACACACACACACACACACACACACACACACACACACACACACACACACACACACACACACACACACACACACACACACACACACACACACACACACACACACACACACACACACACACACACACACACACACACACACACACACACACACACATATTATTTATCACTTAAAAATAAATTGAACGAATTTGCCATGATCGAAATGTCATATACACGTTGTTGTCGCTGTATTACACTTGAAACTAATTTTCCATTGACATCTTGTACAATCAAATCCATAGGCATATTGTATGCCATAACATACAGAATTTGTGGCAGCCCTTTCGAACGGAATTTAATTTCACCAGTCAAATCAATTTATAAAATTGGCATCGACGTACATAGCATCCAAGAGGAAATCCATACAGAACCAGATTTATTATATTTGTGTGAGAATGCACATGCATGTCACAGACTCCCTTTCATACGGAGGAACACCATCCGACTGAAAAATAGTGATCGCCCAAAATAAACATCAAATGGCAATATGCCTACACAAAACAAAACAAAGAAACTGCAAAACTAAACTATGACACATTACAAAATCTTGAATAGCAAGGAAAATACAAAGAAGAGGCAGAACACCATCTCAAATAAACTACAAGAGAGATGGTTAGACATATTAAAGGCAACCAAGCCAGCTGTAAAACGCGTAGTAGGACAAAAATACAGGAGCAAGCAAGGGAAAAGCCATCAAATTAAGATTCTGTCAGATAAACAGGGACCCAGAACGTGTGCTATCATGTCAACCGTACAACTCACCTCCCAAATATTTAACTTGAAATTGACACAAATGCCACAGTCGTAGAAATGTAACATAATCTTGGCAAGTGGCTGAGGTGTTAGGAAATGGCTATGGTACTGTTTTCATTGATGAAGACACTAATATGCTTCCAACCAGTACTAAGTTAAACTACACACATCTTTCTAATGACACTAACTTCAGTCTCTGTGAAGCACACAGATTATGGACTCAATAACCATTTCCAAATTACCTGAGCCTATACGAACTGAGAGAAGTACTACACAAACCACTTAATATCATATTAAAAAATCAATTGTTACAGGATGTGCATCAACTCATTGGAAACTTGCAAACGTTACTCCAATTTTTAAAAAGGGAGAATAACAGTGCCCGGTCAACTTAGTTTAAAAGTAGTTAACAGTATCTTTATTAAATAGTAAATTCATACA
Organism: Chaetoderma sp. LZ-2023a; assembly: GCA_034401795.1. Classification (NCBI taxonomy): domain Eukaryota; kingdom Metazoa; phylum Mollusca; class Caudofoveata; order Chaetodermatida; family Chaetodermatidae; genus Chaetoderma; species Chaetoderma sp. LZ-2023a. The sequence goes on along the minus strand of CM067370.1, from coordinate 9,599,201 downwards.
ATTCGTACAACAACGCTTAGTCTGTTATCAATTAAGCGTTCGTGACGAACTTAGTTACGTCATTCATAACGCAATTGGCTAGGACGCCATCGTACACGTCACATAGTTGATTATGACGTCCTATGATTGATGGATAAGCTGGAAAGGTCCGTTATTGAATGGACTAGACTGCTGGACAGAAGCAGTGGGCATTTATAATTTTAATGAACATATTATTTACACACCTATGAAGCCATTCCCGATAAGCTCCCATACCATGGACTCGTGATCAAATTGAAAGCATATGGATTTAGTAACAATGTATCAATTATTAGGGTTTTTTGTAATCGTAAAGGGAGAGAGAGAGAGTATAAACTCGAACATCTCTGCCTGGAAAGATATATTCAGTGTGGTACAACAAGGCAGTGTCCTCTAGCCTTTTCTGTTTGTTATACGTGTAAATATTCGTTCCTATGGAGGCACATACATCAATTATGACCATAAGCCAGCCATTACAAGCCGTCAGATGAACGATCTCTACCTAATATTTAAACGCCATACCAGGCAAGAAGGTGGAGTCACCTACAACCCACCAAGCTCATCAGCGACTCTACCATTCAAATGTCATACATAAAGGCCCTCGGGGAGCAAATAGTTAACATCGAGTTCAACTCCGATCCAAACGAAGCCCTGACCAAAATACTGAAATCTATGGAATAATCAGCTACCAGCACCGTAGGTGTTGTTTAAAACAACCATTTAGGTATACTGACGACCCTTTAGTAGTAAAACTGTGAGGAGAGCAGAAAACGTTAAGGCTGCGCATCTATCAAAGTGGCCAAAGTGAACTACGCCGGGAATGCAATAACATTCTGCACGCATTAGCGAACGCTTAAAAGATCTTGCTATTCAACAAGCAGACTCCTTAGCAGATGAAATGGCTGCCACGGATGACTGTCACAAAATGTTTCGGGCAACCCAAGCCCTGAGAGTTAGTGACTGCACACCACCTCTCACTTTATAGATCTCTGACGGACAGTTTATCTGGACTGACCAGGGAAAAGAATGGTTCAAGGAACAGTTCACTAACCACGATGATGAGCCCTCGCATCAGTTCTCAGTAGACCCCGGGCCATCACTAACACCAATTAAAACAGCAGAAGTTGATAATGCACTTAATGCCCTGAAACTGGACGTGCATCTGGGCCTGATGGTATGAGCAATGAACTATTCAAATGTACAGTTGACATCTCAAAACTGATCACGCACCTAATCAATTCAGCTTTTATGCTCCACCTTCCCATCGACTCTGTAGCTCAATGCACCCTTATTGCACTACCCAGGCCGAAGAAGCCACCTGACCTCATCCCCAGCCAATCTGCAGCCCATTGCGCTCCTCAACAGCATACGGAAAGTCCTATTTATTGTTACTCTATGCTGCATCTGAGACAAGATCGAGGACTTCACCGGATCATGTCAAAGCACCTTCAAACATGAATGCAGCTGCGCAGACATTGTATGGACTCAACGCATACTTGTGTCGGTAGTCATGTCCAGGTCCTGGTATTTCCACAAAATGGGCATTGACATGTCACGAGCGTTCGACACAATTAAACGCTCAAGGATTCTAGATATACTGTGTCAGGCTAAGTGCGGTAACGATGAGGTACGACTAGTGAGACTCCTGCTTGCAGACACCAAGCTAAGAGAACGAGTCAAGTCAGTGACGTCTGTATAGTTTAAGATATCAATCGGCTCCTCACAGGGAGATGCTCTATCTCCGGTCCTTTTCACCTTTTACTTTGCTGTTGCATTGAAATCTGTGAAAGTTCCACAAGACCAACCCCCCCCCCCTCCAACACCCCCAACCCAATGTCAAGACTGGGTATGATGCTAGAGATACAATATGCGGACTTCATAGACGAGGAACAGAAACCCCTTGACGAACTTCTCCCAACAGCTGCAAGCAGACTAAATATTGGGAATCTCGTTATGAATGAATCCATAACAGAGTTCACCCACATATACTTATCTACGGAGCATGAAACTAAAGAAAACTAGATTGATTGATCGATGATGCCTTATTGTAAATTCCCACGTTCACCGCTTTGAACATTTGACACCCCCCCCCCCCCGCAACTCACCCCCGGGGAGGAGTCAAAATGTAGACGTCCTTTTGCACTCCGCAATCATATGGGTAACTCACATACCAAATTTGGTTGACTTTCGTGCAATGGTGTCAGAGGAGTTGCATTGTAATCAATTTCATGAGTTTCTGACCCCATCCCACACGCCCTGGTGGCGGGGCCAAATCTAAATATGCTCATCCACTCCACATTGATATGTGTAATTGACATACTAAATGTGCTTGAATTCCGTCCAAAAGTGTCAGAGGAGCTGCATTACAATCAATTTTATGACCTTGTGACCCCATCCCCCACACCCGGGGTGGGACTAAATGTAAATGTGTTCCTCCACTCCACATTGATATGGGTAAGTCACATACCAAATTTGGTTGAATTCCTTACAATCGTTTCGGAGATGCGTTAAATCAATTTCCGCAGGTTAAAATTTGACCTTTTGACAAATATAAATAGCTTCGTGCACGCTGCAATCATATGGTAACTCAGATATCAAATTTCGTTGAGTTCCATCTAACAATTTCAGAGGAGTTGAATTCCAATCAATTTCATGACCTTTTGACCCATGCCCTCTGGGCCAACTGTAAATGGGCTCATCCACTCCAGATTGATATGGGTAACTGACATACTAAATTTGGTTGAATTCCGTCCAACAGTGTCAGAGGAGTTGCATTGCAATACATTGTTTACCTTTTGACCCCGACCCCAACCGACCGGGCAGGTTTTTAATGCTCAGATCTCTGTCCTGCATGTTCTTAGTGTTCGGATCTCTGTCCTGCAGGTTCTTAAGCTCAGATATCTACTCTGCTGGTATTTACTGGTCAACTCTCTGTTCTGCTGGTTCTTAATGCTCAGATCTCTGTTCTGCCGGTTCTTAATGCTCAGATCTCTGTTCTGCCGGTTCTTAATGCTCAGATCTCTGTTCTGCAGGTTCTTAATGCTGAGATCTCTGTTCTGCAGGTTCTGAATGCTCAGATCTCTGTTCTGCAGGTTCTTAATGCTCAGATCTCTGTTCTGCAGGTTCTTAATGCTGAGATCTCTGTTCCGCAGGTTCTTAATGCTGAGATCACTGTTCTGCATGCCCGTAATGCTCAGATCTCTGTTCTGCCGGTTCTTAATGCTCAGATCTCTGTTCTGCATGTTCTTAATGCTCAGATCTCTGCTCTGCCGGTTCTTAATGTTGAGATCTCTGTTCTGCAGGTTCTGAATGCTCATATCTCTGTTCTGCAGGTTCTTAATGCTCAGATCTCTGTTCTGCAGGTTCTGAATGCTCAGATCTCTGTTCTGCAGGTTCTTAATGCTGAGATCTCTGTTCTGCAGGTTCCTAATGCTGAGATCTCTGTTATGCAGGTTCTGAATGCTCAGATCTCTGTTCTGCCGGTTCTTAATGCTCAGATCTCTGTTCTGCATGTTCTTAATGCTCAGATCTCTGTTCTGCCGGTTCTTAATGCTGAGATCTCTGTTCTGCAGGTTCTGAATGCTCAGATCTCTGTTCTGCCGGCTCTTAATGCTCAGATCTCTGTTCTGCAGGTTCTGAATGCCCAGATCTCTGTCCTGCATGTTCTTAATGCTCAGATGTCTGTCCTGCAGGTTCTGAATGCTCAGATCTCTGTTCTGCAGGTTCTTAATGCTGAGATCTCTGTCCTGCAGGTTCTGAATGCTCAGATCTCCGTTCTGCAGGTTCTTAATGCTCAGATCTCTGTCCTGCATGTTCTTAATGCTCAGATGTCTGTCCTGCGTGTTCTTAATGCTCAGATCTCTGTCCTGCAGGTTCTGAATGCTCTGATCTCTGTTCTGTATGTTCTTAATGCTGAGATCTCTGTTCTGCAGGTTCTGAATGCTCAGATCTCTGTTCTGCCGGCTCTTAATGCTCAGATCTCTGTTCTGCAGGTTCTGAATGCCCAGATCTCTGTTCTGCAGGTTCTTATTGATGAGATCTCTGTCCTGCATGTTCTTAATGCTCAGATGTCTGTCCTGCAGGTTCTGAATGCTCAGATCTCTGTTCTGCAGGTTCTTAATGCTGAGATCTCTGTCCTGCAGGTTCTGAATGCTCAGATCTCTGTTCTGCAGGTTCTTAATGCTGAGATCTCTGTCCTGCAGGTTCTGAATGCTCAGATCTCCGTTCTGCAGGTTCTGAATGCTCAGATCTCTGTCCTGCATGTTCTTAATGCTCAGATCTCTGTTCTGCATGTTCTTAATGCTCAGATCTCTGTCCTGCAGGTTCTTAATGCTCGGATCTCTGTTCTGCCGGTTCTTAATGCTCAGATCTCTGTCCTGCATGTTCTTAATGCTCAGATCTCTGTTCTTCCGGTTCTTAATGCTCAGATCTCTGTCCTGCATGCTCTTAATGCTCGGATCTCTATTCTGCAGGTTCTTGATGCTCAGATCTCTGTTCTGCAGGTTCTTAATGCTGAGATCTCTGTTCTGCAGGTTCTTAATGCTGAGATCACTGTTCTGCATGTTCTTAATGCTCAGATCGCGACCCTTCTGGTTCTTAGTGCTCAGATCTCTGTCCTTCAGGTTCTTAATGCTCAGATCTCTGTTCTGCAGGTTCTTAATGCTCAGATCTCCGTTCCGCAGGTTCTTAATGCTCAGATCTCTGTTCTGCAGGTTCTTAATGCTCATATCTCTGTTCTGCAGGTTCTTAATGCTCGGATCTCTGTCCTGCATGTTCTTAATGCTCAGATCTCTGTCCTGCAGGTTCTTAATGCTCAGATCTCTGTTCTGCAGGTTCTTAATGCTCAGATCTCTGTTCTGCAGGTTCTTAATGCTCAGATCGCGACCCTTCTGGTTCTTAATGCTCAGATCTCTGTCCTGCATGTTCTTATAGTTCAGATCTCTGTCCTGCATGTTCTTAAAGCTCAGATCTCTGTCCTGCAGGTTCTTAATGCTCAGATATCTGTCCTACAGGTTCCTAATGCTCAGATCTCTGTTCTGCAGGTTCTTAAATATTTAGCTTGTAACAAATCGCAGTCTGATCCCCCACATTGCGTAGTCCATCATCATGCATCGTTTCAACGTCTGCCTGTTGTTTCGGAAAATCGATTTCTTGAGATATCTGTATTTCGCTGTTGGCTGATATCGGTACGGTTTTATTGTCTCGCCTGTGAAGAAGGATCGCGACATAGGTATCACTTTTCCGGCGGCGGTGACGGCGGCGGCGGCAGCATACACTTTTAAGTTAAGTTTATATCTTAGCAATGCCTGATCCGATTGGAACCAAACTTGCATGCATGGTAATATACATCAAAAGGAAGCAGCTCGCTGATAAAAAGGCCATGAGGTCACGGTTACAGGGGTCAAAGGTTACAGTATAATCTTTGTTAATATATCTCAGCAATGCCTGATCCAATTGGAACCAAACTTGGGTGCATGGTGATATACATCAAACGGAAGCAGCATACTGATCCAGACATCATGCGGTCAAGGTTATGGGGGTCAAAGGTAACGGTATAATATTTGTTAATATTTTATGCTAAGCTTTTGCATTAAACAAAAGTTATTGCCTTATATCTCAGCAATGCCTAATCCAATTGGAACCAAACTTGTGTACATGGTGAAATACATTGAATGGAAGCAGCCCACTGATAAAGCGGTCATGTCGTCAAGGTTATGGGGTCAAAGATCACAGTATAATCCTTGTTAATATTTTACGTTAAGCTTTTACATTAAACACGTTATTGCCTTATATCTCAACAATGCATTATCCAATTGGAACCAAACTTGGGTACATGGTGATTTACATCGGAAGCAGCGTGCTGATGCAGACATCATGAGGTCAAGGTTATGGGGGTCCAAGGTCACGGTATAATCTTTGTTAATAGTTTACGTTAAGTGTTTGCGTTAAACAAACGTTATTGTCTTATATCTAGCAATGCCTGATCCAATTGGAACCAAACTTGGATACATGGTAATTTACATTTAACGGAAGCAGCATGCATGGCTTCACGGTATTAGAAAAATGAATATCGGTATCGATATCAATTTTCATACCGGTATACCTTTGATACCGGTATTATTCCGATGGGAAAAATGAAGTGAGGCTTGAGTAGTACGATTCCATATTCAACGTATATCAGCGCTGCTTAAATAGTCGCCGCAAATTTCCACAATAAGACCAAGAAATTACATGAATCCTGATATTAAACGCTAAATTTGAACTGTCTTCAGTTAAATCATATCCCAAAACGGCTGAAACTCTCCCAAACCGCCCCTACAAATGATTTGAATTTGCAACGAAATTACAACTATTTTCGGGTGATCATGAGATACCGGTAACCAGTGACCATCTCGTCCCATATAAACTCGCTCAGTTAAACTGCGAACAGCTAAAGCTGTTGATATTTGATATTATACAAATATCAATGTTATGAGTCAAACACTCTGGATATGAATGTAAACATACGTTTAACTAATTTTCCTGGCTATCTGCATTGATGTATACCATAATTTCGGTCTATATTGCGCAGTTTTTTGCTCATTTTTCTCAAGGCCAGAAGGGGGTGGGGTGGGTGCAGGGTGGTGGGGGTGGGGGCGGGGGCGGGGGTGGTGGTGGTGGTGGTGGTGGTGGTGGTGGTGGTGGTGGTGCGTATTATGCATTGGTATACACTTTTATCACATTTTTGGGCTGAGAATTTTGAGTCATAACGGCATCCCTGATATCCAATTCAGCCCAAAAATGCGATATCATTGAAGGGAAAACCACTCATTCCTCTTTCCTGCCGTATTGCAATAACCGATATTGTGGGCTACATTGTGTGTAGTAATTGTATTCTATGTAATATTTGTAAATCTTATGTGTATGATTCTTAAATGATGAATTAAAACTAAAACTGACAAGTCATTGTACATGTATTATCGTAAACCAACATAAGATGACCCAAAACAATGTAACAAATAAAATGAGGTTAGATCCCTTCTTAAGTTGGACGACCAAATTAAAGCTCTTTGGCGAGTGGAGTCATTCCACTTAACTTTATCTGGACTAGAAGGAGACCGCCCAAATAAAAGCAGATTTTGCAATGTCACAAATGCCAATATCTCAAATTAATAATAAATATATACAGAAGATAATGTTTTTAAAAACGTTTTAGCAATACATTCATTATTACCTAATCAGTAAATGTATTCGGCAGTATATTTCCTGGGGAGACGTTTGTTCATTGGGCGATTTGGTCCCGGCCGACTTGGTTACATTACATTCTACTGAGTATTATCGACGTACTAATCAGCTATACGACGAGTTTATGCCGTCACTCTCGTAGCTACTCGAAGCTCCCCTCCTGTGAGTGCAAGTCTCTAACCGGGTACTACTATTAACCTCTTCGCCCTACTCGGGTAACAACCTAAACACGTCCTATAGCCTAATACATCACGTCATTTCTATTTTTTCGCGACGCCATTTTATGCCAAACTTTGGATTAATTTGGATGAAATAAACAATGTTTATTAAAATATACGCAATAATTAGGCGGTCCTAATTAATAATCTCACTCCCGCGATGATGGATATAAGGTATACATTAAGCATAGGCGTAAGATGGCAAGAATTTCTACCATGAAGATTTTAGAATGATTTCTAATTTTGGGTTATTTTTTTGTATCAATTTTAAATTTGTTCTTGAAATATACCTAATAGAAGTCGTCACCCTTTCTCAGAGGTTTGGATTTAAAGAATCTACAGCCCTTGCCCTATTAGAAGGCGCGGCTACTAATGAGCGTTTTACGGAACCAATTTTCGTTTGTTGGAAAAATGTTTTGCAATCTTTCTGAACTGTGAATGCGTGTTATATACATGTATACGGATTTTTTGGCTCATTTTGACAAACTTTGCCCTGCGTGCTATCTATTAGCAGATTATCTGCCTAACAAAATCTTATACCGGTTTTATCTTATATCTCGATATTTCGGTATTGGCAAAATCATATCGGTATGACTAACGGTATAGCTATGATACCGGTATTCGATATAATATCGGTATGTCGTGAAACCCTAGCAGCATGCTAATGAGGACATCATGAGGTCAAGGTTATGGGGGTCAAATATCACGGTATAATCTTTATTAATATTTTGTGTTAAGTTTTTGCGTTAAACAAAAGTTATTGCCTTATATCCCAGCAATGTCTGACCCAATTGGAACCAAACTTGGGTACATGGTGATATACATTGAATGGAAGCAGTCCATCGATAAAACGGTCATGACGTCAAGGTTATGGGGTCAACGGTCACAGTATAATCTTTGTTGTCTCACCTGCGAAGCAGAAAAAGTGAGACATAGGTAGTACTTCAGACGGCGGCGTCAACATTAAGGTTCTGCGTTTAGTAACACTTTTCAGCTTATATTTCAGGATTGGTTATGCCTTTTGCAACTAAAGTTGGATACATGGTTACCTATAATGAGAGGAAGTAGCATGATGATGTTGGGGTCACACGGTCAATGGTCAAGGTCACTATGACCTTGATACAGAACTCGGTTATTTCAACATTAAGTTTTTGCGTTTAGCAAAACTTCTCAGCTTATATATCAGGATTGGTTAAGCCTACTGCAACTAAACTTGGATACATATGGTTACCTGTAATGTTAGGAAGCAGCATGATGATGTTTGGGTCACTAAGTCAAAGGTCACTGAACTTGATACAGAATTCTGTTATTTCAACATTAAGTTTTTGCATTTAGCCGCTCATTGACATTTATATTTCAGGATTGGTTAATCCTATTCGGACTAAGCTTGGATACCCGGTTGCCTATAATGTTAGGAAACAGCATGATAACATTGAGGGCAGAAGGTCAATGACGGTCAAGGTAACTGTGACAAACAGGAGACAGGCGAGACATTTAATTCCGCGGAATTCTTGTTCTTAATATTATATGACTACTCACTCGTGTTTTGTGCAGCCACTAGTAATAGACTAGGATCGGCATCAATTCACTCGGTCATAATTGAAACATTGGATTGGTCTTGTGTTTTGGCATCATTATATTTTATAAATTCAGCAAGATGCGTCATTAGTGTTGGGAAGTCTCTACTGATAAAAAAAAACTGCCCTTGCTATCTCAGTGTAGATATATACAATCCTTAATTACAAGGAAGATTAATAATATTGGCTTTTCCGAGTTATGCAATGTTGTGCAATGGCCGATATTATTAGACTCACTTATGCATTCACTATCCCAGTACTGTGTGGAGCTGTTGTACTATTTCAAAGAACTCCGTTGATTTACCATAGAAATCATTATGCATGATACCAAGGACTCTTATCCATGGCGCAACTCTTTCACATGAAGTTCAGAAAACAATCATTTTCGCCTGTGCTTCATATAAATTAGTATTATTATTTTTTTCGAATCTGGCTTTCCGCCCTTCGCCCTCCCTATGTTTATCGAAGTTTTTTTGCCGATCTTTGTAAACATGATGCACTGCATGAGATGACTGTTGTACTTCAAACATATTTACCGGTTTCAATAATTCTTCCTGGAAACTATCAATGATTAATATATAAACGGGTATTTGATCAAACTTCTTACAATGGCAGGCAATTTACAGCTTTATGATCACTAATGTTTACTTTGCATCACTACATCAATTAAATTAGATAACAAGTACAAATGTGCAAAATAATGAATTTGGCTAATATGGAGAGGCGCATAATAATACATGTTATTATTTATAGTAGACGGTTTATCTTGTTATGTACAAACAATCTTGTGTTATAGGAGATTGTTTTAGTGTAGTTTCGTCGTTTGGACTTTAGATGTGTAAGCCTGTTTCTATGTCCTTCAATAATTGACAGACATGCAACTAGTGAGCGCAATAACAATAGCAACACACTGATGCTTTTGAGATTGAGTAGGCCTCTCCATGCTAAGCAGGGCAAACATTCTCATGGGACCTTGTTTTCGTGGTCTTGCGAACTAAGCTTACATCCATAAAAGGGTTTTGAATTGTAAAGATGAAGGTTATTACAGCATGTATTAATCTATTAAGCCTCCACAATCAAGTAATGATCAATTCAGATGTGTGAAACAAGTTTATAGTCAGCTGCCTATGTTCATGCCTGTGAGGGCACCCGCTTGCTGTAGCCTAATATGATTTCAACTATTCTAGCCTCATTTTACATAGATATACACCTGTCACGCTTGACTCTAGAGCTAACGTAAGCCTCAACAAGGTCTCTAGTCTTTAGTAAGAAAAAAACGGGATAGAACGTTCTTACTTAAAGCTAGTTGTTCACTTTGGACAATAATTACTTTGATCTTCTAAGTTCCATATTAATTTTCCCAGTTTAGTGTAAGGTAAGTAAAACGGGTAGATCCGAGTGCCATAATGAGTAGGTAGTGCTTCTTGCGACTCCAATCATATTCAGTGTGATGATGGTAATGCTGAGTAGCAGTGTTCTGCAGCTGAAGAAATGAAAGCCTCTTTCAGCTGCAATCAGTTTTTCTTCAACCTTCTCCACGGTGCCTTGTCCATTGCGAGAATCCTGAGCTCCTGCAGGTACTTTCTTGTCTTTAGTCGTCCTAGATTGCGTTCTTTGAGGTATGATCACACAACGCGTAGCAAATTGCCTGATACATGTTGACACATACGACCGCAAATTCTAGTGCTTTCTTAGGATGCCTATTTTCTGACATTCCAAAAACATGTCCAACCAAAGATCATCACTGCTGTGCTACCATGACAGACAGTTGCTCTGCGTTACACAGTGTGTAGTGTACTGCGTTTGCTATTAAACTGCGTGGCAAGCAGCGGTGATTTGTTATGTTTTGTAGATGTTTGTGATGGCATGCGTCAAGCTTATTCAAGAGTGCTTTTTTCAGTAGATCCCCGGATCCACAACTTCCAAAAGGACTAGTAGACGATATTTCCAGTTATGCAGCAAATTCCCATGTTGATAGAGCTGAGCAATATTCTGTTGTTCTACCACTTCGCGGTGCTCCGACGGGCGTACCATCGTCATGTCGGATAGGTATGTGATTGAACTCTGTTTTGGATTCATTCACAGAGGTTTGCAGACTTGACGTGTTCAGCCGCTATTGGAGATAGCGTATCAAGAGGACCTTTTTCTCATCGTCGATAAATCAACATCATCTGCATACTCCATCCCTCGTGGCATGCCCATCATTGATATTGGAATGATTCTATGGTGCAATCTGTATATTATTAAAGACGTGCTACTATAACAGCTTGGCAGCTACAAAACCTGATCTAGACTCGCTTCCACACCCGCCTTTGTACCATCACCTAACATCGATGGTGGACAGCATAATCGCCAATGATGCGCTACATAGTATGTGCAATATGTGCCCCACTCTCAGTGAAAATGACCCAGCAAAGGTGGACTATACTTTGCCATGTTCTGCAAAAGCCACCCGAAACCCCTCTACAGAGCTTTGAAATGTACAGTACAATATGGCCACCACACATACAGCTCGTAGCGGATGTTACGTCGTAGATCTTTTAAATGTTATAAGTACCGAGCTAACCGAATCAAGACTGGGGACACTGAGCTCACTACATGAGCAATGAACCAGTGCCTGACATGAATCTAAAAGTAGTACGTACACGTTATAGTATGAGACCTAATATACAGTATGTACTGAACAGATTGGAACTGATGCTCCGAATTACTGGCATATATGAGTGGGTGAGAATGTTGGTACATAATTTAAGTACCTTGTATCTGAGTACAGCCATATACGAGCACCTTAAGTTACTTTTTAATAATGGCTGATTATTGCATCGGAAAATTCTCCTAGATGTAGAGCAATGCTAAGACTATTAATAGAAGGCCATGTTCTCACTAGAGACTTAACCGGCGTAGCGCAATACTGAGGTATGCGTTATTCCCGATTAAATCCCCAGTGAGAACACGGCTTAAGATCTCATTTGATCAATCAACGAAGAAAGAACTGGGAAAGTTGAATCGGTGTTATATCTGTATATTAATGGCATGCCACATACAGGGCTATGCTCACAGCATATACATTTAGGTCCACTCTGGGTAACAACGCATTACGTTATTGAGCTTGTCTTGGAAATACGTGGCTATTGTTTTCAATAATTGCGTATTAATACAGAGGGTAGTTACTTTAATTGCTGCAGTCAGAGAAGGGTTAATTGATGGCAGCTGTGTCTCCAATCTGGTTCCCAGGCCATGTTAGACATTTAAACAATGAGCCATTGATGGCCTGGTCAGGCAGCGTGGAGACTATGATGTTGTCAATTGCCCTTCTGGTGTTTTATGGTCAGAGCTTCCTTGACACCTGTTAATCAGCTTTCTCGTACCTGATTGGTATGTTGTTTGATTTACAATCAGAGTGGGTTGGAATAGGAAATGCTAGCCACCTGTACATAAGTTAGATTCAGTTTCCTCTTGACGCCTTAACGGCCACCATGTTTATTCACGCTAATCCCACCATCCCTCCCAAATGGTCATCTTTTTGGTGTATTATTAAAATTTAGTTAATTTATAGTTAGTTTATAGTTTAGTATGGCACGGTTTATAGCTGCTGAATATTAATTATTAATATTCCTGCTGAAGCTAAGGCTTCTTGTTGCTTTAATTATTTTGCAATGTGCATGAACGAGCGTACTATGTATTATAGAGATTATGAGATAAGGTCATTTCTAAGTCTAGCTATGGCTTGTTCTACACTGCTTTTACGCTGCTTGGCGTATTGATTTGCGCTGCTGATTATAGTACATATTGCATAATAAACGGTTGTCTTCGCCCACTTTTGGTATTTGTTCTTGTTGGCCTCTGCTTACTCTCCCGTGTTGGATTAATCAATAGCTATTGAATATGTCACGAATGCGCTCTGTAATGCCAAGTGACATAATGGACCGATTCACATATATATATATTCAGTCTATTTTTATCTTTCTATTCATGTCGACTTTCTAATCAAATGTGACAAGTCCGATATCTAAATGTCTGGTAAATCAGGATGGATACTCCCACAAAAATTAGATCTATTCTTGAAAATATCCATAGTTACTCAATTGCACTTTGCTTTGATCGATTAGAATACGAGAAGGATTCTAGCAGGGGTTGATGCAGGAAGACAATGATAGATTGTCCACTTTGGCATAGCTGAGCTTAATGTACACCAAGATGGTGATAGTAAAATAAACATGACATCATCCAATCTATCATCTTTACAACATGCAACCTTTGAGCGATCCATCTCTAGCTATGGCCATCCCATTTCTAGCTATGCCCCGCTCATTTCTAGCTATGCCCCGACCATTTCTAGCTAAGCTTCACCCATATTTGTGGGTGTTTTTGATCAAGCTATCTGCTTTGAATTCTGACTTCTCAGAATCCCATTTTCTGCCCTATTATACCGAGGCCCTGTTGAATATTTTGAAAATAATTTGAATGGGTGATGCTGTTGGATGTTCAAATGACAATGATGAATGTGCATGATCAGATGACAATGTTGAATGGGTATGTTCAGGAAATTTACTTTCACAATATTCAACAGAATGTTTATTAAATAGCAAATCCACCCCAGACATATAATTCGTACACTTGGCGGACTACTCCAGCTTCATGATGTCTTATTGTGACATCAATCTGCATGTGATATAACTGATTATGACGGTATATACTTGAGTGACAGGTCGGATTTATCCATTGATTCTATGCAACTGATATGACAAATTCATGTCTATGAATAAATCGGACGCAATCTGCATGAGAAATGCTAGATTTGTTGGGTTATGCGTAGATTATTATCGCCACACAAGACGAGCCTGTTGTCTCTGCATTTGCTTATGTCAGCTATGTATATAGTCCAGTCAATATATGGATATACCTAGAACAAATTGCAACAGAAGCTTTTTTGGTTTTATGTAATGCTACTGGTCCTCGCCTACCAGAAAATAAAAAATTCCTAAAAATTCTATCCCGGTAAAGGACTATTTCACAGAATTTAATAGGACCACTTAAAACCAATTATTAAGCTGAATATCTTACGTATCTTTGACTGGAGACCCATAAAATGTCTTAACTACATAAATAAAAGTGATAGCAAAGAACTGTTATTTCGTGATATGATCGCTATATGACATCCCGCTAACAGTAGATCCGTTACTACGTCTATTGATGACGTCATCATGACGTCAATTATCAATCTTCCAATATTCAAGTAAATTTAATCCAAGTTTTATGATTTGTTTAATCAGTATGATGAATTTAGTAATGGTTTATTATATACAAACAGTTACATCCGTCATTTTCTCAATGGACGGCAAGGTCCAACATACTCATATTATCTTTACACAAGACCAACGTCTATGTCGTCAAATTCTGCAAGATCTACAGCTTGACAACTTGGAATGTTGCTGCAGTTGGTACCCTTGCATTCACCACATGCATATGTACAATGTAGGCTATGCTTTCTGCAGCTGCATCGCAATGTCGCACATTCTCCTCGGCACTGGCATCGAATAACTTTCAGAATGCAATCAGGAGCTGGTAGCTTATCCATTGTTCTGGGAATAAATTTCCCCTGGTGAATCTGCCATCCGAAATCCTCTGGCTTTAAGATCTCTTGCTCCTTCGTCCATAACTTTACTTGGAAGTAAACGCGAAAACTATGATACTTGGCTGCATCAGACGTTGGTGGCAGATTTTGAATCTGCAGAGATGAAATACTCTTAACCACTTTTTCTCGAAATTTTCGAAGTCTCAATGCGTCCAATGTATCAGTTTCACTACCACCATACATACATACCAATAGCTTTTCACCAGACAGCTGAATTCCGACCTTAGTAGATGTGTGGCAAAATTCCTTTGTATGTTTCATGAATGAAGAATTGGACTGCATCTTTCTAAGAGGAACACCTTTGCCTATGCCAAATAAACGTGATGTTGTGTCACATCCACCTATTGCATGAATTAAAGGTAGGTATCGAGCAACATCATCGACAATTTCAGCTCGCAGAAAATTGATGTCCCAAACGATGCATTTTCCAACCCTGTCTGGCTTCTCTGGCTTATCCGATCTGTAGATAAGTTTGTGGAGACCAGGATCAGCGAAATGGCACAACAACACTAATATGTCTGTGTCTTCCCCAATAACGTGAGTTATGCCTGATTTGGCACACTCAACCCCCGTCAATGCAATCAGAACATCTGCATCATCGACAGCATTCAAAGTTTTAACATTATTTTCTTGGAGTTTTTTGGACAACATATCAATGAAGTTTTGTTTATTGGCTGAATTTGCCAGGAAATGATCCTTCTTTGACTTGAGTGTCATGTTATGTTGAGAAAATAACTTTTGGCCCCACTGCACCTTTTGTCCGTCTTAGATGAGTCATATCCTTAATCGATGGTCCTGAAATATATCCATTAAACACAACAGTTGGGTGGTTGAATGTTTTTACATACTCCACGTACATCGCGGCAATGTCATTGAAGCTGCTACCTTTCTTCCAAAGAAATCGGTGGATTAATGATCCGCCATCAAAAACAGTGTATTCTGGTGTTATTTCTTGGCATTTGGTGCTGCTCGTAGTAGAGGTTGCAGAATTCAATGCCTCTGCTAGCTGCGGCTTATTCGCTTCTCGGAGATGTCCATGTTTGTCAAATAGAGATGGTGGATATGTAGACAGCTCGTGCATTAAAGCAGTGTCTAGATTGCATTCACTATTATTTGCTACAATTAAAAGGCGCTGAAAAAGGAGCTGTGGGTCAAGAGAAAGCTTATCACTATCACTCGATACGACATGTCCTCCCATACATACCACTTGATCTTTTTTACTGAATGAAAACTCGAATGCATCGTGGCCTTCCATTTTCTGTATTATGGCATTTCCAACTTCCAATGCCTTGTGTTGATTACAAGTGGGATCAGCTGTAATTCCAGTGGCAGTATTATATAATTCATCATTTGGTTTAATGGACAGTAATCCTGAAAATATTTTAAAATAGTCAAACAATCTGTGTGATCCCGAACTTTCCTGGCTTCAGACATGTCTTTATGTTGCTCCGAGACTTGGTATTCTGCTTCTGTTAGCTCATGCATGGCCTCGTTGATTTCTGCACACACAGGGTGTGCTAAAAGCCAACGTGTCCTTTGTAATTCATCCATCCCCCGCCCACGAGTGAGGCCCCCAGTGGTCTTGATGGTCCGCATCAATGACTGTTCTATGACAAGGTCACTAGCAAGACCAGCCCAGTACCTATCAGATCTTTGCACTACAATTAGTCCGGTCATGATCTTCTGATAAATGTCTGGCCTTGTACTCTATAGTTTTACCATGTCCTGCAGATGCAAATATACCGATTTTGTGTAATGGCAATGCCCGGCAGCAGCAAAGAAGGGCAGCATATCTGACAGTGACTTCAAGTACAACTTAAAGTCACCCGTCCTCTGAGCTCTGAGAAAAATCTTTAGCAGGTCTACCATATACATGTACTGCACCCATAAACGTCCTGTTGGACTACTTACAATCATTAACTTCTCTGATTCTAACTTCTCATTTATCCGCTCAAACACATCATCGGATATCACTGATTCAAGTCTAGAGTCATATTTGATAACAACATCAAAATGGCGTAGAGCTGCTTCAATATCATCACACGTCACTACTGCATTATCTATATTTCCTTCACTCACCTCTAAGATAGGAATGCCATACGCCGTTGACAGAACCATTGCATTAAGTGCTGCATCAACCAGGAAATGTCCACGTACAGCTCTGGCATACGCTTTTCCAGTCAACATGTGCGTTACAGCATTTTCAGCATACACCAACTCCAGTACGTCTGTTAACCTCGATGACTGCATGAGGTGACCAATGCAACCAAGGTAGCTCATTGTTGTGTGGAAGCCACCTAGAATCAAGATTATTTGCACTAACTCACTTCTCTCGCCTTCATGAGCCATGATTGTCTTGGCCTTCCACCAAAGTGGCTGATCGAAGGTGACAATGGGTGTTGAACCATGACGTTGGTTTTCCGAAGCAATGAAGGGCAAGGTTGAATAAATACAACTCATGTCAGTTGGATCCATATCTAGCATTTGGAGAAAGTGGATTGATGCTTTTCCCGGATGAACTCCTTTGCAAATGGCTTGCATGGTTCCAGACCAACCGGGGCGATTAGAACGCAACGGCCATGACACTTTCCACATTACGTCCAGGTGTTTCCAAATGTCAGCCACACTAACAACAGGTAGTTTATCATAAACCAAAGGTACCCTATTGCCCTTTACTGCTTTGTAGTAGTGAATAGCAATTTTTGCATTATGGACATTATTACTGGCTAACTCTAGCCGTGGAATGACATGTTGCTGTGCTAACTCAGGGGTAACGGCTACGACCATGCCCATGCCATGGAAGGTACCATGTCCATCCAACGTAAGCAAGTTGTGGTCAACATTATCTGCAATATATTGTCCAAAATGTCCAGACATTGGGATATCAGTCCCTGGAAAGCACGCTGCACTTTTTGAGAAATTGACCACCTCTGAATATGAAACACAAAAGCCATGACTTGCCAAGCATTCAATCAAAAACCTTGACCCAAACTGGTGATGCATTTGTACTCCAAGTCCTAATGGTATTGGTGCAATGACAACCCTCGGTCTGGTCATCTGAATCATACACTGACCAATAGAAGCAACTTTCACATCCTTTGACTCCCCACTTAAAAGGTTTTCTAGGAGGACGCGAAGTGTCGTTGGCAGATATGCCAAATTATGTTCCAAGGATCTGATATCAGTTGCCCCTGGGTAGACATCTTTTGATGTCTGCATACATTTGATGTCATTTTTTATGAGCGCAGCTGCCGTTCTAATGATCTGATGCTTTCTTATCTCCTCGTCGTCCACCTTTGGTGCATCATGAAATGTCTGCAATATCTTTGCAGCAGTTGTTCGAAAGGTTACAACATCTGGACGACCGTTAATATTAGTTATTACTATGCTTTCCAGTACATGATTGTCAAGCTTTTGTCGCATAAATTTTACACTGTAAGGTTCAGTGCAGAATTCTGACATTTTGTTAACCAGGTCAACTACAGTTGTCTGTTCATCATCGATTTCCCTCAGATAATCGACTACCTTCGATGTATCTACTGGTCTGCCCAAACGTGGAATTTTGGGTTCATCTACTGGGGTTCTTCTATATCGCATGGGAATCTGTTTGCCAGTTCTAAAATTAACGCTGCACACTTGGTGGTATACAGCTTCCACCGCAAGAAGATCCCTAGCATATATGACCCGTCCTCGAACCTCTTCTGTCCAACTATCGTCTTCAGGCCTTTCATCACATGCAGCAATAATTGATTTCTGGCAATCCCATGTGCGTACCTTGAAAACATCATCATTCTCATCACACCTACTATTTGTCTCAACTGCCGTCCCACATAGAAAGCAGTGGTCCTTGAATCGGAATTCAGGTACCTGTGAGCGGAGAATGGGTGATGGGGTATTTCGCTGGTTGCTTTCTAATTTTCTTTTTCTGGCTGCTTCGATCTTAGTTCTATCAATGTGATCTCTCCTACAGGAAACATGTAATCTTTGCCCTTTTACAATAGTCACAGGTGCAATCTCACGGGTCAAACTGGCTTCATTTATTCCAGCAATACCTTTTGATGATATCACAAATGTGGGTTTGCCATTGTCAAGACTCTCCCCACAAATTGCACAGCATGCTTACATTTGCTGTTTCGTCCATGACGTTGAAATGGTGAAGTAAAACAATGTAATTAATGATTAATTATCATGGGACACAATGACATACATATTTCAACAGTAATTCATATATGGTAATGGGTAAAGTGTTGTGAATTAATGTATGTGTAGGGTTTTCATATATACATGCGCTCTGGACACCAGGTCCTTGAAAGCGCTCTATAGCGGTTCTGTGTGCATAAAGTAAACAAACACTGTTTGTTTCAGCCGATTTGATGAAGAATGACTTGATAAAGACAAAGCTTGACAAAGAAAAGCTTGACGAAGTGAAAACTTTACAAAATGTGTGGAGAAAACAGAAATGAATACGGAAAACAAGTTTATAAAAAGTTCCGCCCGGAACGTACATTCACGGAAAATAATAGTCAGAAAGTGTTAAATGTCCCTCTGCTCGTTATAAAGGACCTGCTGACAATAAAGAGCACATATGAGACATTCTGCGCATAAATTCCGCCGTTAGCTACAATTTAGCCATAGACTTCCTACAAATGGATGCTTCTAGCGTAATGTATAAATACTTCAATGCCTCCTGTCTACATGTGACGTCACCATTAAGGGCTGGTGACGTAAATACACTAGCAATGAGACAGCACAACACTTTTACTAGTAGATTCAATCACTTAGCATCACATTCTACCATTTCTTACTTTTTAGAAATACATTATATGCGTCTAAAATTAATAGGAAATGTAATCCTTAGCTTGCAACAAAAATGTGGCAGCCATTTTTAATCACGTTAATTAGGACCTTTCCCGGTGTGGGATTTTTAAGAATTTTTTATTTTGTGGTACTTGAAGACCAGTAGTATCAAATAAAACCAAAAAAGCTTCGGTTGCAATTTGTTCTAGGTTAACCTTATTTAAGCGTAGATTGACTGGACTAATATGCTTAAACAGATAAACAAAGGCGTTGAGCGATTGACAGCATGTTCGACACGTTAAACGAATTGTATGTCCCTACTATTTAATAAACATGCCGCTGAATATTTTGAAACTAATTTGACTGGACGCTGTTGTGGCCGTAGGCAGCAACTGCGACCAGTCAAATTAGTTCCAAAAGCTTACCTGTATAGGTTTTCTGGAAATTAATAGTCAGGGAGTGCAGAGATCAATCGATCCCAACACGACAGAGGTATGGGTGGAGCTTAGATAGAGATGGGCGGTGCATAGCTAAACTTGGAAAGGTGGCATCATTATCTAGCATTTTACCTGTGGGATTACTTTCGTATCTACGGTTACACACCTTCGTCTGTTCTTCCAATACACATTTGAATTATGTCATCGACCCCTGCTTTCAACATGCCATCTGATGTCACTGGGAAACGTTCAAAATACAGCCATTGTCAGACAAAATAAGACTTCATATCTTAGCTTTAATATGCCTGACACCTTATCGATCACAAATTCAACATAGATCATCTCCAAAATACTAGATAGCCTAGTGAAACATGTTTACATTCATATTGTTCGAGACATATTTAAAGACTTCTGGTAATTAGCGATAATTTACCAGTTGTAAAACCAAAGATTCATCGGAGAAGGTTTGATTTGCGAGCGAGACTTTTGACATTTGTTATAAATATTATTTATTTAATAGCCAGTAAAGGCAAGGAGGCAGTTGCCTTGTGGTATTATATGTGTGTTTCTGTCTTTCTGCGTAGAGCGAATGTCTCACCTTGCTGCTGCATGTTCTGATGACACTGATGAAGGTGCGTGTTCAGATGACAATGCTGAATGTGTATGTTCAGATGACAATGGTGAATATGTATGTTCAGATGACACTACGGAATGTGTATGTTCAGATGACAATGAGGAATATGTATGTTCAGATGACAATGCTGAATGTGTATGGTCAGATGACAATGATGAATATGTATGTTCAAATGACAATGCTGAATATGTATGTTCAGATGACAATGCTGAATATGTATGTTCAGATGACAATGGTGAATGTGTATTTTCAGATGACAATGATGAATGTATCTGTTCGGATGACAATGATGAATGTGTATGTTCAGATGACAATGCTGAATGTGTATGTTCAGATGACAATGCTGAATGTGTATGTTCAGATGACAATGATGAATATGTATGTTCAGATGACAATGATGAATGTGCATGTTCAGATGACAATGTTGAATGTGCATGGTCAGATGGCAATGTTGAATGTGTATGTTCAAATGACAATGATGAATCTGTATGTTCAGATGATACTACTGAATGTGTATGTTCAGATGACAATGATGAATATGTATGTTCAAATGACAATGCTGAATATGTATGTTCAGATGACAATGCTGAATATGTATGTTCAGATGACAATGGTGAATGTGTATGTTCAGATGACAATGATGAATGTGTATGTTCGGCTGACAATGATGAATGTGTATGTTCAGATGACAATGCTGAATATGTATGTTCAGATGCCACTGATCAATGTGTATGTTCAGATGACAATGATGAATGCGTATGTTCAGATGACACGATGAATGTGTATGTTAAGATTACAATGATGAATGTACATGTTCAGATCTCAATGATGAATGCGTGTGTTCAGAAGACACTAGTGAATGTGTATGTTCGGATGACAATAATGAATGTGTATTTTCTGATGACAATGATGAATGTATATGTTCAAATGACAATGATGAATGTACATGATCAGATGACAATGTTGAATATGTATGTTCAAATGACAATGGTGAATGTGTATGTTCAGATGACAATGATGAATGTGTCTGTTCGGATGACAATGATGAATGTGTATGTTCAGATGACAATGCTGAATGCGTATGTTCAGATGCCAAAGATGAATATGTATGTTCGGATGACAATGATGAATGTGTATGTTCAGATGACAATGCTGAATGTGTATGTTCAGATGAAAATGCTGAATGTGTATGTTCAGATGATAATGTTGAATGTGCATGCTCAGATGACAATGTTGAATGTGCATGTGCAGGTGACAATGGTGAATGTGTATGTTCAGATGACACTACCGAATGTGTATGTTCAGATGACACTGCTGAATGTGTATGTTCAGATGACAATGATGACTGTGCATGCTCAGATGACAATGATGACTGTGTATGTTCGGATGACAATGATGAATGTGTGTTCAGATGACAATGATGAATGTGCATGCTCTGATGACAATGCGGAATGTGTATGTTCAGATGAGAATGATGAATGTGTGTTCAGATGACAATGATGAATGTGCATGTTCAGATGAAAATGTTGAATGTGCATGCTCAGATGGCAATGGTGAATGTATGTGTATGTTCAGATGACACTACTGAATGTTGATGTTCAGATGACAATGATGACTGTGCATGTTCAGGTGACAATGATGAATGTGTATGTTTAGATGACAATGATGAATGTGCATGTTCAGATGACAATGATGAATGTGCATGCTCTGATGACAATGATGAATGTGCATGCTCTGATGACAATGTTGAATGTGCATGCTCAGATGGCAATGATGAATGTAATGTGTATATTCAGATGACACTACTGAATGTTGATGTTCAGATGACAATGATGACTGTGCATGTTCAGATGATAATGATGAATGTAATGTGTATGTTCAGATGACAATGATGACTGTGCATGTTCAGATGACAATGCTGAATATGTATGTTCAGATGCCACTGATCAATGTGTATGTTCAGATGACAATGATGAATGCGTATGTTCAGATGACACGATGAATGTGTATGTTAAGATTACAATGATGAATGTACATGTTCAGATCTCAATGATGAATGCGTGTGTTCAGAAGACACTAGTGAATGTGTATGTTCGGATGACAATGATGAATGTGTATTTTCTGATGACAATGATGAATGTATATGTTCAAATGACAATGATGAATGTACATGATCAGATGACAATGTTGAATGTGTATGTTCAGATGACAATGCTGAATGTGGATGTCCAGGTGGCAATGCTGAATGTGTATATTCAGATGACAATGATGAATGTGTATGTTCAGATTCCAATGATGAATGTGTATGTTCAGGTGACAATGGTGAATCTGTATGTTCAGATGACAATGATGAAACTGTATGTTCAAATGACAATGATGAAACTGTATGTTCAAATGACACTACTGAATATGTATGTTCAAAAAACACTACTGAATGTGTATGTTCAGATGATAATGCTGAATATGTATGTTCAGATGGCAATGGTAAATGTGCATGTTCAGATGCCCATGATGAATGTGTATGGTTAGATGACAATGATGAATGTGTATTTTCAGATGACAATGCTGAATATGTATGTTCAGATGGCAATGCTGAATATGTATGTTCAGATGACAATGCTGAATATGTATGTTCAGATGACAACGGTGAATGTGTATGTTCAGATGACAATGCTGAATGTGTATGTTCAGATGACAATGGTGAATATGTATGTTCAGATGACAATGGTGAATGTGCATGTTCAGATGACAATGCTGAATGTGCATGTTCAGATGACAATGCTGAATGTGTATGTTCAGATGACACTACTGAATGTGTTACTATTCACATAAGATATGTGTCCACGCGCCTGATTGGGTGATTTCCTCTAATTTCTGTCTGTGTTCAAGTAATGCTTGTATCACTCGCTAGATATTTGATTGGTCGATGATCGCATTCTATTAGTAATTTGCTGCATAACATTTCATGTTATTCAGTTCATGGTTAAATGTCAGTGTGTTACTCAATTTAGAGCGCAGTCCAAACTCACTTTAACAATGTGATTGAATATATGATTCCAGTGAATGGTATCATAACGTACATATCGTAACATACGGTAACACTGAATGGCTTGGCAGAACATAAGGTTAAACTGAATCGTATGACGGAACATAATGTTACATCGAATGACATGAGGGAACCTAAGGTTACACTGAATTGCATGACGGAACATAAGTTTACACTGAATGGAATGAGGGAGCATATGTTTACACTGAATGGAATAAGGGATCATAAGGTTACGCTGAATGGGATGATAGAAATTGTATGTTAGAACGTAGTTTTCCACTTACCATTGAACATGAGGGTCCCCAGGACGATGTTGCAAAAGATACGATTATGCCGATTCTACTATACAGCATGCCCGGCTATATCTGACTGCAGAACCTAAGCGCTAGTCGTCGTCGTCATCCGTCTTCGCCGGTCTTCGTCGTCATCCTTGGTCGTCTCTTGTACGGCCAATGTGCTAGAGCTATTGTGCTGTCAATGTACTAGTGTTATTTTCCGGTCAATATCCTTCCGCTTCCATGCTGTGGTGCTGTCTTAAAAAACGTGACATGTAACCAAATAGTCTAATTTATCTTTCAGACTCAGACTCCTGGCGCCGGGTTCAATACTTGACAATATATATATATATATATATATATATATATATATATATATATATATATATATATATATATATATATATATATATATATATATATATATATATATATGACCCGATTCCCATACCACCAGATTGCTGTTGTGCCGAATTATGACCTGATTCTCATACCGCCAGGATGCCGTTGTGCCAGAAATTCACACAATTCCCAATGCGACCAGGATGTCGTTGTGTCGGGTTATACGCCTTTCTCATGCAACCAGGATGTGGTTTTGCCTGATTATGCCCTGATTGTCACGCATCGAGGATGTGATTGTGCTAGAATGTCCTGATTGTCACGCATCCAGGATGTGGTTGTGCCAGAATATGCCCTGATTGTCACGCATCCACGAGTTGATTGTGCCAGAAAATGCCCAGATTGTCACATATCCCGGATGTGGTTGTGCCAGAATATGTCTTGATTGTCACGTATCCCGGATGTGACTGTGCCGGAATATGCCCTAATTGTCACGCATCCAGGATGTGATTGTGACGGAATATGCCCTGATTGACACGCATCGAGGATGTGATTGTGCTAGAATATGTCCTGATTGTCACGCATCCAGGGTGTCGTTGTGCCAGAATATTCCCTGATTGTCACGTATCCAGGATGTGATTTTGCCAGAACATGTCCTGATTGTCACGCATCCGGGATGTGAATGTGCCGGAATATGTCCTGATTGTCACGTATCGAGGATGTGATTGTGCTAGAATATGTCCTGATTGTCACGCATCCAGGGTGTGATTGTGCCAGAATATGCACTGATTGTCACGCATCCTCGATGTGGTTGTGCCAGAATATACCCTGAGTGTCACATACCCGCGATGTGATTGTGCCAGAATGTGTCCTCATTGTCACGTATCGAGGATGTGATTATGCCAGAATATGCCTTGATTCTCACGCAACGAGGATGTGATTGTGCTAGAATATGTCCCGATTATCACGCATCCAGGGTGTGGTTGTGCCAGAATATGCCCTGATTGTCACGTATCCACGATGTGATTGTGCCAGAATATGCCCTAATTTTCACGCATCGAGGATGTGATTGTGCTAGAATGGCCTGATTGTCACGCAGCCAGGGTGTGGTTGGGCCAGAATATGCCCTGATTGTCACGCATCCACGAGTTGATTGTGCAAGAATATGCCCAGATTGTCACATATCCCGGATGTGCTTGTGCCAGAATATGCCCTTATTGTCACGTAACCAGGATGTGACTGTGCCGGAATATGCCCTGATTGTCACACATCTGCGATGTGATTGTGCCACAATATGTCCTGATTGTCACGCATCCAGGATGTGATTGTGCCGGAATATGCCCTGATTGCCACCCATCCAGTGTGTCGTTGTGCCAGAATATTCCCTCATTGTCATGTATCCAGGATGTGACTGTGCCAGAATATGCCCTGATTGTCACGCATCCGCGATGTGATTTTGCCAGAATATGTCCTGATTGTCACGCATCCGGGATGTGATTGTGCCGGAATATGCCCTGATTGTCACGCATCGAGGATGTATTTGTGCTAGAATATGTCCTGATTGTCACGCATCCATGGTGTGATTGTGCCAGAATATGCACTGATTGTCACGCATCCGCGATGTGGTTGTGCCAGAATATGTCCTGATTGTCACGCATCCGCGATATAATTATAAGTTTTGATAATAGTTTAGCCAGATTAGTGTTTTTATAGTAGTTTTGCCAGATTACTGTTTTATAATAGCTTAGCCACTTTAGGACCACCTTATTATAAGTTTTGACAAAAGTTTAAGCCAGATTAGTGTTTTATAACAGTTTTGCCAGATTAGTGTTACATAATAGCTTAGCCACTTTAGTGTTTTAGTGCAAATAATCTAGGAAATATGGCCTCCAACAGAAATCAACAAACGTAAGTTTTTATTGTAATATATATACTGTAATAATGTTTTTGTTTTGCTTTCAATATAATATATCTTCGTAAAACAGACACCATATCTTCCAATCTTGTTTTTTAACCACACACACACACACACACACACACACACACACACACACACGCACACGCACACGCACACACACGCGCGCGCACGCACCTGTCCACTATGAATCCAGAGGATAACAGGCCACAGACCAGGAGCCAGACAGAGTTACACCCAAAGTCCACACCCACACCAATACAAACCACACAATCAGTCAACCCTACAGAAGAACACACAACTACAACGTACAACCCAACAGCAACCACCCCGCCGTCACCACCACCACCACAACAATCGGCCACCTCTGCAGCCACTACTAACACCACCACATTAACAACAAAAGCACACACGGATGCAGAAACACAGACACGCCTACCACCAATCTTCAGCAAAGCCGATTTTGAGCACCCTGTCAACCAACAGCACGAAAACACATTTCAGCAACTATACAAATCCCTATGCAAAACAGAACAACTGCAGCACCACATACAGAACATAGAACATGCCATCAAGAACAACACACATATCGTTAAGCCAGACATAGCACTAGCCATCGTAGACCCCAATACAGAAACCACTGCAGAGATCGACTCGATCTTAAAAGCCGCGGCTAACAGCATCCAACACGCAATCCTAGAGCATTACTACAAAAAACTACACTACCACAAACAGCAAGCACACATAATTGAAGGGAATCTGTTAGACTCACACACATACGAAGCGGACAGAGCTGTTGCTAAGGCACACAGGATAGCTGCTAAGTTCGCCACAACCAGCATAAAGACACACAAAACAAACACAAACAGGACACACAATGACACACACAAACAAACCACACAAAACCCAGTCATGCGAAAGGCAAACATCCCGCCTTTGATGGATCTACAATATCAAATAAACCACACGCAGAAGCAAGCACACCCAGCACAACACGCACCAACAGAGAGACGCCACAGACCACCGCTGTTGTCAACACCTCAACCAGCACAAAGACAACACACAAAGCAAAACCCACATACATACACAAGACCACAAACACCACAGAACAACCAAACCACAACTCAATGGTTTAGACCTACACAGCTCAAACAGCAACCACAGATCAACACAGAGAGACAACCGTGGAGTAACCCACTTCCCCTGCCAAAAAACGGGGGAGCACCACACATACAGAACAAACCACATTCACCACAAACCACCTTCAAACCAGGGCAAGTTGGACCAAAACAAACATCACAAACCAACCGCCACTACACAAACAACCGACACTTTATAATACCCTACTCAAGACAACCACCTCCCATCCACCACGCACATCCATCACCACCAAGAGAGCAGATGTACCTTCCCAGAACACAACCTATCACACACTCAACACACCAACCCAGAACCCAACCCATCCAAACAACATCACAGACAAGTACAAGCACACCACAAACCAAATCATATGCCGAAGCCATAAAACAATCCAAAAACGAAAATGTGAAAAAACTACTCTTAGAAATAATCGCCCAATTAGACGTTTAACATCAGGTACACAACTACAAAAACGCAGAATACAACGCATCATCAACAAACAAAAAACAACACCAGATATTGTCGTTAACCTGTCCAACCACAAACTTACCAAAACAGAAAATTCCATTCTAAACAAAGGCCTTTCATTTGTACCCACACCACACCACATATCACCAGACACACGAATACATTGCATAGATCAATTCATCAGGAAGTTAGAATGCAAATACTACTTTTACAGCAACAACCTTGAAAAACCCACAGCACCATCCAAATTCAAACTACCCTCAGAATGGAGACCAAGCACAACACCCAATGCCATCAACAAACTCCTGTCATCACTCACCAAGCTTATCACCAAACCACCCGACAAGTCACCACGATCCAACATCACACACCATGAGAAAACAGCCCTCAAACATTAGCTAATAACACAAACATAGTCATCAGACCAGCAGACAAAGGCTCCGCAATAGTCATTCTCAACAAAACAGACTACATTGCAGAAGTACACAGACAACTTACAGATGTCGCATACTACACCAAACTCAGTGAAAATCCCACTTTAGAATATAAAGACACCATAGATGCATACATTAACGAACTTCTAATCACCGGAGCTATCCCAGGACAGACACACATATATCTCACCGAATTCAAAGTCAGAACTCCACGCATCTACATTAACCCTAAGATACGCAAAGGCAAAATACCACCACCCGGACGCCCGATTGTATCCAACTGCGATGGCCCCACATCACGCATTAATGAATTCACAGACCACCTACTAAAAGACACGGAAAATGATATCCCAAATCTACTACAAGACACCACTGCATTCATCCACATATAGAAAACACTACAGTGGATGCTGGCTCAATCCTATGCACAATGGATGTCAGATCACTATACACAAACATCCCACACGAAGAAGGCATACAGATTGTCACAGAACATTACAGACATACACTTGAAAAAACAAACACAAACAACAATAACCACACACCTGCACACATCTACCCAGACGAATTGGCCCAAATAATGAGATACATTCTTACAAAAAACAGCTTCCAATTCAATGAAGACTACTACATACAAACACATGGAACAGCCATGGGAGCCAAGTTTGCTGTCAAATATGCTAACATTTACGTGTACACCATAGTAAGCAGAATGTTATCAACATGGATGGGCAGCACTCCATCTCACTTAGTTAGATACATAGATGACATATTTTTCATTTGGAACACCAGTGAGAACGAACTACTTGAATTTCACGCACACATGAATAAAGAGCATCCCACAATAAAATTTGACTTGGAATATTCAACAGAAAAAATCCCATTTTTGGACACAATGGTATACAAAGAAGATAACAAGCTTAAATTGGACCTATACAGAAAACCTACAGACAAACAACAGTATCTTCACAAACAATCAAGCCACCCTAAAAACACAAAACATCCCATAATCTACAGCCAAGCATTAAGATACAATCGCATCATCACAGAACCCACTAGATTAAAACAACGCACACAGGAACTCACAGATGCATTCATCCACCGGGGATACAAAGAGACAGAAATTAAAGCCATCATAGAAAAAACCGAGAACACACAGAGAGAAGACATTCTTTACAAACAACCCACACAAAAACAGCCTAGGCCAGCTTGCATACTACAATACCACCCATCATTAGAACACATAGGCAAATCCATTCGGACCTACTGGGAAAAGTACATCTTGTCTTCACCAATCTTAGCACCAATTTTTCCCAACTACCCAGTAGTAGCATTCAAGAAAAATAAAAGCATTAGGGACCACCTAGTCCACTCTAGCCTAATTAAAATAAAAAATCCAGATGCTAACAATAAGATCGTACCGACACCAGATGACACTCACGACATAGTAGGGACACTCCAACAATGCAACAACAGCAATTGCATCACATGCAAACAATACATGAACACTGCTGACAAATTCACTAGTTACGTCACTGGTAAAGACTACAAAATCAACACACAAATGAGCTGCAATACCACCAACATTATTTACCTCATAGAATGCAAACAATGCAGCTCTCAATACATAGGAGAAACAAGTCAAACACTCAGCAAACGACTCACGCAACATATCCATGCAATCCGACACCAAACAGACACGAGAATCTCATGGCATTTCAACCATCCAAGACATTCTATGAAAGACATCACGATAAGACCAATTGAAAGAATTTCTAGAGATAACAAAAAACTAAGATTAAACAGAGACCACTACTGGATCAAAGAGCTCAAAACGATTCACCCGTTCGGAATAAACAAAAAAGCATAAAACACTCACTCACCCACCCACCCACCCACCCACCCACCCACCCACCCACCCACCCACCCACCCACCCACCCACCCACCCGCCAGCCCGCTCGCTCGCTCGCTCACGCACTCACTCACCCACTCACTCACACACTCACCCACCCACCCACCCACCCACCCACTCACCCACTCACTCACTCACTCACTCACTCACTCACTCACTCACTCACTCACTCACTCACTCACTCACTCACTCACTCACTCACTCACGCACTCACTCACACATAGGAGGTTTGACGGAAGTTTGCAGACTGGCAGATATGCATAGGTAACTATGTAAATACCTGGGTCGGCGTTTTTAAATACCCTGATTGTCACGCATCGAGGATGTGATTGTGCTAGAATATGTCCTGATTGTCAAGTATCCATGATGTGATTTTGCCAGAATATGCCCTGACTGTCATGCATCCAGGATGTGATTGTGTCGGAATATGTCTTGATTGCCATGTATCCATGATGTGATTATGCCAGATTTTGCCCTGATTGTCACGCATACAGGATGTGATTGTGCCAGAATATGCCTTGATTGTCACGCATCCAGGATGTGATTGTGTCGGAATATGTCCTGATTGCCATGTATCCAGGATGTGATTATGCTAGAATATGCCCTAATTGTCACGTATCCATGATGTGAGTATGCCAGAATATGTCCTGATTGTCACGCGTCCGCGATGTGATTGTGCCGGAATATGCCCCATTTGTCACGTATCCATGATGTGATTATGCTAAAATATTACCTGATTGTCACGTATCCATGATGTGAGTATGCTAGAATATGCCCTGATTGCCATCCATCCGCGATGTGATTCTGCCGGAATATGCCCAGATTGTCACCTATCCAGGATGTGATTATGCTAGAATATGCCCTAATTGTCACGTATCCATGATGTGATTATGCCAGAATATGTCCTGATTGTCACGTATCCATGATGTGATTATGCCAGAATATGTCCTGATTGTCACGCATCCGCGATGTGATTGTGCCGGAATATGCCCCATTTGTCACGTAGGCCTATCCATGATGTGATTATGCTAGAATATTACCTGATTGTCACGTATCCATGATGTGATTATGCTAGAATATGTCCTGATTGTCACGCATCCGCGATGTGATTGTGCCAGAATATGCCCTGATAGTCACGCATCCAGGATGTCATTGTGTCGGAATATGTCCTGATTGTCATGTATCTATGATGTGATTATGGCAGAATATGTCCTGATTGTCACGTATCCATGATGTGATTCTGCCAGAATATGCCCTGATTGTCATCCATCCGCGATGTTATTGTGCCAGAATATGCCCTGATAGTCACGCATCCAGGATGTGATTGTGTCGGAATATGCCCTGATTGCCATGTATCAATGATGTGATTATGCCAGAATATGTCCTGATTGTCACGTATCCGTGATGTGATTATGCCAGAATATGCCCTGATTGTCATCCATCCGCGATGTTTTTGTGCCAGAATATGCCCTGATTGTCACGTATCCAGGGTGTGGCAGTGTCAGAATATAATATGTCTCTCATATGCACACGTCTCAAAATCAGATAACTCAAATGAGGTTTATTTATTATAAGGAATCATCTCGAAAACAACGTAACCAGCGTATTGATGAATGAAAAACACAAAAACCGGGCGATATAATCAAACAAATATTTTAATTGACCTAAAGATTCGGCAAGGACGTCTTTCATGTTTTATATTAAGTATCGTCTGTCTTTACTGATGAGAACAGCCAAGGCAGACATGGGCTCACAATATCAATCAGTCACTTAGTTTCATGTCGCATAATCAAGCATTCGTCCCACACAGATTCAATCACAAACACGTTCGAATCTATTTGAACAATTTTAACACTAACATCCTAGAATATATATTTCATGGGTGGACTTTATCCAATATGAAGATTAGTTCACCCTTTATTGCACCCGCACACCTGGTGGTACCAGGCTTGTTTGCCAGGAAAATGAATCTGAGCGCTACATGTAATATACCTTTCCCGTTTTTTCTATGCCCAGCCCATCTCTAGCTAAGCTCCACCCACGCCTTGCCGTATTGGAATCGAATGATCCCTGAACTCTCTGACTATCAATTTCCAGAAAATTTTACAAGCAAGCTATTGAATATTTTGAAACCAATTTGACTGGGTGCTGTTGCTGCATATGGCATGTTTATTAAAGGAAAGGAAAGGGGAACTAACATATGATCTTGAATGACATCTTTATATAATAATCGAGCTATACACACGAGTGAAAACCAGAAATAAATCAGAATAATCAGAAAAAAGCAGCTAAATGCCATTTACGGCTTTCTGGCGGGAACAAATGAGTGGCGAAGTTGGAACCAAGCGCTCTGGTGTATGCTGAGCGAATAAATAATACCGGTTATAGCCAGTCATATAAGCTCAATTATATTTGCGCTTTAGAAGCTGGTTAGCCACTGCGTCCTACACGTAAAATACGGTTTAGTTTTCAAACAATGTTACTGAAAGCCGTTGTTTCCAGAGCCAGGGTCTACATTCAATCACACGAATGTCAACATATTCAGTAGGCATCACATTGCGACCTTGGAAACAAGCAGTGTAT
This sequence comes from Chaetoderma sp. LZ-2023a, assembly GCA_034401795.1. NCBI lineage: Eukaryota > Metazoa > Mollusca > Caudofoveata > Chaetodermatida > Chaetodermatidae > Chaetoderma > Chaetoderma sp. LZ-2023a. Next base: position 9,566,548 of record CM067370.1, on the reverse strand, counting down.
TTTGAAATCATTTTGACCGAACCTTGTTGCTCCACCAGAAAATGTTACTTTCAAATATAACGTTTTCAAAAGGATCAATAGTGAATTAGCAGTAGCGAGTTAATCGCTCTATGTAGGCGACTATAGAGAATACTATTCATTCCGCTTACAAAACTATATTCAGGTGCTCTTTGGTTACATCCAGGTAGGCCTATGCTGCATACCTGTGCACACATTTGACACACGGCGGAATGAGAAGCAGATTTGCGGAAATAATCCCGATTCATTTCCATTTTTACCGATGGTAGTTTATTTAATATGGTATGAGATTACAAATAAACATCATTTGTTATTTCCCTTTTCCATTCCTTCAATTAGTAAAAACATGCAATTTGTACAACAAAGTTTAGTCGGTGGTCAATTATATGTTCGTAACGAACTTAGCCACGCCATCCATGATGTAATTGAGTATGACGTCAGCATACATGTCGAGTAGTTCATTATGCCGCCATATGATTGGTAGATAAACTAGAATCCCACATTGTCGGTACTCATTGCTGTTTAATAGAGTAAATACTTGACCCATTCTCCTCGCATAGTGGTCCAGATCTTTCTAAACAATACTAGAGAGACAATCAGTGATCAGCTTGTTTTATTAATATTATTATATTAGCCTTGAAATATTCATAAGGACTGCCTGTAAGAATCATGAACGAGTTGTTCTGATCACGTGCAATGTATGTATGATTACTGCATTCTGCGGCTGTATTAGTAGAAACATCCTACAGCTGCAATCAGTCCTTCGCTTTTGCCCACTGTGTCTTTTCCTCAGCCGAATTCCTTAGCTTTCCTAGGTACATTCTGGACTTGAGTGTATCGAGTCCTGCTTTCTTGAGGTCACCTCATAGCACGCTTAGCAGATTTACGCAATGACGTCCTCTCCTGGCTTTGTATTTGCTGGCTCCGAGTACGGCAAATTCCAAGGCTCTCTGTGCGTGTGTCTCTTATAGCATCCTTAGAACATGGCCAAACATGGACCATCTTTGCTTGGTGACTTTTACTGACAGCGGCGACGTATTACACATCTTGTATAGTGCATCGTTGGAAATTATGCTGTCTGGCCATCGGTGTCCAGTGATGGTGCGGATGTGTTTGCGGTGGCAGGCCTCACATTTATATAGATTGCCTTTGGAGCTGCCAAGCTGTTACAGTTATACAACATCAAGGATACGCACGTTGCATTGTATAACCGTAGCCCTTTTTATCAAGGACATCTTTGATCTACGAATCCATACTTTCCAGAAGGAGTGGAATGCTATGTTCCACATGAAGCATTGTGCAACAATGTCAGCAGTACTGCAAAGCAGTAGGCCCAGAAATTTACTTTTCCTCTATGGTTCGCCACCACGAAGTGTGTCGTCATGTATTTTAGTTTCATGCTTTGTAGATAGATGTATGTGGGTGAACTCTGTTTTGTATTCATTCATAAAGAGATTCTCAATTTTTAGTTTCCTTGCAGCTATTGGGAGAGGTTCGTCAAGGGGTTTCTTTCCCTCGTCTATGAAGTCCATTGACGAATTGGATGAATATAATTGGATGAATTATATTCATCGCAAGACGATGCAGATACGCGGCTCATATTACATATTCCAGATTCCAAAATATGATTCAGCACAACGATGGCAATCATATGGTATCCACATAATGGCTATTGTAACCATGAAATTAGCATCGATGTGTGGTTCAAAACTGGAACAAAGTAATACGTCTGTTTTATGTCGATGCATACAATCGGCCGGATATTAGGGAAAAACATTAGTGCTTTGCTTTCTCAGTACATATTCTTGCTGGGGGTGACAGCACACGTTGTTTTAAAGGAACGGTAAAACAGAAAGCATTACTGTTAATTAGAAATAAAATTTATGACAGGAATGACTGGCTCGGTAACCGAGCCAGGCATTCCAGTGGTAAGTTCTAAGAGAATAGTCTCCTCTTGGCCTGAAAATTGACATTCAATAAGGAAATAATCAGCTATTTCTTATCAAAGTTCGCCATCAAAGGGTTAACAGCATATCGCTATAGTCAGGTATGTTTGATATCGACGCGTTTTAGAAACAAGACTAGGTTCAAGTTCAATTTTATTTACCCCTTGACTACCATGTGGCATGAGAGGTTTTAACGTATATACAATATGTACATGGAGTGTACATTCATCGGTATTATAATTAGCAAAATCATGGTCATTATTATCATAATCATTATCATGATTATTATTATTATTGTTGTCATTATCATCAATTTTATGAATATTGTTTTTATTATCATCTTCAATGTTAGTATCATCATTATTATTATCGTTGTTACATTCCATCTCGTTATTATCGTTGTAAGTAGTAGCTAGTAGTAGTAGTAGTAGTAGTAGTAGTAGTAGTAGTAGTAGTAGTAGTAGTAGTAGTAGTAGTAGTAGTAGTAGTAGTAACAGTATGAGCAGTAGTAACAGTTGCTGTAGCAATAGCAATATGTGTATCGTTGTAGGAGCGGCTGTAATAGCGATAGCAGTAGTAATAGTAGTTGCTGTTATAGCAGAATTATCGTCTTCAACTGCTGCTAGTAGGAAAATAAACGGCTTCACCCGTAATCGTGATTTAATTTTTCGAAGCTTGTCACTAAATATGCAATATTACATACTTGATAATATCTTAATACGATTGGGTGGTCAAAGTTGTGATGCCTTGTGCATCAAGAGATTTGGTTTGATATTCATATCGGTCATGACATGTATTTAGTCCGCTTGCTCCTTTGATTTATATACACGCTCAACATCAGTGCCGACTGAATAATTTTACTTCGGCTAATTTAAACAGGGCAGATTCGGCTTCTCATCAGGATTCAGATTCGTTAACTCAAAATCCAGCAGAACACCTCGGCCTCATTTGTCAAACATTACTAATACCCTTAACTCTGTACAAGACAGACAAAGCTTAGCTTGTTCATTGCCTGGAGGCAATCAGCCATGTAATCGTGCCTTAATACAACCACAAGAAATCCTGACCATTATGCGGCATTGAGAACATAACAAGATGATTGTATAGCATTGGACTGTAAAATGTGCTACTGACATAAATTTCAATGTCCTCAGATCGGTAGCAATGCGGCAAGCCATAGATCAACCACTTTCTGGCACAGAAATTATAGGATTCGCTCCCTCAGACCACAAAGCACTTAAAAAGTAACTGAAGCCATGGCATATGAAAGCGATTCAGCTTGCTCAATGTTTATTATAGCTTCAAGAACGCGTTTCCTGCTGACGGACTGATGACATAAATTGTCAATACGACTACGTAGGGCCTATACCATCCCGATCTATTATATTTCATGGCCATACTGACATTTCCTTGATTATTTTCCTTTGCTTTTAACAGGGAATAATTTGTGACGTATAGCTAAGGCACTTGAGATGTGGCTAGTACATATATACACATTTTGTGTCATTTGGTCACAACGTGGCTCATTCACATATCATAAGGAACATGTATTATTAATTGACGCTAATACTGCGTAATATCATACGGCGGGGATATTCTACGAAATCGAACATAGAATATTTGGCTTAAGTATTAAGCATGTTCAACACTCTAAGAGGTAGGTTCAGTGTTACTTGCACACAAGCTATGTATCTAGGTCACTAGATTTGGCAAGGATCAGATAGGTGAGCGACAAATCGGATGCCTCTCAGATTTCCAGTGTATCCATCCATCATATGACGTCATAATCAACTAAGTGGCATTTAGAATGACGTTATAATCAATGCCGTCATGAATGGCGTAGATAAGTTCACCACAAACGCTTAATTGTTGACAGACTAAGCATTGCTGTATGGCTTTACTATTTAATAAACGTTCAACCAGCACCCAGTCACATTAGTTTCAAAATTCGCAACAGCTTACCTGCTTAAAACAAGTGTTCGATACAGCTAGAGAAACGATTGTTACCCACGGGATCCTGAGGCTGCACCAATGAATCTAGTCGTGAAGCAGCCCATGTACTGTTACATTAAAGTAATTGCGTATACGACATGCTCAGGACAGAACGCTGAACACTACTCCGTTCTCCACAACCGAGCCGGTCAAAGCTGAATGCATGATTAGCTTCTCCGTTTCTCGAGACAAAGCTGCGATAGCTGTGTCCAGTGGTCCGCATTGTTACGTCGGCGGATAGCTAAAGTAGAGCAGGTTGCTGGTACCATGAATAACATGCGCTGAGAACCCCAGTTGCTTCACCACCTGGCATTGCATTCTGTCTTATAACACGTATAATGCGAAACTTTCATAAACTGTGAAACTCTTTTTGGGCAGGAAAAACTGGCGTTTAGATTGTATTACATTTAGCCTAGTCGTTGAGGGGCGTGAACCGTGACAAAATTTCAACCTAAGGTTGTGTGGTGTCATTCGAAGCAGACATTAATCCTGAATCGCTTATTAAAAATCCCTATTGATCCAATTTGGGCGGAATTTTTTACACGGGTTTTAATTTGAGGATCATTTTTACATCATGTGTGGAATATGATAAGGTGCCATGGCAGTGGAAAACAGGATCGTTTACTATTTTCCAACAAAACACCCCATTCAACAATCTGATATAATACAAATATGAAAAGTAAAATATATTCCTTGTCACTCAACAGCTGAGATGCGGAGGTGTCACCGAAAAATGAAACGAGTTTATCACTGAGGATAGTATAGATGCTCGCTTTGAGGTCAGGATGTGCCCTGCGATGACATGAGATTGTACGTCCAAAACATGATTTTCTTCATCAATAGTTATCAGATGGTCGATATTGCTGCAAATTTGACCTCGGCACCCTGCACATGCGATCACACATTTCAATCCGTGTTTGTTGCATAAGCATTGCTTGGTGCCACACAGATTCTGTATTGTTACTTTGCATTTGCAACGAATGAAAGTTAGTACCTTCGATGGAGATGCTTTAAGGTCTGTCATTATCGGGTATAAACCCCATTTCCTCTTTCCATTCCCAACCATTGTGGTCCAGTTAATCGCTACTAAGAGTTAGCTATCTGGCAACCTGGGAGTGAACGCGGAGGCTGTGAAAGTAAGCGGCACGCTCAGTTGGTAGCAGTCGTTGTGGCTCTATCTTACTTCCCTTCACAACCATCTGCATATATCGAGCATATCTCAGAGAAGTAAACATCTCCTTCTCAGTGCCACCATACAGGGAACGGAATAGGATAATTCCTGCACTGGCAACTTGTTCCTGTGATGTGTCACAACTCCCGATTATATCAGACAAATCCTATACCTCTTTGGACTTAGATATTGCCTTCAGAAGATCCGTCTTACCATGGCCAAACGTGGCAGAAGTTGTATCGCCCACCCCAGGCATAGATTATAAAATATGCTTTCGTATCTTTTCTGGGACGAAATCAGCAGCTTCCTTGAGACTGTACAATTGCCGACGATTTGAGTGTTTCACTTCCTTCTTCAAGAAAATGTCTGCCAATCTATCGTCCCAGTGATACAGCAACATTTTGAAGATGTCAGTGTACTCAGCAACAACTATTACTGGCTGACCATCTCTAGCATAGTCAAGTGCCGTTGCTACTATCATTGTATCTGCATCTCCCGTACATATCTTCGTGGCATGGCCCAGCGATTGAGGATGGCTTGACAGAAGGCTAATTAATTGGGTCTCGGTTCGTTTATTCGAGAGGAATGCCCCCTGGTCAGCATGAGCCGTCGCTGTGACGTTAACGAATACATCAGCAGAGATCGTGCCTATTTTCTGTCGACAGTGTTCATGGTCCTTGGTTGACAAAAGATCCTCATATCCATCAAACAATGCAACTCAATATGTACTTGTGTTCAAGATATGAACTATACTGTTCAAACACCTGAGCATCTGTTGTATTTTTTGGCCATCTTATATAATGCAGAAGCCATCCACCATCTATCACATGGAAATATCTTTGATTAACGATGTAGGGACTGCAGTCATTCCGTCTCCAAATTAAGGAAGAACATCCTCATCTCTTTGCGCCAGTGCAGTACATCGTATGAACAAAAACTTTGGATCAATTCGCACAGTCTGTTTATCAATCTTGATATCCGGTTTAAGGACATCTAATGTGCGTACCATTTGAGACATCTTCATGGATTACTCATTCACAAATTTATCATCCATACTCTCTTGTAACACTTTACTAACTTTCTGTTTTATCACAGTTGATGGCATCCTCTTGCCGTCCACCCAGGCCACAGCCCAGAGATCGTAGTTGTTGGATATTGTCATCAAAGGGGTCATGTACTTGAAATCTCTCCATAATTTTCCTCATGTCTCGCAAATCGTGCTCACATCTAGTTCTTCCCGTGTCCACATGTTGATCGCTCGTAAGGTATCCCTTCCCAGTCAGACTGGACATGGCATCATGCACAGTAGCACACGCGTGCACATTGTAGACCCACTGATGCCTCATGCTTTCCGTCATGCCCCTTCCTCGAGTCAATCGACCACGGCTTTTCAGTGACCTCATCAGAACCTGTTCTATAACGAGATCAGTCCACAGTCCAAACCATAGACGATCACTCCTCTACGAATTTCCTATACATCCAAGGGTGTTTCCGCATTTCCTGAAGATACAACGAGCACTCATAGCATAGTGTATGTTCCCAGTTGCTGCAGAGGTTGAGCAAATTGCAACAAGATGATTTTCCCACATCCCGAGCCTCTCAAAGCTGATAAAGTATCTTGTTAACCATATACCGATGCAGTTGTTCATCATTTCGAATATCATTGAAATGGATTAGTGTTTCAAGACTCTTTCTCCTCATAGGAATTGAAGGGTCACATTTCTCAAATGGCTGCAAGCAGATCACGCAGTTCTCGTGTATAGCACGAGGATGCGCGCTGTAACAGTCACTGCCACTCTCAGTAGAATCAATTCCACTCATCGTATCAATGATATCCCATGTTTAAGACAATATGCTCGGCCTCAACGTGGCGCAGGGGTGTACCCCACTGGGTGTCAATCCAGACATTTGGAGGGGCTAACCAGAGCAGTATGCACAACGCTAATGGAATGACACTTGGAGATCGAATCAACCGAAATGATGCTTGCCCTGTGAGGATCCGCCAGGGAGGTGCAGCGCCGGGCTCTACGCCTCGAAGGAGCCCACCCTCAGAACCACAGATTTCATCTTGAGAACGGCTCTCCAAGTGTGATACCAGCGATCGAAAGGAAGAAGTATCAATGATATTGGTGTCGAGTGAATATGACCCAAAAACTTGTATAATTGCTTACTTAATTAAACTGTATAAGCCCAAATCCCAAGACTCGCTACTTTAAATCAGTAAGAATAAATGGCAATATGTCACACTCCGAACTGTCTAATTAGTAGGATGGGGTATTAACGTAATAAGGCATATAAAACACATGTATTTTATATTGTTTCAAGAAGAATAAGGAAGTCAAGTCATTATACACACTCTGACGTTTGATTAACTTGATAACGAGTTTTCTAAATTTACCCCGTAACAAATATTATTAAAATTATGAACAACCACATATTAAAATTAAAATTAAAATTAAATATATCATGAGACACCTTAATAATGTAATTAAATCTATGTTCACGATCTGCTTTATATATATAAAGTCAATGCCAAGGAATGGTGTGGCCGCTAGTGGAAGCTATGTAGCTGGACCGTAATTGAAGCATGTCAGATGGATAGCCTGGTGAGATGAATCAGCCTCGCTCGCAGATGAGCAGCTATACAACAAACGATAGCTCCAGAGTTCGCGGTGTAAATCTGGACAGGGTGTAAATAAGTGTAAATAAGTGTGTGTGTGTGTGTGTGTGTGTGTGTGTGTGTGTGTGTGTGTGTGTGTGTGTGTGTGTGTGTGTGTGTGTGTGTGTGTGTGCTCTCGCATACATACCCTTATGATGGAGGAAAATACGCATATGACAGACGTATCGGGAGGTTTTGCCTAGTGGGCAGTTCCCCCCTAAACAAGCTGTGTTTAAACCTATCAGCATGCCCTAATTGGCCCAGAGCCAGATTATCTGGACCTCCCCATAAAACTGACTCGTAAAAAATACACACACCAAGAGTGTGTAATGAGTGTGTATACGAAGAGCCTGCGTAATAGACAATTGATATTTGCACATACACACACCTCAAGTTCCATATATGGAATATGCTGGGAGCCAATCAAAATCGCGAATCAGCGTGTTCTATATATGGGATCTGCTAGGAACGTATCAGAAATCGCCAATCACGTTGTAAGGCGTGGTTATTTTCGCTAGGCATGACGTCACAACACGTCACTTTGCAAACCTTGACTGCTAAGCTGGAGGTTAGTCTGACGTCAACGTGACGAGGATTATATAAGATATTTTGTAAGTATAAATTATTATGTTTATCACAACCCTGGGCTTTTAAGATTATATATATTTATACATATATATTAAATAGTGGCTTATTATATAGCTAAGCTGTTACATTCTAGGTAAAGATAGTATAGGATTACCACCAGAAATGTGAATTTCAGAGTCAGTTTGCAAAGCCACACGCAGTGTAGAATGGCGCCACGAATTTCAGAGCACGAAAACGAAAATCAGTGTCTTAAATGATAAACTATAAGAACGTTGCGTTTTTTAAAATATAAATGTGAACGATTTTGGATAAATAATAATATATCACTTCAGTTGTAGTGGCGGGAGGAAGCTACGCTGGAGGAGTGGGTTGGGGGTAAATGGGAGGCGGGCCATGGCGAAGAGCTCACAAGGGCCGTGGGGGGGGGGGGGGCAGTGACTCTAAGAAGCCATTTCCAGCATGCTAAGTGGATACCTGGGGGCAGGTGGGTACTGGGTTGTTTTAAGACGTCAAATTTACTAAAATTCATGTGTGGAAATAGGCATAGTTAGGAAGCAATGTACAGCTACACTTGTCTATAAAGAGACCCACGATAGCATACATAAGTGGACGTTATAGGCAGGTGGTCGGTCTCTACTTTTTATTTACTTGCTTTTGCAAGCAAAAGAAAATGGTCTTTATTTAGAGCCGGTCTTTGAACCAGATTTGACTGTAATGGATGAATCCAGTTTTAGCTATGCCCCCCCCCCCCCCCATCTCTTGTTAAGCTCCACCCACGCTTTGCCAGTTTTTGGATCGATTGATACATGCGCTACCTGAATCTTTAATTCCAAAAAACTATACAGGTAAGCTGTTGAATATTTTGAAACTAATTTTACTGGGCGCTATTGCTGCCATCGGCATCTTCTGTCTTTAGCCACTACCCCCACCTCCAACCAACCATTTCAATGGCATTGAAGTGTGTGCTCCACCATTCTCCCCACCCCAGCCCACCACACCCACCAACCTCCACCGCTGCTTTGTGGACAATAATTTTAAATAAACAAGAAAACCTGTAATTGAATAGGCATACTGTTTAAATTAGGAGAGTGACCATTTTCAGGGCAAAATCGTAGGATATTGGGCGTTTCGGGGAAAACTGCAGACACACAGAGGGGCAGAGCGACAGATAGACAGGCAGGCAGGCGGGCAGGCGGGCAGGTGATCGGGCGGGCAGGCAGGCAGGCAGGCAGACAGCATGACAGACAGACTACTGACGAGTCAGAATTATAAATGGGGGTGGGGTATGGGTGCTTCTTTCGACCATAGAAGTAGTTTCCGGTACACATATTTTTCACACAGTTGTAGATATTTAATTTTGTAATATGTTTTGTTTGTTTATTTAATCATTAGGTCTATTATTCTATGCGTTATGTATCATTTGAGATGAAATATTCCTACCATCTTATATAGGCAGCAGGCATGAGTCCATCAACACAATTTTAAACAACGATTTTGAATAACAGTAGATATTGCGAGTGTGTGTATCGTCGTTCTCTATCTGACGTCGTAGGCTAACTGAGTATTATTTATTCTGGATCATATTGCTTGTACATGTTGTATCTTTATAATGACGTCACACTGTAGAAATAGCATTAGAAGTAAGTATGCTGGCTGGTAGCAACGTCATGAGAACAGCTATCCCTGTACTATTAGACTCAGCAACACGAGCGAGTCGTAACTAAGTTGAAGACAACTTGTGCCACAATCCCTAATGTTAGTTTGAACAAAAATATCTTTAAATCAAAATAGCAAATCAGCAACACAGACCCAGTCTAGAGGAGACTTTGGATAGGAGAAACGCAGAAAAATATACAATAAATCTACAGACACAGGATGTCCGTAGACCTATAGTATTATGGCCTACACAGAATGATAACAAATATAAATAAACTACATGGCATCGCTATCACTATCCCACACATGGGTGCTATATGCTGTATTCTCAAAATGGTTTGGTAAAAGACCTACATTGAGAAGTAGGCCTCCAAGTAAACAACAATGGAAAGGAATAATCGAGAGAGCTATAGATAAACATTGGACACATGAACTCGGTCAACAATGTCTGGCAAAGAAGACCCTGTCAAATTGCTACACTACCAAGCTCTCCATAGGAAATACTCATCTTGCCATAAACAGCATTCAGAACGTAGTTAACCCACCTTATGTCAACCGCGCCTCAAAGCGCTCAAAATGCTAGTTATGTCATATTAACCCAAAGGCCGCCTCTGCGGTGGTCTTGAAGAATGTCCATTTACAGGCCAAGTGAAGACCAATTTTGAAAATTTACAACTGAAATGACTGGCGCGATGACCGGGCCAGTCATTCCAGTGGTAAATTTTCAAAAATAGTCTTCACTTGGCCTGCAAATGGACATTGAATAAGCAAATATTTTAATTATTTTCCATTTAGTGCTAGTGATGATAATGGACGCAATTTTAATATTTTTTTTAATTTCAATAAAATTCACAAAATAATATTATTGTTGGCATGCAAATTAAGGCTGTTTAGATGGGCAGCTTAAAGATTAAAAATACATGAAATTGAATTCTATGCATAGTCAATGTCCATTTTCTGAGTATTGTTTGGAAATTTATAACTGAAATGATTGGCTTGGTAACCGAGCCAGTTATTCCAGTGTTCAATTTCCAAAAAAATACTCTTCTCTTGGTCTGAAAGTTGACATACATCGATACCACTCAAGAAGTAGCTTTTGGTCAGTGTCATCATTCAACGGTTAAGATGGTACAAGAAGGGTTAAAGATATGCGCCGAGCAAGCATACAATTACGACTGCTCACCGGAACATATTTAGTCCAATCTAATATAGCTAGATTCAACAAAAAATCAAATAAATCCAACATGTCCGCTCTGCCAACAACAGCCTGAAGACTATCCTCATAGGCTTATCACCTGTTGCGCCCTACTTAAATACAGGAGGAAATCTTTAAAAGCACTCAAACTACTTACTAAGCAACATCTTGGAAGTGCGACATGGATACTTCTTTGTAGAGATATCCAGATGTTAGCCCAGCTAATCATTGACTGCATCGCTCTAATAGATCCAGGAATACTCCCAGATAGCTATCAACTCTGCCATCAGATTGAAAGTATCTCCAGATAACTGTGTTATGAAATGCATTGTGGAAGAGCATACATCCTCAACTCATCATACAGCAGATGTCCAACAGCTAGATACGATTCAGAAATGTATAATATGTGCATTTATTATGTGTCAACCATGTCGGCTGCCTTTCATGAATTCAAGTTCAAGCTCAATAGAATTATTCGCGTATTTGACACCGTATTGGGTGTAACATTACTAAGTTCACTGTAGAAAAGTAATAGTTGTTTCTGTCTTACAGAACTTTCATTTCATTTTATATTACCACACATTAGTGCGGGCGCTCCAAACAATTGGATGAATATCCGGACAAGAAGAAGAAGAAGAAGAAGAAGAAGAAGAAGAAGAAGAAGAAGAAGAAGGTGGCGCTACTTGCTCCCCTCGTATGGTGAGAATCATCTTGTCTACGACTGAAATACTGCACATTGACTTGCTTAAATACAATCTAAAACAGTTTTGAACATCACGTGAATGGTACCTTTTTAAACTGAGAACCGAACTAGACGCCATCTTACTAATTAATCGACATACCTACTCCAATTGAACCAGGAGCAACCCTGCAGATTGCAGACCACCGCCCTCCCGTTTTTGTCACGTTGCAAGAAGTTTTCGGACTTTACGGATTTTTTCGGATGTTTTCGATTTCTTCGGATCACGCCAAAAGTGGAATCCTACTGTATGGTCACACCCTTTCTTATGCATAGATCCAGAATTTGATCTGATCCGGATCCCGATCATGGCCAGCGCCCGGCAATTCTTTCACACGACAAGTTCCTTCCTTGTGGTAAAATTTGAGCCAAATCAGAGCCGCAGTTTTTTAGATATAGGTGCGGACGGATGAATAGATTTATTTTTATTATTTATCCTACTTATGTTTCATTTTACAAAATAAAAGACTTCATGTGGCATAAATGCGACCTAGAATTAGCGACCCGGTAAATGTCAATCAAATATAATTAACGAGGGCGACGACGACGACGCGATTAATTCGTTAAAATTTTGAAAGAAAATTAAAACGAATGCATACATCGATAGACAATATCGTGATGTTTCTTGCGACGTATAATGACTGACATTAATCGGCACGTGAGCTTAGTCGATCACGTCAACAGCTTATTATGCACTGTTTCTGAGACAAATAGTCCCGCAATAGTGCATCGACTAATCCCCGCGTAATGAGGTCAATGCCGGACATGTGTATTGTGTGAATTCCAGCGGTGTGGCATCATCGTTATAAACGTGTGGAAATGCCATCCACAAGATTGTCGGATGCCTGTTCGCCAAGCCAACGATAAATCAAATTCGCTCAAGAGGATGCCAGATTGAAAACTCCAAGTAGTGTAATCAAATGCTCACAATGATGACAAAATTAATTGAAACTCATAATATACCCCTCCGCTCGGTCCTCACACGGGCATTAAAGGGGATCGCAAACGAGAATTAGATTTAAATAAAAACGCCAAAAAAAAGGTTTTTATCATATTTTATGAATTAAAAATAATTGGACAAAATTTCACAAACTATCACTGTTTCAATTCGGTTAATGTCATGAAATTTGACACATACCCACCCACCCACCCAACCCACCCGCCCAGACCCAATCATAAAATTCACGTTATGGCGGCGTCTTTGCGTGAATCGTCAGTCACGTGGCTTCAGAATACACAGCACGTGTTTTCAAAATGAACGAAACTGTCATAGTTTGGACATCAGCTCAGATTCAAGCTCTTTTTTTTTTAATCAAACGCTAGTATTTCTCTTGCAACGCATTAATGCGATGGTATATGGCCTAAAAAAGTTATTTACTCGATGACGTCACTCCCTGATTCTCATGGGAAATGGAAGAAAAAATTGTACTATTTAGGAATACAAAAATATGCAAATATTATATTTGATGTTATCTAAATTATACAAAAGCATCATTTGGCGTGCTTTGACAATTTTCTGTTTGTGTTCCAATTTAATAAATATACATTGCAAAATGCTGCCAATTGATGAGTATACATATTATTAGCTGTTACCACACGCGCAGACGCTGTACTTCCCGAGCGCAGCGAGGGAAATACATTTCATATTTCCCGAGCATAGCGAGGGAAATATATGTTTGCGCGTGTGGTAACAGCCTGTAACCCCGCCAAAACAAGTGTGTAACGCATTTATTACCCCTCAAACGTCAGCGTGAGAGAGAGAGAGAGAGAGAGAGAGAGATACTTTTATCTTAACTTAATTGCACATTTTCAGAACACATCAACACCTATGGCGTCATTTTCAGTATACACCAACGCTTGGCTATTATTATGTCATAATTTATCTGCGCATTAAGACGAAAACACGATGTTCGCGCTGGGGTGGGGGTGGCTGGGGGTGGGGTTGGGTGGGTGGGGGTGGTACCGTGTGGTATTGCCCTCGCGTGAGGTAAATACCAGATCATACACCACTGACCTTAACCAAGCAAATAACAGCATATCGTCATGTGAAATTACTGAGGGGTAACAAACGTTGTTTCCTAGATCATTTGAAAAATTAAATTTCATTGATCGATATAGGTAGACATATTGTAACGGGAGTGTCTCCTATTATCGGTATAAACAAAGATATTGTTAATCTACGATTGCTCAGGAGAATCAAATTTTAAATTTATATGACTTTTAATTGTTCTTCGAAAAACTATAATTAAAATTTAAAATTTTTTGAAACGATGTCATATTAAAATCGTGTGTAGGCCGATGTTTATTTCATTATGTAAATTTGACCAATGTCTTGACAAATAACACGACTGAAACACTAATTTAATTTTGTATTTAAATTTATCTTTACAGAGGATGTCTCAGGCTGTTGGTAACATTTTTGTCATTGACATTTCTGATTTTGATTTCTTGGTTTACTTTAATAACACGCGTTCTTATAATCTTACTCATTATAACAATGGTTACTTATTTGCGTTTAGTAATTACCCTGCATTTGTGTTATCAACCATCCTTTTAGAAAACATAGGTGCATTCTTTCAAACATTTTGGTAAGTAGGTGCTAATGAACATAGGCAAATATCATACCATCAATTAAAGGAAAGGAAAAGGAAACTATCAAATGACGTTTATCGGTAATTTATACAAAATAAATATACTACTATACTATAAACGGAAATAAATAGGGATATTTTGAGAAAAAGCATTTAGTAGCTCTGGTAGCGCTTAACTTGGAATCCATTAATGACGTTGCTGGTCTTATGCGCGCAGTCGTGCGTCACCTGTGCGCACAGGTAGGCCTATCGCATACCTGAATATAAAGGAAGCAGACCAGAATATAGTTTCGTAAGCGCTACGAAGAGCATTGTTTATGGGCGCTGATATAGAGCGATTGTCTCGCCGATTATCTCGCCACCGTTAATTTACTGTTGATCATTTCGAAAACAGTATATTTGAAAGTCACTGTTTCTGGTGGAAGCAACGAGCTTCGGTCAAAATGTTTCCATGTTCGTATCATGATACCTACTGAATATGTTGAAATTCGTGTGACTGAAAGTAGGTTTTGTCACAGGAAATAACAAATTTCCTCGAATTATTCCGATTGATTTGCGTTTTTAATGGTGGTAGTATATTTATTACTGTATGAAATTACCAATAAGCATCATTTGATAGTTCCATTGTCTATTATTTTAACGAGTTATGAGTTCATGTTACATGTATTATAGCAAGCAGATGCTGTCTCATTCAATACAGATTTGTATTGTACAAGTCCACGTTATTTTGATATCAGGAAGCCTATGGATGAATCCACTTTTAACTATGGCCCGCCATCTCTGGCAAAGCTCCGCCCACGCTTTCCCCATGTTGGAATCGACCGAACTGTGAAGTCCCTGAATATCAATTTCCAGAAAACTTTATACCTACAGGTAAGTTGTTGTATATTTGAAACTAATTTGACTGGGTGCTGTTGCTGTCTATGGCAGCAACAGAACCCAGTCAAATTAGTTTCATAATACTATTTAATAGTAAAGACATACAATTCTTACAACTGACGGAGGATTACGTGTTCAGGACGGTCTTAGATATGCCATTCATTACGTATTTTGATTATGACGTCAACCTACATGTGGTGTTATTTATTATGACGTCACATACTTCAGTGACAGATTGGATTCCTCTATTGCACGAGGCAACGAAATTAATGCGTCAAACGAAATATTGGGGTTTTTTCTCGACAAAGCGCCCAATAGTACAATAAAAATCGATAGCGGACCAGATAGTAGTATAGCCTTGGTATTATAGCGAAGATATAGATAGCCTTGCAGTTTCGATAGGGGCCGGGATAATGGAAATCTTACAGATCACGTGGTTGATTATGACGTCATATAATCAAGGGAATTCCTTGGAAGGGTCCATTTTATCATGTATATATGTACAGATCTTAAAGGTGCATATCCACAGCTGAATGCCCGAAAATAAAACTGTTAAAACGACATGCTCCTAGAGGTCTAAACTGTGCAAACAGATGCAATGAAACGAAATAAATCCCAGCACGCGATGATTTGACCACGCATATTAATTAATAAAATGTCTTTAAGCTGCCAAATTGAATTAGAGGCACGAGTCTCCCATTCAAATTCACAACTAACCTTACGAAATTTATTTATATGGAATTAAATTATCATGCGCCATGACTCACCCCGCCCCATTACATCGAGGCACACAATCCAAGCCCCCAAAAGCACATAATCTCAACAATTCCATTCTCAAGCATTCTGGCGCGAGCATGCACCTTTAATTACTGTAAGTTGTATTGATTGTCTCGCATAATGTATGATGATTTGCCTAAACAGGCAAAAATGCAAAAAAATATCATATATCATATCTAGGATAAAACAAATGGCCTAGCGCTCACCCGGGACATAGGACCCTCAGATTCCGCATAGCAAGATGTTTACCGAACAACGTTGATTGTGAAACTATTTGAGAGCTTACGACCACATACTTCTTGTAGCAAAGTTTAATATATGTGCAAATGTGTTTTGACAGTTTCCGATGACTGCTTCCTAAAATGTAACATTTTCACCAAAATTGCGCAATCAACCTATTACCGAGAGCCATTATGTATATAATTTATGGAGATTACGGTGTCTTGCTCAGGAAGCACTCGTTCTACGAGTTCAGCCCGCTTAAAAAATGCGTTGTAAGTAAATGCCGCGAGTCCCTTCAGAACCTGATCATTTGTGGAATTTAATAATTCGTACAATTTATAAACACTTGGGTGTTTCCAATAGTAGGGTTTTATACTTTTCCTTCGGTATTCTTGATATAGTGGGCAAACTAAAATAAAATGGTACTCGTCTTCCAGATAGTCGCATGAGGCGCATATTCTCTCAATCAACGGTGTTGCTAAAGGCTTATGCCATCGACCCGTTTCTACATGTAACTTATGCGAACCCGTTCGAAGCTGGCACAACGCCTGTCTGTGTTTGGCAATTCTAACTTTGTCTAAATAATGTTTATATGATAAATCTGGCGAAATATGTTTGCATAACCTACATTTACTTCTATTTTCTAATTGCCCCTTCCATTCTTGGGTGAAATTATCCATAGCCCTTTGCTTGTACAGAATAATAAAATGTCCCCTATCGAGATTCTCGCCTTGCGTTTTCCATACATAATTAAATCCGCGAGTACATAACACATCTCGAAGTTTTCTGAACCAGTTATTACAGTAATTATTATTAAACCAGTCATTATACATTGCTTTATACATACATTTTACTAATCTGTGATCATCAGATTCCAGAATCTTGAACCAATATTTTAAAATTCTTACTTCTCTCATCAGGTACAGAGGCACCCAACTCCCCAACTCCCCATATATAATACAATTTGGGGTACTTTGCTTAACTTTTAAAATCTGTTTAATATAATATAATTTTATCTAATATAAATAAATACTATATGCTCGAGATACCGGGCCTATGTTACTGAGAATGTCAAAACACAGATATAGGAAAAATAGTATAGGTAAAATTAATTAATACCTGACATTCAGAGGATGTGATTGATACGCCTGTGTTGCATAACTGTTTTGGTCTCGCTCAACATATCATTTAATATCGCAGGTTTGATTCATCCTATTGGAACTAAATTTTGACACCTGCATTCCTATATTAAGGCGATCTATCACAATAATATGGCCGTCATACGGTCAAAGATCAAGGTCCCTGCGATCGTGGTTAAGTTTTTGGTTTCACTCAACATGTCGGTTTATATCTCAGGATTGGTTCATCCTAATGAAAATAAACGTGGATACATGCTCAGTGATATTGAGGTCATGGAGCCAGAGGTCAAGGTCATTGTGACCTTTGCATAAAACAGTAATTTTTACATATTTTTGGCATATTTTAACACTTAGGTTGTTCTGCTTAGCGTATCTTGTCTTTGTTTCACAATTAACCAAGTTATTGGAACTAAACCTGGTCATACAGTTATCTCAACAACTGGGAGCACCATTCAGACTTCAGGTCAAGGTCATTGTGATCTTGATAGAAATCTAGATTTGCATTTGGACTTGCAAAATGCCAAAATTTGCGCCAAAATCCCATCAGTGTAACACTGATGTTGTGTTTTACCGATCGAGACGTGCGCATTCCTGCAGTCAAAGTGGGTGCTTGGCGAGTATCGTCCAATATAGGCCTATGTCCCCGTAATTTTTAGACAAGGGCAACGTAAAGCATTACGGCATTCAAGCCAAACTAATGAGCGATCATAAGAACAAAGTCGATAAAAACTCGATAGATTCGGGTGTGCCCCACCTATTCGGGACTCCACGAGCAATCTTCCACCCCAGGTTGGTCAAGATCTCTCAAGTAGACCCATCATTATTGACAAATGTGTCTTATTTATACAATGCAACCTGCGTATCAGTGCTGCTGTATAACTATAACAGCTGGGCAGCTCCAAACAAACTTGATGCTTGCCGCCGCAAACGTATCCTCACCATCAGTGGACACCGATGACCAGACAGCATAATGATGCGCTAGACAAGACGATGAGCGCATCGCCGCTGTCCGTAAAAGTCGCCCAGCAAAGATGGTCCATGTTTGGCCATGTGCTAAGGATGCCAGAAGACACATGAGCACAGAGAGCCCTGGAATTCACCCTACTGGGTGCTATCAAATATAAAGCCAGGAGAAGACGTCGTAGCATACATCTTTTAGGCGTGCTGCGAGGTGACCTAAGAAAGCAGGGCCCGGTGAAATCAGATCAAGTATGGACCTGAGGAAGCCACAAGTCTTGGCTGAGGGCAAGACACAGTGGTCAAAAGGGAAGAGGACTGATTGCATGATGTTTGTACTGCTACACTACTACATCCGCAGAATACAGTGATCATACATACCAGAACAGTTGTGTTTAGAAAAGTGGTCAGTAGACGGTAGATTCATAAAACTAAGTCAGTTCCTACCGGATTAAACACCATCTTGTGTTGCAGTGCCAAGTGATTTCATTGGTTGGATATGATGTCAAAATCTGATTTGGAATATACTTAAACACACTTAAATAGCTGATCGGCTACATAGCTAGAGATTATTTAATAACCAAGGTGACGCGTTTGTCTTCAATCCTTAATCGCTCTTGTCACAACAACGCCTCAAAGCGCTCAATATGCAACTCATATCAATTAATCCGTTAACGGTCAATATGTTTCAAGAACATTTAAATTTCTGCTCAGCGAATGTCCATTTGCTGGCTAAGAGTAGGCTCTTTTTGTAAATTCACTACTGGAAGTGACCAAAAATAACTTTCTGAAGATACGATTTTGCAGGCTTGGCAATTAAATTGTTACGGGTAAAAAAAATATAAAGATTTGTGCTGAGCCAGGGTCCATTTGCAGACCAAGAGAATGCTAGTTTTGAAATTTTCGACTGAAATGACTGGCACGGGTAGCAAGCCAGTCATTTCAGTGGTAAATTTTCAAAACTAGTCTTCACTTGGCCTTGAAATGGACATTGCTGAAGCCCACTGTAAATGCCGTTTTTGGCCGGCTTTGCTATCAAATGGTTAAGTTAATACAACAGGAGGTACAATAATAGATATGTTTTTAGAACTTTATAGAGGAGGTTATTTTCAATAGAAAGATACAAAATAGCCGCTATAATATTACAGGTATTTTATATGTGACTGCATGGGTTATTTGAGGCAAGTATCACTTGGACACCTCAAAAAAACGTTTTTTATTAATTAAATTTTATTATTGTATAAAGACAATGAGTTCATCCTTGTGGGTGCTGATGCTCTTCTGAGCCAGATTAGGCCCAGCAGGGCAATGCATACCTCAGCAAATAGTGGGGCGAGTCATCCTTGCGATTGGTTAGGCCTGGCATCATTCTTGTAATCACAAACATCTAGTTTGCAACATGTCTTTACAACGGGCAAATACATTTTTTTTCCTTACAGATGGAGAGAAAATCAAAGAGGTATAGATCTCGCGCGCGTATTTGTAAGTAACCATTTTCTGTTATCTGCTATTCGTTTTTCAATGTTTCTATAATAATTCAGGCAAAGCAGATATTATGTTAATTAATTAACTATTAAGATATATGCCATTATATTGCAATGTAGATAATATGTTTTAAAGATAGCTGATAAAGATGTCTGTGCATTTTAAGTGTTTGCCTAATTTCCTAATTTATCATGTTCAGTGTGTATGCATAGGTCTATTACTACTACTACTACTACTACTACTACTACTACTACTACTACTACTACTACTACTACTACTACTACTACTACTATGGCCGCCGCCGCCACTACTACTACTACTACTACTACTACTACTACTACTACTACTACTACTACTACTACTACTACTACGGCCGCCGCCGCCACTACTACTACTACTACTACTACTACTACTACTACTACTACTACTACTACTACTACTACCACTACTACTACTAGGCCTGCTTACCAATTTGAGGGAACCTGAAGTTTATTATTTGCGTTATCTTTTGTCTGAACATAATAAAATTGACATATCTTGTGTACTTTAGGGGTTGACGAGTATGTACTGAACCAACCTGTCTGGTGGCAGTATAGGGGAAAGTTGTGGTGGCCAGCTAAAGTTGCAGGAATGTCATCGAATGAGATTATGCTGGAGTTCTATAATGAAGATGATTGTATGTAAGTATTTAAAACTTAAGAGTGTTTTTCCTATATGGTGCACGAAAGCTGCAGTGGTCACCAAACTGTGTCTATCTCCTCTGATCTTATCTTCTAAAGACATTTCAATAGGCCAGAAGCTTCTCCTATCCTGTTCATATCGCTAGCAGTGCTGCAAGAGATGTTCTGCTGTTTCTTCTTTCTGCTGACACTCGCAAAGTGCAGAATCTGTAATCTTGAGGCGACGAAGACGTGCCTGCGACAAGTGCTAGGCCTCAAAGTAGATCCAAGATCTTGGATCGGGCGCAGGGGTTTATCCAGGCGCCAAGCCAGGTATTTGGAGCGAGTGGCTAACCATAGCACTAAACAACTCATCTTTCAGGACAAATGAACTTATGACATGGCGACCGTCCGTCGTCCATCCGTCGTCTGTCAGTCCGCCCGTCCGTCGTCCATCCATCAGTCCGTCGTCTGTAATCCATCCATCAACTTTACCTTTAAAATGTATCTCCTCCTAAACCAGTTGGTAGATTTTAATCAAATTTGGCTAGAAGGATCATATGGACGTAGGCTCTAGAACTTCTATTCAGATTTCTAATTGGTCAAATCTTTGGCTGACAATCTTAGATTTTATAAAAAATTTACTGGAATTTGTCAAAACATATCTCCGCCTTAACCACTTGGTGGATTTTAATCAAATTTAGCTGGAAGGCTTCTGTGGTGATAGGTTCAGAACTTCTATTCACAATCTTGATTCGTCAATGTTTCAGGTGACCAAAATCATTTGGAAATCCTTCAAAATGTCTTCTTTCAAATATGATCTGATCATTATTAGCTCATCTGGCCAGAATGGCCAAGTGCGATTTTGCCATGGCGACCATCCATCATCTGTTCATCATCTGTCCGTCATCTGTCCATCAAGTTTTGCTTTAGAATGTATCTCCTCTTAATGCTCTTGGCAGATTTTAACCAAATTTGTCTCGAAGGATCCTATGATGGTAGGCACTAAATTCATCATCGGTCTGACGTCCGTCCTGATTTGTCTGAAAAACTTTGATTCCTTAAGCAGCAATGACATCCGGCTTATGAAGCATTTCAAATACTGATGCTACAGGTGAGCGACAGGCCGTTAGGCATCTTGGGGTTTTTTCCAGATCGGTGGTGGAGGGGGAGGGGACATCCTCATTTGATCATCTATTCAAAATTATGATTTACAAGATTTTAGCAAACCCTTACATATTTTGGTCCATATGCATTGACCTTATAGGCACACAGCTTGCGAAGGCGGACCAAAAGCCATACAAGTATTTATTTTAAAGTAAAATGCTCATTTAAGGTAGTTGTGAAATAACGACGCCTCACAAGCTGCAATCATATGAGTAATAGTAAATCTGGTTGAATTCCGCCAACCTCGCCGTTCTGCCCCCACCCCACCAACCCTCCCACTACTTCAGGGGGTTGGGTGGGGGTCCTAATGTCAGTATTGTCTCGCACTCGGCACTCACGTGGGTAACTAGCATGCCAAAGATAGTTGAATTCCGTCAACCTTAGCACCAAGTAAATCAGCAGAAGTTGTTAAGGCACTGAAAGCCCTGAAAGATGGACGTATATCCGAGCCGGATGACATGAGCAATGAACTATTGAAATATGCAAGTGACATTATCTCAACCCGATCACGCACCTACTCAATTCAGCCTGTATGCACCACCTTCCCATCGATGCTGTAAGCCAAAGCACCCTCATCGCGCTACCCAAGCCCAAGAAGCCACTCGGCCTCCAAGGCCAATCTGCGGCCCATTGTGCTCCACAACAACATACGGAAAATCCTATCCAATGTTACTCTATGCTGCGTCCGAGACAAGATCGACGACTTCACTGGATCATGTCAAAGTGGCCTTAAAAGTGGACGCAGCCGCAAAGACATTGTATGGGCTCAAAATATGTTTGTGTCAGTAGTCATGTCCAAACACTAGGATTTCCACAAAATGGGCATCGACATGTCACGAGCCTTCGACACTATCAAACGCTCAAAGATGCTAGATGCACGTCACAAGGCCAGTTGCAATGAAGATGAGCTGCGACGAGTGAGATTACTGCTTGTAGACACCAAGCTGAGTGTCCGAGTCAAGACCGCACTTTGAAGTCATCAGAGTTTGAGACACCAATCGGCTCTCCACAGGGAGATGGACTATCCCCTGTGCTTTTCACTTGCTACCTTGCAGCTGCATTGGAATCTATGCCGAAATATTACACAAGACCCTGCAGTGTTCACCAATGTATGGTTGTCATACTATTTACATAACTTGGAGAATATGAAACGTATCTTGCTTACACATTTTGTACACGAATTCTTTTGTGTTCTTTTTAACCACAGTGAATATGTTGCGTGTTCTTCAAAGATAAAGGCATTTGACCATAATGTCTATGGACATGGTCTAGGTAACCAAATGATTTGTTCAGCTAACGGCCGCTGAAATGCTGTTTGATATTATCATTAGAAAATATTGCAGAATAGATGCTGTTCTTTATATTGTTACGATGAGAAGTAACTGGAAAGCACTTAGCTTTACCAAGCCGAATTTGACAGCGATTTTATAGAAAAAATTACGGTATTTAATACTGTCTAACGAGTAATAACCAGAATTAAATTATTGAAACTTGCTGTAGTGGTGTCACTAGATAATGTAGAATATACTTATACACCATAAACAACATTATTGATGCAATGCTATATTTCAGAGGATTTCAATCTGGCCCTTTCAGCTTCTTGTTATTATTTTGTTGCTTCTTATTTGTTCATTGATTTGACAATTATTTGATTTGCTGCTTGATTGTTTTGTCATTTTGCAACTGCTTTTAATGTGGTTTGTTACAATGTTAAATTAAAGTATCGATAGAAAAACTTGAATTCGTGCAATTTCCCAATTCCTTTACGCCATGGACATTTTGAAATCACCTCTTAACTTATCTGGCATCACGGATACTTTTTTCCTATACATAACTACCACCTGCTACCTTGCTTTGTTCATGCATTTACCTAAATATCTTATAGGAGTTTCCTACATAGACACCGATAGACCATGCTGGGTTTTCTATTATTATTATTATTATTATTATTATTATTATTATTATTATTATTATATTATTATTATTATTATTGTTATTATTAATTATTATTATTATTATTATTATTATTATTATTATTTGCGAAAGTGAATTTTCGCATATATAGCAATTGGTTCTGTCCATCCATCCATCTGTCTGTCCGTGCATCCGTCCGTCCATTCCGTCCATCCGTCTGTCCATCTGTATGGCCATCTGTCCATTCGTACTAGATCTGAATGGGGTCTACACGTTGACCAAGTTTGGAGTTGATTGACTGGAAACCGTAGGAGGAGATAGTGTGAAAATCGGGAATAATAATAATAATAATAATAATAATAATAATAATAATAGTAGGCAAATATCTCTTCATGTCACCATTCAAGACCACCATCGCTTGACTTTACAGTACCAAATAGTTTTGGTTTAAAATTCAATCTAGCCAGTAATGGTTCATGCAATTGCCCCCAGGTATTCACTCATTCACAATGGAAGTGATTTATTGTAACATAAAAATTGTAATATTTATATATCCAAGAGCACTTGAGTGGACCTAGCTGATGTGAAAAGTTTACGCTTTTTGGAATTCTGGAAATTCCCCTGTAACACTCGAAATTAGAGAGAATTGGAAATTGATCTGATCAGAACTGCGCCGCTCTCGATAAATCACGAAACTGAGGACAATGCACTTCTTTGTGAGAAGTGGTTTGGATATTTGATAGTCATTGAGAAATCATGAAATCGTTAGAGCAATCATGTCAGATTTTAGATAACTCCGACCATATGAAAATTTGCAAATAATTACATCAGTTATTTAGTATGGGATAAATGGTTTGTGAATGTATAATTTTTGTTCCCCTCACCTTCTACCTCACTCTCCCTTTTCCTACACCCCAACCTCTCCCTCTCATCCCTACCCACCTCCTTCCCACCACCTTTCCCCTTACCCTCCCTCATTCCTTCCTTCCCTCCCTCCCTTTCTCCCTCTTCCCCTCTCCATCTTTCTCTATCCCTCTCCCCCTCTCTCGCTCTCCCCCTATCTCGCTGTCTCCCCCTCTCTCTCTCTCTCAACCCCCGATCTCTCTCCCTCTAAGGCTCTCTCTCTCTCTCTCTCTCTCTCTCTCTCTCTCTTCTTCCTCTCGCGCTCTCCCCCCCCCCCCCTCTCTCTCTCTCTCTCGCCGTCCCTCTCTCTCTCCCTCATCCTCCCTCCTTCCCTCCCCCCTCCCCCTCTCTCTCTCTCGCTCTCTCTCTCTCTCTCTCTCGCTCTCTTTCTCTCTCTCTCTCAACCCTTGCATAATCTCAGTCATGAAGCCAAACTCGTTTCAAAATATTCAACATCTTTCCGGGTCTTGTCCTGAAATTGAGACAGTAGTTTCACGGTGTAAATACTTAAGAAATTCAGACCGTGAACACATAAGCTAATCAAAATGACTTATGCAGTTGTCTTGAGAAAACTCAAATTCTGAAACTTGTTTAATGAAACGGTTGGCTCGATAACTAATCTAGCCATTCCACCGGTAAATGTTCAAATATATTCTGCTCTTGGTCATCAAATTAGCTTTTATGACAAAATTCAAATGTGTTTGAACAACTGACCTGTCAATTTTGAAATATGCCCTTCCAGTTTCTAGCTAAGGTCCACCACATCACATTCGTGCTGGGATCGATCGATCACTGATTATCAATTTGCAGAAAACTATACATGTAAGCCGCTAAATATTTTGAAACTAATATGTCTGGTTGTTGCGCCAAGTCAAATTAGTCTCAACAGCAACTACAATTCGTATACCTGTCCGACTATTAAGCGTGTAAGAAGAGATATATCGAGTCATTCATGACGGCATGATTATGACGTCATCATACACGTCACTTAGTTTATTATGATGTCATACGATTGATGGATACACTTAGAAAGTGAATTAAACATTCGTGACGAATTACGGCAGCCAACATTTTATTGATTATGACGACAGCCTATACGCCACATAGTTGATTATGACGTCATTTGATTGAAGAAAGTTCTCTCTGTCTCCTCCCCCTCTCTATCCTACTCCTTTCTCTCTCTCTTTCTCTCTCTCTCCAACTCTCTCCACCTCTCTCTTTCTCCCTCCGTCCCTCTCTCGCTGTCACACCCTCTCCTCTCTCCACCCCTCCGTCCTTTCCTTCGTCCATATATATATAGAGTTGGAGAGTTGGAGAGTTGGAGAGAGAGAGAGAGAGAGAGAGAGAGAGAGAGAGAGAGAGAGAGTATATATATATATACCTTTCCTATTACAAGGTTCTCTTCAGGACTCAGTAGTCATTTAGGTTTACATTTTTCACATGCATCAAACGCAATGCCATGCCGTTAATGTTTACTGTTTACATACAAAGTTTAGTGACCACATCACATCATTGATATGTTAATTTAGTCTTACAATGGCAACTGAGGTAATTGTCCAATACCTGAACTGTACTGATTCTTGCATATTAACAATTCTTTCACAGATTACATTAGCAAAACAAAGGCTGTGAATCACCTCCTGCAATCATTTAAAACAGCATATCAACTGGCATGTATGAGCCAACTAAGAGACTATGAACCAACTGCGGTAAATAAAGAAAATGATCAATCGCCTATCACTGCAGACTATGAGACAACTCGAGTTAATAAATTTCATGAGCAATCGCCTATCACTGCAGACTATGAGCCAACTCTGGTTAATACAGACCACGATCAGTCACCTATCACTGCAGACTATGAGCAAACTGCGGTTAATACAGACCACGATCAATCGCCTATCACAGCAGACTATGAGCCAACTCCAGTTAATATATTTCATGATCAATCGCCTAGCACTGCTGACTATGAGTCAACTCTGGTTAATATAGAGCACGATCAATCGCCTATCTCTGCAGACTATGAGTCAACTCTGGTTAATAAAGACCATGATCTATCGCCTATCACTGCAGACTATGAGCCAACTCCCGTTAATAAAGACCATGATCAATCGCATATCATTACAGGCTATACGCCAACTCCAGTTAATATATTTCATGATCAATCGCCTATCACTGCAGACTGTGAGCCAACTCCGGTTAATACAGACCACGATCATTTGCCCATTACTGCAGACTATGAGTTAACTCCAATTAATAAGGACCACGATCGATCGCCTATCACTGCAGACTATGAGTCAACTCCAGTTTATATATGTCATGATCAATTGCCTATCACTGCCGAATATGAACCAACTCCGGTTAATAAATACCACGATCAAACGCCTATCACTGCAGACTATGAGCCAACTCCAGTTAATATATTTCATGATCAATCGCCTAGCACTGCAGACTATGAGTCAACTCTGGTTAATATAGAGCACGATCAATCGCCTATCACTGCAGACTATGAGTCAACTCTGGTTAATAAAGATCATGATCTATCGCCTATCACTGCAGACTATGAGCCAACTCCCGTTAATAAAGACCATGATCAATCGCATATCATTACAGGCTATACGCCAACTCCAGTTAATATATTTCGTGATCAATCGCCTATCTCTGCAGACTATGAGTCAACTCTGGTTAATAAAGACCATGATCTATCGCCTATCACTGCAGACTATGAGCCAACTCCCGTTAGTAAAGACCATGATCAATCGCATATCATTACAGGCTATACGCCAACTCCAGTTAATATATTTCGTGATCAATCGCCTATCTCTGCAGACAATGAGTCAACTCTGGTTAATACAGACCACGATCAATCACCTATCACTGCAGACTATGAGCAAACTCCGGTTAATACAGACCACGATCAATCGCCTATCACAGCAGACTATGAGCCAACTCCAGTTAATATATTTCATGATCAATCGCCTATCACTGCAGACTATGAGTCAACTCTGGTTAATAAAGACCACGATCTATCGTCTATCACTGCAGACTATGAGCCAACTCCCGTTAATAAAGACCATGATCAATCGCATATCATTACAGGCTATACGCCAACTCCAGTTAATTTATTTCGTGATCAATCGCCTATCTCTGCAGACACTGAGTCAACTCTGTTTAATACAGACCACGATCAATCACCTATCACTGCAGACTATGAGCAAACTCCGGTTAATACAGACCACGATCAATCGCCTATCACAGCAGACTATGAGACAATTCCAGTTAATATATTTTGTGATCAATCGCCTATCCCTGCAGACAATGAGGTAACTCCCGTTAACAAAGACCATGATCAATCGCATATCATTACAGGCTATACGCCAACTCCAGTTAATATATTTCGTGATCAATCGCCTATCTCTGCAGACAATGAGTCAACTCTGTTTAATACAGACCACGATCAATCACCTATCACCGCAGACTATGAGCAAACTCCGGTTAATACAGACCACGATCAATCGCCTATCACAGCAGACTATAAGACAACTCCAGTTAATATATTTCGTGATCAATCGCCTATCTCTGCAGACAATGAGGTAACTCCCGTTAATAAAGACCATGATCAATCGCATATCATTACAGGCTATACGCCAACTCCAGTTAATATATTTCGTGATCAATCGCCTATCTCTGCAGACAATGAGTCAACTCTGTTTAATACAGACCACGATCAATCACCTATCTCTGCAGAAAATGAGTCAACACCGGTTAATACAGACCATGGTCAATCACCTATCACTGCAGACTATGAGCCAACTCCCGTTAATAAAGACCATGATCAATCGCATATCATTACAGGCTATACGCCAACTCCAGTTAATTTATTTCGTGATCAATCGCCTATCTCTGCAGACACTGAGTCAACTCTGTTTAATACAGACCACGATCAATCACCTATCACTGCAGACTATGAGCAAACTCCGGTTAATACAGACCACGATCAATCGCCTATCACAGCAGACTATGAGACAATTCCAGTTAATATATTTTGTGATCAATCGCCTATCCCTGCAGACAATGAGGTAACTCCCGTTAACAAAGACCATGATCAATCGCATATCATTACAGGCTATACGCCAACTCCAGTTAATATATTTCGTGATCAATCGCCTATCTCTGCAGACAATGAGTCAACTCTGTTTAATACAGACCACGATCAATCACCTATCACCGCAGACTATGAGCAAACTCCGGTTAATACAGACCACGATCAATCGCCTATCACAGCAGACTATAAGACAACTCCAGTTAATATATTTCGTGATCAATCGCCTATCTCTGCAGACAATGAGGTAACTCCCGTTAATAAAGACCATGATCAATCGCATATCATTACAGGCTATACGCCAACTCCAGTTAATATATTTCGTGATCAATCGCCTATCTCTGCAGACAATGAGTCAACTCTGTTTAATACAGACCACGATCAATCACCTATCTCTGCAGAAAATGAGTCAACACCGGTTAATACAGACCATGGTCAATCACCTATCACTGCAAACTATGAGACAACTCCAGTTAATATAGACCTCGATCAATCCCCTATCACTGTAGACTATGAGCCAACTACCATCAATATACACCATGGGTCAAATATCATAACAACAGACTGTGAACCAACTATTACTACAGATTATCCAACTACCGCCACCAATAGCAGTACAAATTGTTGTTTGGTTACTTATTCTTCTCAAGATTATGGACCGATGGTGGATTGCAGTGCAACTAGTTCAATTACAGTGTATGATATGATTAATCACGACAGTGATTCAACATTTCATACATTTACAGAATCTGATTATAATGATTACATTTCTGATAGTAATTCTGACAGTAGGGATAGCGATGTATTGCCGTTCTTTGGCAGAATACTTTCTGATTCGAGAGAAAATATGTCATGCAGAGATAACACAACTGAATGCGCAAGTGAAAAGGATAATGCTCATGCTGCTGCTAATGGTCTCACAATTGATAGTTCTGATAATTCGGATACTACCTCTGATACCGGCATTGTGTTTACACCATTTGGTAAAAGAGAGGCCGACAAAGTTTATTTTACTGATTATCAAAACTGTTATTTCAGAAAATATAGTAAACACTTCGTTGGCCTATGGGGACAAACCAAAAAGTCTGCAAGAGTATATAACTCAAAACACACATGTGTATTTTGCAAGAGGATGTATGCAAAACTGCAAGAGCATTATGCGTGTAAACATAAAGACGAAGGCGATGTACGAGCACTGAAAGATGCAGATCACCCTGAGAAAAGGAAAATGCTAACGTTATTGCGGAACAGAGGAAATCATGAGAACAACCTAGCTACTAAAGCAAAAAAACAGGGCGAAATTATCTTACTGCGACGGCCAAAGGGTAATATACCACAAAAGCTGAATGATTACAATCCATGCCCTAGTTGTTTTGGGTGGGTATTTAATTTACCAAAGCATAGAATCCATACCAATCGATGTGTTCAAAATGAGGTAAAGCTAACAACAAGGCAAGTAATGTATCAGGCAGAAAAGTATAAAAATGACCAGCAACCTACCAAGGCTTCATCCCTCCTGGAGAAGGAAGTACTTACAAAGATGTCAACACACGATATTATAACTAAAACATTAAAAAGTGATCCTTTAATATTAGAGTTGGGGAATAGCACGATACGGAAAAATGTAAAGAATCCCCTTCGCAGGGGAGCTTACGCTAGTTCAAAAATGCGTCTATGTGCCCGACTGTTGATGACAATAAGACAGACGAATTCCTCCCTTTCTTATAATGACATTCTGGTACCGGGGATGTTTAAACAACTAGTCAAAGTCGTTACCGACGTCTGTGGTGGAACGGATAGTACATTTAAGCACCCATCCAATGCCCTAAAACTAGGGTATCATTTAAAAGAACTTGCCGATATAAAGGAAAGTAATGCACTGATGGAAAAGGATTTAACGAGGGCCGAGGATGCGCGGATATTTCGTCAGCTGTGTGAAAAAAACTGGGCAAAAGAGGTTTCCAGTCTGGCGTGTGCCACGATGATTGAAAGGAAATTCAATAATGCAGCAAAACTTCCAGTCCCAGCAGACTTAAGCAAATTATCTACATACCTACATGAGAGACTTAAGAAGATCACCAGAATCACATCACAGTTGGAATATCGGGAAGCTGTTGAAGTAGTACAAGTGCGACTAATGACGTTCAATAAACGGCGACCTGGAGAGCTGGAGGCATTGCGGTAAGCATAAAATGTTTCCTTCTTTACACATTCATATAAATTTGCTTGTATTAAGATTAATTCTCACTACGATAATGGCATATGGTTCAATATTACAGCAATACAAAGGCGAAGTTACATTTCGTTAACATTGTTGCTGAAACGGGTAGTTGTTTCGGGCAGGGAGGTCTTCAGCAACACTGTTTACAAAATCTACATCATTTATTATATGAGAGAAAATGGAATTTAGAAATCACATATATGTATATGTGTTAGCTGAATCGGTTTTTAACCAATTAAGGTTTTTTTAAGAGATTATATATTTCATAATATTTCATGAAAAGAATACATTAAATAATCGTGCTCTTTCAAGGCAGTTTCTTTACATGAGCTTTTACGATTTCATCAGTACACCGTACATTTTCACACCAAGCATTCTTCCATCCTGTGGCAAGTATTCAGGAACGTGATGAATTTGTTATGTCTGGGATAGTTCCGGTACAAGTATGCATACAAAATACGCCAGCGTGTAATAGCTTTCCTGCCAAATGTGTCAATTGTCATGGCCGTCCTTATTATGTCTAGTTGCTAACACTGCTCTGTTTTCAGAGTTGACAATGTCAGAAACCTACTACAGGAGGAGAGGCACATGGGTGCGTATATGAAACAGCTGTCACCTTTTGAGAAGAAATTACTTGAGTCGCATGAAATGGTCAACATACGTGGCAAGAGGGGAAGGCCTGTACCTGTTCTCTTGCCAGCAGATAGCATCTCAGCCACTATGCTGCTAGCAACCAAAGCCGTGAGACAAGTGGTCGGCGTGGGGACATCTCCTTACCTTTTCGCAAGCCTAAATAATCCTGGTGAGTGCTGGAGATTCTTTTTGAATGTATCCAGATTCGGATTCACATCTGATTTGTTAGTTGATTATCTGGAACTGCATATCGACATGTCACTTAGTGGAAAATGAATAATTGGATTGAATTTGGTCCTGATCTGACTCCAAATTCTTATCCATGTATTATTCATTAGCAGGATACCTGCTTAAAGTTGCAGGCGGATCCGAAAATTAACGTACATGGCCTGGAGAAATTTCTTACATTATTGTGCTAATTTGAATGATTTGGATCCAGCTCCAGCGTCGAAGTTTGCTATGAACTGGAAATGTAGCAAAATTTGAAACTGATACAATCCCACCACATAATATAATATATTATTTCCTTACCTTGCCATTCAGCCAGATTTATATTCTGGTGATCGTCTGTTGCAATGCCTATCCAGCATCCGTATGTTAACCTTTAATTTAAACCGTATCCCTCCCCCCCCCCCACCCCCCCCCCCCCCCCACACCCACTTTAGAGAAATCTGAGTGGGCAAGTCTTCCGTTTGCCATCTAGGATTTTCCTAATCCACTCTGAAATGATTCACGGTGTATCTTCTCAACTACGCGCCTGATATTAACCCACCTTGTCTGGAATGTTCCCATAGTAAGCTTCAAAACATCTAGGCTACACCGATCATTGTTTGGTGTCCATCTTGGATTTCCAAAAATCTCAAGGAAATAATTTTAAAGACTTCTTTATTAACCACAGGGGCAATTCTAACCAATCTTGGCAGGAACGGCTCTAGTATGATAGGATACATAACTTTTATACAGGAATTTGATTGGTCAACCTTTCGGCGAACATTTGGAGGTTTTTAAAAAAAGATTTTCAAGAACAATTGAAAATCAAATTGAACCGAATTTGGCTGTGCAGTTATAACCTAATGAGCGTATGGTAAGTAAGAATTATTGGTTTTCTATTAAATCCAGTGGTATGATGCTGAATAGGTCTTGTTCTGGCACCAATCTTACTACAAGAACCAGGAGGAAAATTCCACATAATTAGTCTGTGGGAATCAAACTGAGTGAGCATGACCTTGGTGCTTGTGCCTCTTGTATTTACTTGCTATTAAGCGTATTGTTATTAAATTTTAAAATTTAAACATTGTTATATGATGAATTGAAAATGTATTAATTGTGTTATTAGAGAATACAGTTGTACGAGCTGGGGATTCATTGATTAAGATGCTTAATCTAATTGAAGGACTCGAGTGCCCAGCCCTTATCAGATCCACCAACCTCCGGAAGTATATGGCCACAACCATTCAAGTAAGTGTTTAATTTGCTATGTTCACTAGTTCATTATTCGTCTACTTGTGTTTGAATTGACATTAACCTTTCGAAACTAGTTTGGGATGATAAATGAATGCTGTGCAGAGAGAATGCATTCATCCATGGGCGCTCATATTATGGTTTAAATGCATAAAGCCAGGCATCCATTTGTACGCGATCCTATCCGTCTCAGTGTATGCATGAAGTGAACATCCACATATCAGTGAAATCTTGTGCGTCCGTCCATACGAATGTTGTCTTTTTCACAGGCAATCATCTAGGTTCAAATCCTGGTCACATGGTCTAATGTTAGTGGCGACGTTTCCGTAAAATAGGTTACGTAACCAGGGCTGATGTGTGTGACAAATGCAGTGGGGACTCCTTTGATACACATAGTGCTTTGAACAATGACGTCATATTGTAATTAAATGTGCATGCGTCTGTAATATCATTGTATGTGTTATTGTTGTTTGTACCATTTAGGTCATGTCATTAGACAACTCACAGATGGAATGGGTTGCAGAGCATCTCGGCCACAGCTTGAATATAGAAAGAACACATTACAAAATGACATCTTCCGTAATTGAGAAGGCGAAAATTGCAAAGCTCTTGATTCTTGCAGATCACGGTTGTCTCGACCGCTTCCATGGTAAAAGGTTGGACGAGCTAGACTTTGACGGTGAGTGCAACGTGCTTTAGTCAACTCACAGTTTAAGACATTTGATTAAATATTAACACCACGTTTAAACCTTTCTTAGACTTAATACAGGAAATGATACGCCTACGTAGCTAATGAAGTTGAGATTCAGCCTTATATTTATCAATGACAAATATGACAAGTAGTTTAGCCAAACCCAGTGTCTGCAATATAAACCCATGGTAGGCAGACATTACATTCGCCATCCATCAGTTCACTTTTTAACCAACATAGTTATAACCTTTACCCTACTGACTCTATCTATTTGCTTGCCAATCCATAAACAACTATGACCAAATGTGTTGTGATTTGATCAACATGCATTAACTCTGGTAAAATGTTGCCATTGGCCGAGATGTTATCATTTTGAAAGTACACTCGATTAAATCTCAAGCACTAAGGTTATGATCGATGTGAAATATCTAGTGTGATATAGTCAATGAGAAATGGTAACTTACATTACACATCCTATCGAATTTATCTTCATCAACATCATCTTTGGCTATTGTCTGTACGTTGGTGCTTACTGAATTGGTTAGCCTTTGCGACTGATATGGATGATCCAAATCCAGATCCGAATTTGTATTGCTTGCTCAACTAACCCAAAGAGAGAAAACGAGCTTTGCTGGGGTGATGGTCTATCATCCATCTGGCAATTCATAATCCATTGCCTTTCATCCATCCAACAGCATTTGCTTTAACCCTTTAATGTCTAAATTTATACAAGAAAATTGAAATATTTTCTTATTGAATGTCCATTTGCAGGTTAAGAGAAAAATATTTTTGAGAATTTGTCACTGGTAACCGAGCCAGTCATTTCAGTGGTAAATTTTCAAAAATAGCCTTCTGTTGGCCTGCAAATGGGCATTCTTCCATACCACTGCAGAGGCTGGTTTTGGCCGGCTTCGGCATGATAGGGTTAAAATACATCCCCTAATACTATGTTGAATTTTGTTTTGTTTAAACAGAAATTCCTATACTGGCAGAGAGTGCTGATACAGCTCAAGAGATACCAGATGACATGGAGAATACTGAAGGTATGGCATTTAAGCGCTCCAAATTGATGTTGCGTCCTTTGTTCTGTAGATCTTCTGTTACTGCTGAATGCATATAACATGTCATGTTTAACC
Organism: Chaetoderma sp. LZ-2023a; assembly: GCA_034401795.1. Lineage (NCBI taxonomy): Eukaryota > Metazoa > Mollusca > Caudofoveata > Chaetodermatida > Chaetodermatidae > Chaetoderma > Chaetoderma sp. LZ-2023a. The sequence continues at coordinate 9,531,650 of CM067370.1, read as the reverse complement.
CTGGTGACCAGCAGTCTGCTGGTCGATTGTGTTGCCCTGGTTGAATGGAACTTAGAGATATAATGTCACATTTGCCCTCGGGCTGTGGGAAAGCACAAACAAAAGCAGAATGTTTCTCTGGTCGGACTCCCCCGGAAACATTTGAAATCTAGATGCTGTCAAATTGCATCGCCCCCATTTTCAGAGGTATATATGGACCATCAGTTTGGCTGTTAAATTCATCAATTTTAGCGATTTAATTTCGCTTTTTGTTCACTCAATTTTTTTTCGCCAGACTAGCTAAAAGTAAAAGAATTTAACAGCCAACGGATGACCCATATATACCTCTAGAAATGCAGGAGATGTCATCTGGGCATCTATAAGATAATAAGTAATGGTAAACTGTAATGCAAAAAGTAAAAACAAACATGACTATATTTATTTCATAATACCGAACCTAACAAAGTCCTTAGTTTGTACCATATCCTGCTATGTAGTTTCTATCTTTTCAAGACAATAATAAATATCGTGTCCAGAGAGCTATTTTTATTTTAAAAAGGAGAAACTACATAAAACATATTATTCACACAAATATCTTTGAAATGAAGAAATGTGGGCTTGTCAAAATCTGGGACCTCTATTATAATTCTCTACTGGCCTAATAAATCTTATTTTGATCCAGGGTTTGGGAGCAGATCCCGTCCATAGTGTTTGATTATTCTGTCCAGATGTGCAGAAAGACCTTTTGCCTCACCTGGCGAGATTATGCCGTGGCAACCATCCACTGTCCGTCCATTGTCTATCCATCCATCCGTCCATCCATCTGTCAACCTTTATTCAAATGACTTCTTTTCAAGAACCACTGGACCGTTTTCAATTATGTTTAGCTGGAATCATCCTTAGGGCATAGATATCTACGTTTGTTCAAATGAAACCGATCAGCCCATTTTGGGCATTTTTTATTTGCACCAACTTTTTAGAAAAATCTTTAAAAGTCTTCTCCAAAACCGCTTGGGAGAACGATTCAAAACTCACGAAACATCATTTAGAGCAACAGCTGAACCAAGTTTATTCAATGGAACATGACTGGACAAATGCATTGGGGCCATCTTGGATGGTCTTGTTTTCGCGGAAATGACTTCTGCAGAACTAGTGGGCGGATCGTGTCAAAATTTGGAAGATATGATTATAGGGACAAGGTTAATTAATGATTGATTAATAAAGCTGACACGTGTAAAATGCCTGCATTGGTACAATTGAAAAATGGCAAGTTTGGTGGTCATATTAGATTTTATATTTGATTGCCCTTGAAGCCGATATTGGTTTCAAGAACTCCTATAGTAAAGCAATGGGAAATTTAAATTGTCTTCTCGAGAACCACTGAACAATATTTATCAAATTGAGTAGGACGCATCCCTGATCTAGCTGCAATTATGGTTAAAACCTTATGGTTCTACTTATACGTGGTGGCCTTTCAAAGGCCTATGTTCCAGATGAGGGATAGAGGTCCCTTGTTTTAAGTCTTTGTATTTTGCCGATGTTTCTGTGCCTGAGGGTCACTCCTTGACTGAATATGGTTCTGCGTGGAAACCTTTGCGTAATCTTTCCTTGATTCCACTAATTCTATTGGTATTTACTTTCGTTATTTAGATTACACTTCACTATATTATATATCCCCTACAGAAACCATGTACACAATCAATTTCCCACCTCAATTTAAAAGTTAAGTGTTTGACGCATTGGTCTACTGAACATTCGTATATCATTGCTACCACAAGTTGTGTTAAGCCACATATTGATGACATTTTGCTTTCCGATTATTTACACATTCCGTATCCACTCGCAAGAACGAGAATTTATAACGTCGATGGTGAACATGTCATACCCTGTTTGTAAAATTTGGTAGTTGTATGCTTCGAAATGTGTGTCATTTTAAAACCAAATCTCGAAGTGGATGCACCTCTTTAGTGCCATGATAAAGTACCATAGTTTGACTATTATCATTACTATCATAGCACAGCACAATATTTTGTTCCGTTGTATTTATTTACTTCAACAGAGATTCCTGATCTGACTGATGATCTTCTGACTGAGGATCTGACACAGACTTGTTCACCAGATGATACTGGACATATTACTGAAGGTATGATATAAGTTTACAGGCAATTTTGTATATAATGTTTATGTCCCAGGGGTAAATATAAGATAAAGCTATAATGTTTAGCTCACTTGGCCTGAAAGGAAAGCCGATGCCATCGTGACGATTCGTCGTTGTTTGACCATTATCTGTCGCCTGCCAATCAAATTTTGCTTGAAACAACTACGCATTAATGACTTAGCGTATTTTAACCAAACTTGGCAGGAATTATCCTATGCTGTTAAGATTTCAAATTTGTATAAAGAATGTTGATTGATTAATTTTCTCCAGCATGGATGATAGAACGTATATTTGAATGTTTGAATATTTATTATTCACAGCTCCACAAGATTCGGATGACGATTGTAAAGTGACAAAACCAAAGAGGAGGAAGATTTCTAGTGAAAAGGGTAAGAACATAAACTGTAAAGGAACTTTCTTATTAAATAACTGAATAAAATCTGGCCGATTACATGTCTTTGGAGGCGGATAGCCTTGCGTGACAGCTAAAGTGCAACACCTGTGTGGGGTCACAGGCTTCCAAAATTGTATAGATACTTAGATTTTCCCAAGATTCTGATGAAATCAGTTAAAAGATTACTTCTTTTTTACTGCTTTTGCAGTTTTAAACAAATCTGGCCTGAATAATCATATCGTCATACACGTTTGAACTTGGTCATAGACTGTCATGTACCAATTAGTTTAATTTGTTGATCACCATCTCCCCCCCCCCCCCCCCCGATCAGGGTGTATGTATGTATGTATGTATGTATGTATGTATGTATTTTATTGTATTGACGCACTGGCAACGCGCGGCTTCAATTTCCACATGCTAACCAGCCGACAGTCATGCACCCATTAGTTTAATTTGTTGAACACCATCTCCCCGGTCGGAGATCGAACCGCCATACTGCAACTCCGCATGGCATGAGCAACCAGACATCTTTCCCCTGGACCACCGCGCCAAGATAGAACCTTGGGTTAGCAGACCAGCTTTCACATGTCTGATATACTGACACTCTGACGATTCATATGGGACTATCTGTGGATGCACCTGCCACTATTCAATCCTTGGATTTTTAAGCCTATTGTAATCTGATTCCATCAGGGCTCTGGCAGTATATGTATATATGTATGTACGTACGTGCGTGCGTGCGTGCGTGCGTGCGTGCGTGCGTACGTACGTACGTACGTACTTACGTACGTACGGATGGATGGATGAATGGGCATATGTAAGTAAAGATGGATGGATGGATGGACAGACAGATGGATGTACGAATGGGCATGAGCATGGACAGATAAATTGACGGACGGATGGACATATGGGTGGATATAGTGTCACAGTATTTTATTGATGTTGTAATGTAATTTACAGCAACGTGGTCACAGAGGCAAACAAAGGATGTCGCCACTTTCTTTGACACAGACATTAAAAATCAACATGTTCCAGGAAAAGTACAGTGTAAAAATTTTCTAGATAAATTTATGTATGAATTCAAATGGAAACAAGTCAAAGACAAAGTCTACTCAATGGTTCAAAAATCAAAGCGACATATCTAGTGCCACTTTTGATATCGCTGATTGCTCTTGCTTTGACAATGTAGAGATTATTGTTGAAGCTTAACTGGATATATAGCACTGGTCCAATTAAAGCTATCATCAGCCGATATAACTCTAGATTATGCTAAGAATAATGTTCAAAATTCTCCCGCTAAGCGCCGCTCTGCAATCTTGAGTTGCTACGTCAAAATTCCCTATATATACCTGACTGGACTGGTAATACATTTAGTTGAGCAGCGCTCGACAAGTCGATAGTTTGCAAGGCTATTTATCTGTAGAGCAAGTTGGCTGTCAATTATTGCTACCTATAGCCGTAAGAACATTCGATCAAATTGTACTCAAAATAAAGATAATTGATTTTTCACCAACTAATATTTCGATAACGATTTGACTGAAAATCATTGCGGCAACAAATTTCGATCATATTTTTCTCAAAATAAGCAGCAATAAAGTAACATTTACTGCAAATATTTCGAGCAATTTGATTGCCCGTCGTTGCTGGCTAAGGCAGAAACAACCTTGTCAATTTGTTCTCAGACTAATCATAGCTTGGTTTCAGTATTGTTAGCTAACTGCTGTAGGTATACTTAGCATTTGCCACATTATCGGAACCGGTGTGTTAGCAACAGAGCTGTAGTCGCGATCATTTCAGCGTCAATCAGGCGGTAATAATGTCATTTCTGATCACCGCATGTCAGATCGCTAATGTGCCGGGCAAATCTACTCTGCTTTGAAAATCAATTTCACACTGGACTTCAATAATGTATATGGCATAGCGCTAACTATGCCTATATACACAAATGCTAGCTAAACATATTGAAACCCCATTGGTTAGTCTGAGAACAAATTGACAAAGTCCTTGCTGCCTTAGTCAGCAACGACTAGCAATCAAATTGCACGAAATTTTTGCAGTAAATATTACTTTGTTGCAGCTTATTTTGATCGACAGTTGTTGCCACAATGATTTTCAGTCAAATCGTTATCAAAATATTCGTTGGTGAAAAATCAATTATCTGCTAGATTATTTTGAGAACAATTTGACCGAATGTTCTTGCAGCTATAGGTAGCAATAATTGACAGCCTACTTGGTCTACAGATAAATAGCCTAGCACCTTGTAAACTATCGACTCGACAAGCGCCGCTCAACTAAATGTATTACCTGTCCACTCAGGTATATATAGGGAATTTTGACGTCGCAACTCGATGCAAGATTGCCGAGCGGCGCTTAGCTGGAGAATTCTGAACATTACTCTTAGCCTAATATGGTGGTTATATCGACTTATGATAGGTTTAAGGTTTATTTTAGTGCAGTCTTCCTCATGGGTATTAAGAACTTTGTATACATTATTTTTAATCAGCAAACAAACCACAATGGCTGAAAAGAAATGGACCTATATTGAGACCATATTTAATTAATGTAAATGTGTGAAAAATCAAACATCAACAAAGGATAATGCTTTAAAATTCAAATGTTTTATACGAGCTTTTCCAACGTATCAACATTTTGTGTAATTTCATGTAATTTTGTGTCCATTTTGTGAGCATAATGGAGGAATCTAGTTTTAGCTATGACCCGCCCATTTCTAGATAAGCTCCACCCATGCGTTGCCCGTGTTGAGATCGATTGAACCCTGAAATCCCTGAATCTTAATTTCAAGAAAACTATACAGGTAAGCTGTAGTAAAGACATACGATTCGTACAACTGGCGGACTATTAAGCATTCATGGCGGACAAATAGGGCCCCGTGAAGCTTCGAGTATTCGATTCGATATTGTCACAAAGCTTCGATTCGATTCGATTCGATTTTTGTGGGTTCGAGATTTTCGAACGGTGAGTAGGCTTTAGGTTTTCACTGTATTGGACAATATAGAATGATTACTTGGGTGGTATGATACTTTATTTAATGTAAATTGTTTAACCCTTTAATGATGAAACCGGCCTTCGTAGTAGTATAGAGGAATGCCCATTTGCAGACAAAGAAAAGACTAATTTTGAAAATTTACAACTGAATGACTCCCCCGATAACCGGACCAGTCATTTCAGTGGTAGATTTTCAAAAATAGTTTTCTCTTGGTCTGCAAATGGAGATTCAAAAACAATTGTTTTAATTTTCAGGAACAAAAATTTTGTCACTAAGGGGTCAATAAAAGTTATTTTGTGTCTTTTTGCCCATTTAAATCCCGTTTTGACATATGCCTACATTTTCATTATTCGAAATTCGATTCGACTATTTCCGAATATTCGATTCGATATTCGATTCGAGCGGAAATTCAAGATTCGCAGGGCCCTACGGACAAAATATCTGGAAAATCTGGAGACCTTTTACAATGTGACAAAAAAGCGTAGGCGGAGGTCTGCAATCGCTGATTGCTCTTGCTTTGACAATGTAGAGATTACTGTTGAAGCTTAACAGGAGATATAGCACTGGTCTAATTAAGGTCTATTTTAGTGCAGTCCTCCTAATGGGTAATAAGTACTTCATATATATCATATATCACACGATAATGTTTTAAAATGCAAATATTTTATACCAGCTTTTATACCGTACATCGATATCTATCAACATTTTGTGTAAGTTCATGTAATTTTGTGTAGCTGTGACCCACCCATTTCTACCTGAGTTCCACCCACGCTTTGTCCGTGTTGTGATCGATCAAACCCTGAACTCTCTGAATTTCAATTTCAAGAAAACTATACAGGTAAGCTGTTGAATATTTTCAAACTAATTTGACTACATGATGTTGCGACCTATGGCAACAACAACACCTGGTCAAATTAGTTTCAAAATATTCAACAGAATGGTTATTAACAAGACATACAATCCGTACAACTGATGGACTATTAAGTGGCCATGACGGACTTAGATATGCCATTCATTACGTATTTTGGTTGTGACATCATCCTACCCGTGAAATAATTTGTTCTGACGTCATATAGGCTACTTGAGTGGCAGATTGGATTGCTCTATTATGGCAAGGGACTGCAGTTTATTGTATGGTCCAGCCAGTTATTTTTGCACCAATGTTGTAAGCTGGTTTACAACACTACAATGTTGCAGTGACAACTATTATGGGGGTAAAGATAAGAGTTATTATTCTGTCAGCGGTTTCAGAAATTTGCAACATTGCTACTAATCTTGTCACCATCAGATTATTTTTTATGAACATGCTTCTCTGTGCCTGAAATATAATAAAGGTTTATAAGTGTAATTAATACGATTTTGTGTTGATCCATAATTATCAAATGTTTCTGTATGTTTAACTTTATTTATGTGAATTTACCCGTGTGTACGTAGAAATGTATGGTGATTTATGTGAAGATGTTCATGAAAATGACACTGTATGCAGACGTATATAGACTTATGGCGAGATGTGTATTAGTAAACATATGTTTATTTATAAGTATATATATATATGTGCGTGCGTGTGTGCGTGCGTGTGTTGACTTATGGGGAGGTATGTGTCTATGCGTGTATTTTTATGTGCCTTGGTAGAGGTGTAGGTAGACTTATTTGGGGATATGTGTATAAATGCACATCTCCACATAGGTCTACATGCATTACTAGCTTCACATACATGGGTACACGCCAATCTCACCATAAGTCTACAAACATCTCTATCCATGTATGTGTTTATGCAAATATGTGGGTAGACCTACGTGGAGATGCAAGCGCATATGTAGAGGTACATGATGACTTATGGGGAGATGCATGGCGACATATGGGAAGATGTGTGTGAGCGTGTGTGTGCATGTAGATGGAGATATATGTGATTGTAGACTACCGTATGCATGCGTATATAAATGATGATATGTGCAGCCTTATAAGGTGTGTGCGCACGCGTGTATGTGTGCCTATGTACAGATCTACATAATATATACTTAGTAGGACATGTGTGTGCCCCACATAATGTATCATGCATGCATACCTATGCACTCACATGTCGTCATAAGTCTACATCCTGAGTATATAAATCTTGATGGGGAGATGCGTGTGTGTAGATAGAGATGAATGTGGACTTATTGGGCGGATGTGCATATATAAAGAGGAATGTGGACTTCTGGGGAAGTGTGTTTATATCAACAGATATATGTATCCTTATGGTGAGATGTGTGTGCGTAAGTGGTGTATGTTGACTTATGCAGAGATATGTATGTGTGTGTGTTTTACCTTATTAGGAATTGGTAGTGTATGTACCAAAGAGGAGTACCCATATATGGAAAGAGGTGCACCCCATATATAGATTTGGCATGAGGTGTACTTAAGTGGAGATTCCTTAGGGGGAGGCTAGACGCTCCCCATAAGGTACACACACCTTGCCCATAAGGAAATTTCACCAGAATCTCCACACAAGTATATGCTTACGTGTGTGTGTGTGTGTGTGTGTGTGTGTGTGTGTGTGTGTGTGTGTGTGTGTGTGTGTGTGTGTGTGTGTGTGTGTGTGTGTGTGTGTGTGTGTGTGTGTGTGTGTGTGTGTGTGTGTGTGTGTGTGTGTGTGTGTGTGTGTGTGTGTGTGTGTGTGTGTGTGTGTGTGTGTGTGTGTGTGTGTGTGTGTGTGTGTGTGTGTGTGTGTGTGTGTGTGTGTGTGTGTGTGTGTGTGTGTGTGTGTGTGTGTGTGTGTGTGTGTGTGTGTGTGTGTGTGTGTGTGTGTGTGTGTGTGTGTGTGTGTGTGTGTGTGTGTGTGTGTGTGTGTGTGTGTGTGTGTGTGTGTGTGTGTGTGTGTGTGTGTGTGTGTGTGTGTGTGTGTGTGTGTGTGTGTGTGTGTGTGTGTGTGTGTGTGTGTGTGTGTGTGTGTGTGTGTGTGTGTGTGTGTGTGTGTGTGTGTGTGTGTGTGTGTGTGTGTGTGTGTGTGTGTGTGTGTGTGTGTGTGTGTGTGTGTGTGTGTGTGTGTGTGTGTGTGTGTGTGTGTGTGTGTGTGTGTGTGTGTGTGTGTGTGTGTGTGTGTGTGTGTGTGTGTGTGTGTGTGTGTGTGTGTGTGTGTGTGTGTGTGTGTGTGTGTGTGTGTGTGTGTGTGTGTGTGTGTGTGTGTGTGTGTGTGTGTGTGTGTGTGTGTGTGTGTGTGTGTGTGTGTGTGTGTGTGTGTGTGTGTGTGTGTGTGTGTGTGTGTGTGTGTGTGTGTGTGTGTGTGTGTGTGTGTGTGTGTGTGTGTGTGTGTGTGTGTGTGTGTGTGTGTGTGTGTGTGTGTGTGTGTGTGTGTGTGTGTGTGTGTGTGTGTGTGTGTGTGTGAGAGTGAGAGTGAGAGAGAGAGAGAGAGAGAGAGAGAGAGAGAGAGAGCGTGCGGGGCAGTTAGGCATGTAATAAGTTCTCAGTTGCCGGCGTGCATACAGGATGGGTATCTATTTAAAATATTGTATCAGAGAGTACAACTACTACAGGTAGTGCATTCTGCCTCTTGGTGATAGAGGGGGGGGGGTTCCTAGGTAAAAGTATACTGCGTCCAGTTCAGCAAAATGTAACATGCGGTCTGAATGTTTTACACTTCTGGTGGATGGTCTCCCACTAACCTCAGGCTATGCACCTAGTAAGATGACCAGGTCACATCAGATTTCCTTCTCATGACAATATATTCATTACATCACCATGTGTCAAGAAGACTTGACTCCCAGCAACAACACTGTCATCACAGATGATGAAATCAATTAGTGCTAAGGATGCGTGTGGAAATCAATCCACACCTGTCCCGATCCACTCAATTCCATCCATCCATTCATCTATCCCTCCCTCTCGCCAGCCTTCCCTGCCTCTCATTCCATCCCACACACCCACCCATCCATCCATCCACCCACCCACCCACCCACCCACCCACCCACCCACCCATCCATCCGTCCATCCATCCATCCATCCATCCATTCATCTATCCATCTGATGACAGTGATGAAGATCATGACAGTGATGAAGAAGATGATGATGATGATGAAGTGAAAACCTCTCGCAGCTGTAATCAGTTCTTCTTCAAACTTCTTCACTATGGCTTATCTACTGCGAGCGTCCTAGGCTCCTGCAGGTAATTTCTCTTCTTTACCGGTCGCAGATTACGTTATTTGAGGTATAATCGCAAAACACTTAGCCATTTGATCTTGTGGCGTCCTATGCTGGCGTGATGCTTGTTGGCACGTGCGACTGCCAATTCCAGGTCTTTCTGAGGGTCACGAAAATCCCAAAGTCAGTCACTAGTTTAAGAATTGTATATCTTTGATAGATTTAAAATTTATCAAACATTCTGTTGAATCTTTTGAAACTAATTTGATGGGGAGTTATAGGCAGCAACAACCCCCGTCAACTTATTTACAAAATATTAAACAGCTTACGTGTATTGTTACCTTTGAATTAGATTCTGGAATCCGGTTTTAGCTATGTCCCGTCCACCTCTAGCTAAGCTCCACCCACGCTTTGTCTGTGTTGGTATCAATCGATCATTGCATTCTCTGAATCTCAATTTCCAGAAAGCTATATAGATAAGCTGTTGAATATTTTTAAACGAACTTCGCTGGATGCTGTTGCTGCCTAAGACAGCAACAGTGCCCATGTAAATTAGTTCCAAAATATTCAAGAGACACTACTACGTTTGCTAAATAGTAAAGACTACAATTCGTACAACAACGCTCAGTCTGTCATCAATTAAGCGTTTGCGACAAACTGTTCTACGTCATCCATGGCGTCATTGCTTATGCCATCATCCTACACTTTACGTAGTTGATTATGACGTCATATGATTGATGGATAGATTAGAAAGGTCTATTAACTTGAAAATTAGATTCTGGGAATTCAGGTTACAGTGCTGTACAGTCCAGCACGCAAAAGTGTACGGAGCTAGAAATGAGTTGGGTGTCGCTAGAAATGAGTATAGTGTCGCTAGAAATGAGTAGTGCTTCACTAGAAATGAGTGGGCGTCACTGGAAATGAGCGGGATGTCACCATAAATTGGTACGGTATAGCTAGAAATGAGTGGGGACGACGCTGGAAATGAGTGGGCGTCTCTAAAAATATTAGTGGGTGCTGCTAGAAATGAGTGAGGCGTCGCTAGAAATGAGTGGGCAATCGCTAGAAATTGGCATGGTGTCGCTAGAAATGAGTAGGGCTTCGCTAGAAATGAGTGGGGTGTAGCTGGAAAAGAGCGGGGCGTCCGACTAGAAATGGGTAGGGCGTAGCCAGAAATGGGTGGGGACGACGCTGGAAATGATTGGGCGTCCCTAAAATGGGTGGGTGCGGATATAAATGAGTGAGACGTCGCTAGAAATGAGTGGGGCATCGCTAGAAATGAGTAGGGCGTCGCTAGAATCAGTGGTCATCACTAGAAATGACTTGGGTGTCGATAGAAATGAGTGGGGATCGCTGAAAATGAGTGGGCCGTCGCGCTAGAAATGAGTATGGCATCGCTAGAAATGAGTTGGGCATCGGTAGAAATTACTAGGGCATCGCTAGAAATTAGTAGGGCGTCGTTAGAAATTAGTTGGGCGTCACTAGAAATGAGTTGGACATCGCTAGAAATGAGTGGCGCGCCGCTAGAAATGAGTGACACGTCACTAGAAATGAGTGGGTGTCGCTAGAAATGAGCGGGGCGTCGCTGGAAATGAATGGCACAACGCTAGATATCAGTAGGTCGTCGCTAGAAATGAGTGGGGCGTCGCTAGAAATGGAAGTCTCTTTTGTAGCCAGCAACTTTTCTCCATTATTTTCTCTGTAATTAGAATTAATACTATGTGTATATATTCCATTCACTTGCATAGGCGTTTTCTGCATTAGTGGGTCCAGCCGTTGGTCCAAGAAGAGTAGTCTCGAGCCAATCACCCCATAATACAGATTTCAGGGTATACCAACAATAACGTTGAGATGGTAACTGATGTGTGACGCTGGTATTAGTTCACCTGGCCTGCCTGTTGTTTATTGTCATCTGCCCATTTGGCTGTCCATTATCCGTTAACTTTTCCCATGAAAGATTACTCCTCATAAATCGATTTTGCTCAATCTTCGCTGGGCGAATCCTACCTTAGTAAGACTCGGAGCGTATGGACAGAAATTTGATTTGTAAATATTACCCATGGTTATGGTGGACTTTCTGAAATTCTACGTAAATCCTTCAAAATCGCACATTCTTAAAAATTACCCAATCTTCATCAATCAGACATCGCTTGGTAAGCCATTGAGCTTCTAATATGATTTTCCGATTGCAGCTCTGAAACCGCCATCATAGCCTAGTGTGGTAGAATGCAAACCCTTTGCTAATGAGGTTTACTCGTTAACTAAATCGTTACTGTGAATATAGTTCTTCCCGTACTCACAATTAATGTATCACTCTCCTATTGCTTTTCGGACCATCCACGATAATGCGATGCCGCAGACGACGATGACGACGACGACGACGACGACGACGACGACAATGACGACAGGAGAGGGGATGATGGGGATGCAATAAAGACTCGCTAAACCGTTAATCTCCTCAAACTTTTCGTTCCAAGTTATGAGGAGGTTACAAGTTCAGATTTACCTAAATACACAGGAGTGGAGCCATTTTGAATGTGTGGGGTGGGCGGGGTTGGAGGTGACTGGGTCTCATTTCTCGTTTCTGTTTCGTTTTTCGTGTAAGAAACGAGAAGCGAACACCTGGTGAAAGCATGATGGGAGTTGAGAGGAAGGGTTGGGGTGGGTAAACGGGGGTAAATGACGACGGTCTAGAATAACCATGAATATGGTCTGTTAATTCAATTATTCGTATTGTTTAATCTATTATATTAATGGCTAACTGCTATCCGACAATGACAGTGTTTGAAGGAGCTGTTCTTTTCTTTCCTATTCTTACATCGTTTTTCTCCCCTACATTTCTCTCTCTCTCTCTCTCTCTCTCGCTCTCTCTCTCTCTCTCTCAATCTCTCTCTCTCCCTCTCTCTCACCTCTTAATTTATTATTTCTCTCTCACCTCGATTTAGTGTTCTCAATCATTGGCTGCTTATAATAATTCTGTAGGGAGAGGGAAAATCTAAGTTGTAAGAACTTGTGCCCGATCCAATTGTGCAATTGTTACAATAAAATATGTTTAAATCAAATGAGGTTTAGTTTTTTAAATGATTTCCTGAACATATTTGGAAGATTCAAGATGGCCGTCGGAAAATTGTATCAATCAAATTTCTTGTTAGAACCTCAATGGCTTACCACTCGAGCTCAGATTGGTTAAGGTTGTGTAATTTCATAGGTCAGTTACTTCAGTCATCTCGGACTTCTGCAAATGTCTAGAAAATTGTTTATACGTCCACTCTTCATTAACGGACGGTCCAATGTCATACAAACGTGGCTCGAAGGATCTTATAAATGGGAATCGGATTGTCTGAATGTGTTATGCGCGATTGTGTCTTTTTCTGCAAATATCGGACGGTAGACTAATAATAATAATAATAATAATAATAATAATAATAATAATAATAATAATGGTGTGCGTGACGTCAAAACTTGCAAATGTTTATCTAATTACTATTCGCTAATTAGAATTGTGACACAAAACAGGATATGCAATTCACTTTGCAAGGCCATGTAGGCAATACTTGAAAATATACGGTCTCATTAAATGGTTGTTTTGACAACAAGTTAGTTGCGAGCTTGAGAGCGTGTGTGCGTGCGTGTGCGTGCGTGCCTGTGGTTATTATTAATCTCGACCTATAGAATTATCGATGGCTGATTGAAAAGTCCAAAGTCGCGAGATTTGTACATGTTTGGTCAGGAATCGGGCATCGCTGGCTCACGTATCTTCGGTGCGCATATGTGAGTGTTAGGGTAAGTTCGTGAGTGAGTGCGTTCACACGAGTGGAATTGATATTGAGCAATGCTCTGCTTTATAATGGGACGTTAGCGTGGATATCTGATGAGTTTTAGAAACTAGAATAAGCCATTATATGTTCTTATCTTTTATTCAGACGTAATTCCCACTTAGAATAAAGAGATATTGGTTTCTAATCCAGTGAGGTAGTCAATCTCTCCCTGTCTTTCACATTTCCTAGCATGCGCGCCACGCATAAAGGATATTCATATAAAACAAACATTTATTATAGGAAATATGCACATTCATTGTCAAAGCTTTCATTTTCTATTGATCGATTGGAGAACATAAGACGTGATTCATACAGGAAGTGAGATATCTAAAAGTAATTTGCCCGCTCTAAGATAAATTACCATAGCAATATGGTCACGGCCAAATACACTCGGCATCAACCCATCTATCATCTTGCTAACACATACACTCCCTCAAATAATCCATCTAAGTGATTGGATGTAATTATCCCAACACGTTTTGAACAAAGCCGGCGGGGTTATTGCAATAGCCTCTGAAAGTCTCTCCGTCCATTTGTCCGTTCGACTATATCCTCTGACGTCGTTTGTCAGAATTCAGCCAAATTTGTTATGTGAGTTACTCACATGATCGCAAGACGCTATTTATATTTGTTCACACCTCTGGGTTCAGGGTCAAAACATCAAAGATCATACAAATTCTATCCATGACGCTATCTTCTCCGGAACCGCTTAGTGAAACACAATACAGTTTGTATGACAGCTACCAAAATCATTGAAGTGGATTGATTGAATGATGTCCCTGATATACTCCTCCAGCCAGAACGACGACGCTCACGGGCAGAGTATCTGATCTCATGTATGCATAGGGTTTCCTCGATCTGAACCAGCACCTTCTAAGTGGAAGCGCTCGCACGCTCTCAGTGGTAGAGAGCAGACATAGTTCAGTTTATAAAACGAGTCAACAGTTGAGGAAGGTGATATGCGCTTGTCAGTAGAGTCGTATTATGCCTATTTGGGGCTCAGAGCTAATTAGTTGTGGTGCATGTATTAGGTGCATGCGAGTGCCTAGTGATGTAGCAGGAGAAATCTCAGGAACGTAAAAGTATCTGGAATGTAAACCATCAATTCCAGTCAATTCGTTTGGTTGTGAGCCTGGTGGTTGAAAGCTGGTCTGGTGAAACAGGACTTTTGTCCTCTGGATGGTGGGCCAGTGGGTAGAGCACTCGGCTCCCAAACGCTAGGCGGAAAGTGCCAGAGAATTGCCAGGTTCGAACCCCACTAATACAGTCAGGAACTGGCGCAACGCCAAATAAATGTATGTCATGTCCATCATGTATATTGGTGAAGCTGAATACATAGGCTCAATTACGTCATAATCATAAACATTATGAGGATAATTGAAAAATGCTGATGATGACGATGATACGGTAATCATATCAGGAATAGATAGTTCAGTTCTCGTATGAGCAGTTAGATCATCGGTAGAAGCAGGTTGTGTAGGTACGATTACGTCATAATCATAAACAGTATGAGGATAATTTTAAAATGATGATGATGATGATGATGATGATGATGATGATGATGATGCTGATGATGATGATACGGTAGTCATATCAGGAATAGATAGTTCAATTCTCATATGAGCAGTTAGATCATCGGTAGAAGCAGGTTGTATAGGTACGACTATGTCATAATCATAAAAATGATATGGATAATTGAATACCGATGCGTCGGTATTTGTAATAGTCAGTTCAGGAATTACTTCATGGTAATCAGGAACCAGTACAGAGTTGTCATCGCTATAATTTACATTATGTAATGCAATGCCATTATGTTCATCAGATACACACGTTTGTGGAATTGTAACGTCGCGATGATAAAACGCAGTATCCAAAAATAAAAGGTTATCAACATGTTCATCAGTTGAAAGGAGTAGATCCGTGGTTAATCCAACAACATCAGAGTCATGCATCTGCTGCAAAATCGCATTAACCACATTTTCACATTCATTAACTTCGTCACTTAAATTAACCGCCAGTTTGTAAGGTAATAACGTGTAATGTCTTTAACGCATACTTATTTACTCCTCACTAATATAATATTTTTAAAAATTATTCTTTTAATATCTACACACAAAAACGTAAATATTAAGAAAGTTAAAAGAAAAAATATTATACTTCAGCGCTCTGACAATTAACACGCGCGTTCTATTTAAAGTCAGGCGCAGAGAAAAATACGCACCGGGCAGAGGCTGGCCTCGATAGCATTCCTCATCCCTCCTCCTCCTCCTCCTCCTAGACCGCGTTGTATCGTAAAACGAGAACGATAGCATTCTTCATCCCTCCTCAGACCTCCGTTATCAGACCACCTCTTAAACACTATTATTTTTACCTAACATACCAGGGTAGATAACCACGGAGCGGGAGGGGGTGGGGGTGGGGGGGGGGGGGGGCGCTGCTAATTTAAAACGAAAATACCAAACTTTTAGTGCTAAAATTTTTCAAAACACCAACTAACATTCGATTCGTCAATATTCTATCCGCTGGACGCCATTGTCAATAACATTTTTACACCCTATTCATACCGCAAGAAGCTCAATAGGACAGGCTACATCAACCAATCCTCTGATTGGCTGAACACGAGGAAAACCCGCGCCCAGTATAATGAAGTCAATTTTAAATCCATTGTTCACTCGTTCCCATTGGATAATGGGTCTAAGAAACCGACGCGTATGCCCAGATTTTCAAGCTAGTAAAAAGGCGCCAATTTAATTTTAACATCACAGTGATTAACCTTTAAGTCCCTACCATTCTCCCTACCCTATGCTGAATGCACGACGAACACACATGATGTGGTTAGGTCGTCAGCTGCCATAGACACTTTACTTTTTCATTTTACAATATGAAAATACAACGTAGAATTACGGTATACCTAAAACTGCCATGCATAGACACGTTACTGCTTCATTTTACAAAATGAAAACCAAGGTACAATTATAATGTTCCTAAAACCTTCATCGGTGTACTAGTCGGCCAGGGGAAAACCAGATGGCTGTTTCCGGAAAACCTGTATCTGTAGCTTTTCTAACACAGCACACCTCAGGGAGAATGACAACACTCCATCCTGCGAAATATAAAAACACATATTAGCAGAGAATATATATCCTAATGTTATCATAACAAGACATTGCCTTCTATTTATATAAAATATCAGATAGACCTGTGTCACAAACAATAATATCCTTTCAAATGTATTCGTTATGAACAAGGGCCTCAAAAAGGACCGATGTGAAAGGCCTGCCTAATTTTGCAATGATAAGATTTATTTAACGCTATCCTATAACGAGATATATAAAAATAAGAATTTTCCGAACGACCGAACTGTATGACGACTGACGCTAGAATGACGTACACAAACATGTTTCCCGCCGTAACTATACGGGGACCAATTCTATTGGTCCAAGACCCACTCTACTCACTATGCGATAAGAACCGAAATGTAGAGACATTAATTCTTAACTATACTACCGAAACGTTGAGAATTATATGTCCCTACCATTCTCCCTATCCCATGCTGAATGCACGACAAACACACATGATTTTGTTACGTCGTCAGCCGCCATAGAACAAGCAAAGAAGGAGATACGACAAACTGATAAATTGAAGAATCCTATAAAGGCGTACATTATAATACATAGAAAGATAAATTCAAATACTAAATTTAGATAATATTTCCTATGACGTGAATTATAATACAATATAAGGATTACAAGGATTACTTCCGCTTAATTAGAAATCATAATCCCAAACTTTTAGACACTTGAAGTCGCCTTTCAAGTGAATCAGCGACGTACCCGTCCTTCGCCGTCTCACTCCTCCACCTACCGTGCCTTTCCCAGCAACAATCATGGAATCTACGTCCTTCAGCCTAGCTAAAATAGCTTCCCTAACTCGAGAATAACTTGAAGGCTTGTTTTTACTAGACATGATACATCGACCCTTAGATCTAATCTTGGTCTGAACAAAAATGTGTTGCTTAGCATATCAATACCTGATAATGAAATGTATATTTCTAACATATTGAAAGGACAAGCCACATAATTTCCTTCTCTATATTGATCTGACTTACTCTTGGTAATTGTAACCTTCAAATGATCATTAAGTATAATAATATCGTTACACTTTATATTATGCAACTCATTAAATCTAAAAAATCCACTAAAACCTAATAGCATCATTAATAAATCACGAACAATAATTAAGTCATCACTATACCTGTATTTAATATCCTCAGCTCATTAGAACTAACTGGATCTTTTTCACAACAGGCTTACTGCAGCTACGCTTGAAGCTTTCTAGCACATTCACTACGAATGGGTGAACTGTTGGATCGCGCTCACAAGCTAAGCTGTGTGCCCATTTTATAGCGTAATAAGACACTGAAATAACGGCGAAAGAACAGTTGCGCTCTATCAAGCGTGTAAGATACAATGCTACGTGTACTGAGTTACCTGGTACGGCCTGAAAATTTCCCTTTTCTTCGATAAAAGCCTGCCATTTTGAAAAATACGCCCAGTATTTCTTATTGGTGCTGCCACTTTTGGCTCCCAGGAATACCTCCGGTAGCTTTTTCGACAATCGACGCAACTCAGGATTTTCGGTGCCCGTCAATGACTCTTTGCTACATTACTTCTCTTCTCGATTGGTGATCAAAACTGAACTCTGACCACTAACATATTGAACGGAATATTCTCCTTACCGAACACTCCGTTCTTGCCTCTGCCTTTCCTTACCGTCTTATTGGCATCCGGATCAATGTATCCCTTCACAAAATTACGAAACGTATTCTGCTCACTACATAAATAAGGCCAATATTGCGCTGACCGCCACTCCGGAACCATTATGGTTCCGCAGGCGACTCAGATTCCAGTGTTCGTAAACTGGATACAACCAAACGAGGTGGGAGTACCAACCATTTATTCTCACCTTTCCATGATTGAAATAACGCATCCACAGCCTCTGCATCCCGATGATACCAGCGTGAGTTAAATCGTGGTACTTTACAATTATACTCACTTGCGATTCTATCCATGGTGTGTTGTCCGAACACAGAGTCTATAAATGCAAATGCTTTCTCCGTTACTTCCCAGTCATCGCAATCACCCCCTTTACTCTCTCGGTATCCATTCAGGCTGAATTTCAATACCAACCTCTTGACAACTGGCATGTATTTTTTCAATGCAGCTGCATGCACATGTCGCAATTCGCTACCAACTTTCAGGATTATGGCCACATTTTGATTATCAGTATACCATTTGACCAACTGGTCTGATAAGCAATGCTTAGTTGCGTCCAATACTCTAGCAACTGCTTCGAGTTCTCTCCACGTGGAGCTTTTTGTTTGTTCGTCAACTCACCACTAACCTGGCACCTCAGACTTACCGCCTTCCACCACGTAACCGCCATAACCAATGGCTGATGCATCGCTGTATGCATTCCTTGTAGGCTCAGATGCCTGTCACATAGCTTTACCATTTAGGTGTTTGACGTTCTCTTGCCAAAATAAAAGCTCACTCAGTGCCTCACTGTTCACATTCACACACGCTTTCCAACTGGAGCGTCTCTCGATACAATTGTATAAATGTCTAGTCTTAAACTGAACCATTGGACCCATTGCAGTATGCATGGAAATTATTTTTCCGACTAGACTTGCTAGTTTAACAACATTAATGCATACAATACCAGATGTAATCAATTCAACCACATCATTGACGCTTTCAAGCAAACTGTTTATTCTACATCAGTCACTGATATGATCCCACGCGACATATCCAAAACATGGCCCAACCAAACGACAGTGTTACTAGGGGCCCAATGACATTTATCAAATGCAATAAGAAATCCAAGCTCTGAAATACTTTTCTGAATAGTATTGCTCAAAGGTTGCGCCTCTGACAAACTGCCAGCGCCACCGCACCCATCGTCCATATACATGGCAACTCTAAAGCTATGACTACGCCAAAAGGTTACCATAACTCGAACTAGCTTAGTAAAAATATAAGCTGCGGTGGATAAGCCAAATGGCAAAACGTTAAAAACGTAAAAACGTGTCTCGTTTTCATGATGCCATGCAAATTCCAAGTACGTCATATGATCCGGATAAATCTCAACATGGTGATAAGCAGATTTCACGTCAAAAGTAAACAAATAATCACCTTGTTTGAACAGCTGTTTTGCGATCTCTATATCATCCAGCTTAAAGCCGAATCTAAATAAAAATAAGTTTATTAATCTACAATCTAGAACACGTCTCCTTTTCCCGTGCCTGTTACACGTTACAGTCAAAGGGTTAACTACTGACGGCATTTTCTCTATGTGTGAAATGCAACCATTTTCCAGTAGTTTTTTAATTTCCTCAGAAACAAATTCAGCATTATCCATCGTGGACTTGTTACTCCTACAGAATGGCACAGGAGGAGTCTCCAAAAAAGGTAATTTATAACCGTTTTTTACAATATCGAGAACATGCGAATTTGCACGCGACTCCTCCCATTTTGAACAAGATTGACATAATTTCCCAATTGGACGTTGCGTTATATTATCTGGAAGCGAATTGACAACATTAAGCTTTGAGACGTTGCTATCAAACGGAACAGTACATGTGGACTCGTTAGACAGCGTTAAACTAACAGGATAAATGTTCATTGTACGTATCTTGTTTTGAGCTGCTAACACCCCTGCGCACTCAAAGCGGTAATGTCTCGGCTTCCCACACGAGAAACAAGACCCACGTCTCGTCGGCGCTGGTTTGATCTGTGTCGCTATGGTCGACGAAAACCGCCCGGTCCGGGCAATGGATACGCCGTCTTAGCATTCGTGTCCAAGCACACGTAACGCCTCGCCTTCTTGACACGCGAATCCTTGAGCCGTTTCACTGCACGGGCGTCCGCTCTTACAATCCTTTTCTCGTCTCCTGAATTGTCTGTGAGTTCGTTCTCTTCGTATTCTTCCACCATGGACCAGCCAGCCTCACTTTGGTCCGCTAATCTTATTAGTTTTTGTCCATAGGCCAGCAAGGTCGGCAGTTGATTAACTTTTATGCTGTTAATCGCCTGTAACTGTAACTGAGAATTTGATATAACGCTTTGATTCTGTGTGACCTCCGCCTGCAAGCTAGAAAAACGTGAAGTTATCAACGAATCTAAACCCGTTAAGAGTTTTTCTGGCGTCGAAGCAACAACTTTTGCCAAATGTTCTTGCACTATATTTGATAATTGATCTTCATCCATGAATCCAGAATTTTCCGAACGACCGAACTGTACGACGACTGACGCTAGAATGACCTACACAAACATGTTTCCCGCCGTAACTATACGGGGACCAATTCTATTGGTCCAAGACCCACTATACTCACTATGCGATAAGAACCGAAATGTAGAGGCATTAATTCTTAACTATACTACTGAAACGTTGAGAATTATATTTTTCTAGAGCCCGTCCGTAGCGCCTATCTACGACGTGCCCCTATTTTCCAGCATTGGAAAATCGGAATATTTTGATAATCAATTGACTGCGAGTGGAGCAACAGCTTTAAGTCAAATTATTGTTTTTATTTTTATTATGATATAGATTTCGCCCATAGTGCCTATCTACGATGTTTCCATATTTCCCAGAATTAGAAAAGTCGAATAGTTTGAAAATCATTTTTTAAGTTAAGTTTTAAGTTTTAAGTTAAATTAGTTCCAAAACAATCGTCAGAATTTGTGAAAATTCGCATCAAAATTGTGTGACTTTACTATGAAAAACAGTAATTCATTTTTTTAAATCTTTCGTAAAATGGGCACCAGCACCTCCGCCTACAGTCTTCAGAGAGGGATATTAAACAGTAGAAATCAAATGCTTCCGATCACTGGCGTATCAAGCAATTACTTACATAAACATTCACGTGCATGGACTATGACTCGGGACGGGGGGTGGGGGGGGGCTTGAACGTCAGGAATAGATGTTTATATAACTACCTTCCTACAAGCAATCACGCCACAGTTGCATTAGCTGTATTACAAGACTAAACACTAAATTAAAATAAATAATCGATTTTTGCTCGATTAAATCGATTTTTTCGATTTTTCGATTATTTTATTTTACACTCGATTATAGAATCGCCAGGAAAAATAATCTACTATCGATGAAATATCGATTAACCAAACAGGTCTGCCTCCAGCAGTGTTTCACCGCCACACACACCTGTACATTGCTACATTTACTTATTGAGTTTATCCTATGCTTTAAAGCCCATTGAGATTTCAGCTTTTAAATTACAAAAAGCCCCCGAATGGGATTGGCTCAGGGATCATAATCATGATGACATTTCTGTCCGATTTGACGATGCCACAGGGAATCGATCTTGGTTCAGTTTAATTGGGATCTGGGCGCACACAAACAGCCCGTAGAGGGATCAATTTCTAACTATGCTCCACTCATCTATAGCTAAGCTCTGCCCTCCTTTTGCGCGTGCTAGGATCAATGTATATGCTTTGTACACTGAATTCTTGGAAACCCCTTTTCGAGGTAACTATACAAGTAAGCTGTTGACTAATCTGCAGCTAATTTGGCGTGGTGCTATTGCTGCCTATGTGCATTGCAATTGTGCCATTGTCGAATTATTATACAAAATTTCAAAATATTTAGCAGAATATTTATTAAATACAAAAAAGTCACCAAAGACAAACAATTCGGACACTTGAAGGACTTTTACTTGTTTATGACTGATCTAGATAAGTCATTTATTATGCATTTTGATTGTGACGTCATCCTAGACATGACGTAATTGATTATAACGATATACTTGAGTGACACATCGAATCCATCAAATATCACATGCCATTCCTCTGGAAATATGTCCCGGTGGGAATGGGACTGCCAACACTGACAGTGCGGCACAATGCATTGCACATGTCGTTGGACAGGAATATCCAGGCCGTGGCTAATGCGCATCGTGTCAGTAATACGTGAGCATACTCAGACATTTATCATTGGGCGTTGTCCAATGGCCCTACCGGCCATTCGCTATTCACACCTGTTATACTGACCATTACCAGTTATTTTTCTTTCCACCAGCTTCAAGTTTACTTTACAATTATCTTCATCATAATTTTCTTCCTCAAGACAGGAAATCGCCAGGAAAAATAATCTACTATCGATGAAATATCGATTAACCAAACAGGTCTGCCTCCAGGTCTGTTTGCGTACGTGCGTGTCTGTGTGCATGTATGCGCGAGAGTGTTAATTTTGTTGGCCGCCACCACCGACCTGTATTTGAGCCATGCCTCGCAATACGCGATGGGATGAAATACTTAAAGGGTTGCTAATCTCATCCCAAATGTTGTATTGCACCGATAGATTATGGTATATAGATTCCATATCGTTCATATCCTGTCACATTCCATTATCTGTATCACAAGTATCTGCTTTGTAATATCGTGTAAATGTTGCTCAATCAGTCGCCGCGATATTGTCTCCTTGAGCGATATGGTGAGATGTCATGTAAGTGCCAATGCATTACATTTTTTATTATGTAATATTCATCTTGTTGAATATTTTCTAACTAATTTGACGGGTAGTTGTTGTTGCCTAAGGTAGCAACAACTTTCAGGCAAATTAGGTTCAAAATATTCAACAGCTTACATGTCTGGTTGCTTCTATACAATATTGTCAAACACCGCTACGACTGAGCATATATACCGAGTCAGACACACTGAGTTTTTTTCTGTTTGGTTGGAAAGTAAATCATGACGGCCATCACATGGTGTAAAATGTACCAGCGTTTAAGCCTGAATATCTTTCTTTAGCGGCATGATGAAAAGCTTAAAATTACCTGCATAGTTTATGAGTGGCATATTGGATCACCTGAATAGCTATCAAGAGATGAGCTTAGTTATCCTTTAATTCCCCATCTGAAGTACCCTAGTTATTACGCTGGTTTCTATTTTACTTCTGGGTGGTGAAAGGAAACGAAGAGGCAACACGAAGAATGAGATTTAGAGGGCCTACCCACGGCCAGAACCTAGGTTTCGCGGACTAGCTAGCGCACTACAGCTGAGACCCCCACACCTAACAAAACTTTTCGTCACCTTTTTTTTATCTTTGCAGCAATGCCCAACGCCAATGTGTTAACGCAATACGAACAGAACGAGCACCTACTTAATATACGTCCAATTTTAAATGAATATCTGAAAGCAACCAAGGATATAATGATTAATATTTATGTATATTTTTTTCAATAAAGTTTTAGACAGTGGAGATATTCCGGATACATGGACTGAAGGGATCACATTTTTAATATACAAGAAAAAGGGGGACCCAAAAGAACCAAAAAAAACTACAGACCCATTACCCTACTAAGCTGTTTAGGCAAACTTTTTACATGGACAATATCTAATCGCATAGCACGATTGATGGATGCTAGTGAGCTGCTTTCAGAAAACCAGGCCGGATTCCGCCAAAACTACTCGACTATGGATCACATATTTACATTATCATCCTTAATTGAAATATTCAAAAAGAAAAAGAAAAAACTGTTCTGTGCATTCGTCGATTTCGAGAAGGCATTCGATAAAGTCTGGCAAGCAGGCTTATGAAAAAAATACTGCAACGTAATAAAGATGGTACGGTATTTCGGGTAATATACAACATGTATCAAAATATAAAGTCAAAGGTTAGGGTAAATGGAGATCTATCCGAAATGTTTATGTGCAAATGTGGTGTTAGACAAGGGTAAATACTGTCACCCATCCTCTTTTCTATATATTTGAACGATCTAGAAAAATACCTTACAAACAATAACTGCAAACCTATTATATTGCAGAGTCAACAAAATGACATTATAATATTATTTCAACTACTATTGTTACTATACGCGGATGACACAATCCTTATTGGCGAAAACAAAGATGAATTCCAAATGCTTCTAGACAGCTTTGGTACGTATGCTGATAGATGGCAACTAAAAGTAAATATCGACAAAACCAAAGTTTTCCTGTTTGGGAGTACCAAGCGATATTGTAATAAGTTGCGATTTAATATTAGTGGAAATGAAATTGAAATCTGCGATGAATACAAGTATCTTGGAATCATAATGTCTAGCAACGGCAAATTCACAAAGCACGCATTCATACATGTGAACAAGCACGCAAAGCACTATTCCCTCTACTTAAAATGCGCGCAGGCTTGATCTACCACTCGACTGTCAGTTAAAGTTGTTCCACAAGCTAATAGACCCAATTCTGCTCTACGGCTGCGAATCTATCGGGATAGATAAATGTGAACAGCGCGAAAAAGTAAAAACCAATTTTATTAGGCAGATCCTTAGAGTAAAAGGCAGTACACCAAAATATATGCTGCCTGGAGAAACTGGTGAAATGCCCCTTTTGATACAAGCTAAGCACCGTGTGATAAATTTCTGGCTAAAAATCACCTGCGGAAAACAAACAAAACTATCAGCGAAGATTTATAAGTATATGTATGCAGCCCATCTACAGAACGGGACAGAGTACAGGTGGTTAACCCAAATTAAAGACATCCTGGATGAAAATGGATACAGCTACGTATGGACACAGCAAAACACGCAAAATATAAACAACACATTGAAAAATATAAATCAGAGAATAAAAGATCAATATATACAAGGATGGGCAGGAGAAATGTCAAACTCATGGAAGGGTAAAACGTATCATGCTTTTAAAATCAAATACTAATATGAACCTTACCTACTTAGCTTACCAGATCATAACAGAATCACTCTTAGACGCTTTCGAATGGCAAACCACTATTTACCAATTGAAACAGGACGCTGGGAAGGAATAGCACGAGATGAACGAAAATGTAATCTATGTGAGCTTAATGACATAGGAGATGAATATCATTACGTATTTATCTGTGATCATTTTAATAACCAAAGAAAACTACTACTATCTAAATATTTTTATACACACCCAAACCACCACAAATTCAATGAACTAGTTTCAAGTAATAAATCAGGATTATTAAAAAACTATGCAAATTTATTAAATTGATAACACAGGAATTTAAAGATCAAAGAGAAGAAAAACATAAACAAAAACAAAAACAAGAAAAGCAAAAACAACAACAACAACAACAACAACAGCAACAACAACAACAACAACAACAACAACAATTACAACAACACCAACAACAACAACAACGACAAACGATAACGACACCGACACCGACAATAACAACGACAATGGCGACAACGAAGACGACGGAAAATATCACGACAATGACAACGACAATTGTATGATATAATGATCTATATAACGCTTCCTCCACGTTCGCATAATTATTGTTATGCATATTCCCCATATATCATTGTACAGATGATCTGGGTGTAATAAAATCGTATCGTACCGTGTCGTATCGTATCGAATCGTATCCAATCCTAACATGTCATATATAAGTGAGCTCGTGAATAGAAAGATAGTTCCCACTGTGATAAAAACCGCGTGGTCCTAAATTGAAGGAAAAGTAATTAAAACGCTTGCCCGTAGGGAGATAACACACAGTTCCAGAGCCGTGAAGAGGAGTCGTCTCATATTAGCTTATTACCATATCCAACGTGTGACGAATAGATTATTCATTCTCCTTGACAATACGTATTGCAATTACTCAATTTCAACACTCTGACAGTAATTAACTAGAATGCTCTGGAGGGAGATGCTGACTTGCGCACTGTCTTGACAATGTCCTTAGTGACCACCGTGACCTAGATAGTTGCAATATGAAGGCGTGTGATAAATCTAATTCTTGTATTTCAGAATTATTGCCAAAAATATGCATTCCAGTATGCAATTTGTGACACCATGACATGGATATTTGATGTTTTGCTCTGAAACTAATAGAACCTCTAGCCAGTTATAAGATGAAGGGATGTGGCAAATTTGGTGATTCTACCCACCTGCGCTCCCGATTTATGGCGAAGTATGCGTATTTCGGGGTGCACTTAATGACATGACCCCGTGACCTGGATATTCCCTAAAGGCTCAAATCCCTAATGGCAGAGTGTCGACGTATCCCTGTAATGAAATGATGCACAACTGGAAACTCAGTGCAACCTCAATATGTTAAATGTCAGTCCACTGGCATCAGCGCGATACACTACACAATACCTCTATTCTATCTCTGAAAACAGAGAGGCGTTCAACCATTTGATGGCGAACTTTGATCAGAAATATCTGAATATTTCCTTATTGAATGTCCATTTGCAGGCCAGGAGAAGACTATTTTTTAGAATTTATCGCCGGAATGGCTGGTTTCAGAGTCAGGCATTCCTGTGGTAAATTTTTCAAAAATATTATTTTCTTGGCCTGCAAATAGACATTCCTCAAGACCACTGTAGCGGCCGGTTATGGCCGGCTCTGTCAGGAAAGAGTTAACGTATGACTGTACAGCTGAATTACCTGAGAACGGTTAGAGTTTAAGCTCTATAGTGATATTGCAAAAGGGCAGACTGCTTCATGGAGAGATTCCAAATATCCCTCCGCTTTGTACTAAATAATCCTGAATTGAATTACACCTATCAGAACTATCAAAACCTATCAGAGCTTTCCAGTTAATATACAAAATTAACGACCAACCCGAAAAGTACCATACAATCGAATGTGCCCTGCCTGCTCAGTATGCTCACTAATGAGGCATATCTCAAACACATCTTTCGTATTCCTTAGAAATACACGAGAGAACCTAATCTGGTATTCTGCAATTCAAAGGCCAATCCTATCTTCCCACAATGTTGTCATAGGTAGTTGTAGTTACGCTATTCTTCCGTGGCCACACGTTAGTGGTAAACACAGGCCATTATTGGACTCATAATGACAACATGTCCAACATAATGACAGTTTTTCTGTAATGTGCCGGTTTTGCATACACATGTGTACCATTCAGCCAGATTACAACGTCATATGCATTGCGCAGTTATGTTCTTGAACATTCTCTAGCTATTATTAACCTATATTAGATATTGAATACAATTAATTTACCTCTCTCTTACGTTTCTCTGTGCAAAACATGCTTGTGGCCGATGGCATGAGGGATGAAAGATGGGGTGTATGTTCGTGTCACTATTCTTATCATAGGTGTATGCGTAGATAGCATTGATTGGCGGGCATGCACGTTTCATTGCTTATTTATATATGTAGATTTACTTGATGGACGGCTATGTTTGTTTCAGTGCCCAGCTTGCTGATGGATGTCTAGATAGCATTAATGGATGCGCGTGCGTGGGCCAGTCCTCAGATCACGGACGTATGTGTATAATTATATCATTAGTTGTTGAGCCTGCTTGATTCATTGCGCAACTCAATGACAATAGAGTATATATCATTACTGGATGCGCATACGTGTGTCGTTGTCGAGATAGCTGACGCATGTGTAGATATCTGTAACATTGGTTTGTTCCGGAAATGATTTTTTTGCTAGAGGCTGGTTCACGGAATATTCATTAAGCGA
Source organism: Chaetoderma sp. LZ-2023a (assembly GCA_034401795.1). NCBI lineage: Eukaryota > Metazoa > Mollusca > Caudofoveata > Chaetodermatida > Chaetodermatidae > Chaetoderma > Chaetoderma sp. LZ-2023a. Next base: position 9,503,676 of record CM067370.1, on the reverse strand, counting down.
GCGTGTGATGTATCGATTGCGTATATCAATTTTTAATCCGTTGCATTCAATACGCTTTGTTCGAGCAGGATTAACCATTATACTGCTGTGTATGATATTATGGAAGGTAGCATGTGTGCTCTTAAAGGGATGCTAATCTCATTTTAAATGTTGTATTGTACTGAGAGATTATGGTATATAGAATCGAAATGATTCACTTCCCTGGGCATTCCCTTGAAATGTGATCGCCGTCAGTTTATCTCCTCAAGTGATAGTGTGTGACGTCTTGTATGTTCCAATACCACATATTCTTTATTATGTAATAACTATCATGATGAATATGTGTAAGCTAATTTTGCTGGAAGCTGTCACTTGCCTAATATTCAGCACCATACGAGGATGCTTCTTTTAAAACCACAACATTAAACTGATTGATTGGTTATCTGATTGGTTGAAAAGTAATTCGTGGTCGCATTAACCCCGTTTGTGTCAACAGCGTATTAAAGCTCTCAAAATGCTATTTATTTCAATTAACCATTACATTTTCAAGGAAATTTCGATTTTCGCAGCCAAAAGAATATTTTTGCAAATTTATAACGAAAATTTACAAAAACATAGATTTCTGTCATCCTTCAAATGCGCTTCATCAAACGTGTAATGGTCAAGAAAATCTAAATTTCTGCTTAGCCGGAGTCCACTTGCAGACACAAAGGGTATTTTAGAAAAATCCAGTCATTGCAGTGGTAAATTCTCAAAAATATTCTTCTCTTAGCCTGCAAATGGACATTTCTCAAGACCACCGCAGAGGTCGGTTTTAGCAACTTGGCCATTAAAGGGTTAAGTTGACACAAGAAGGGTTACAGGACTGGGGAAATACATGGACATTTAGCTATTAAATCATGTACATCCTGGATTAAAATCGCATGATAAAAAGCTAGCAATGCCTATATAGTTTAATGGCGGCATGGTGTAGCACCTGGATAAAGAGTTAGCAATGCCTATATAGTTTAATGGCGGCATAGTGTAGCACCTGGATAAAAAGTTAGCAATGCCTATATAGTTTAATGACGGCATGGTGTAGTACTTGGATAAAAAGTTAGCAATGCCTATATAGTTTAATGGCGGCATAGTGTAGCACCTGGATAAAGAGTTAGCAATGCCTATATAGTTTAATGGCGGCATAGTGTAGCACCTGGATAAAAAGTTAGCAATGCCTATATAGTTTAATGGCGGCATAGTGTAGCACCTGGATAAAGAGTTAGCAATGCCTATATAGTTTAATGGCGGCATGGTGTAGCACCTGGATAAAGAGTTAGCAATGCCTATATAGTTTAATGGCGGCATAGTGTAGCACCTGGATAAAGAGTTAGCAATGCCTATATAGTTTAATGGCGGCATGGTGTAGTACTTGGATAAAAAGTTAGCAATGCCTATATAGTTTAATGGCGGCATAGTGTAGCACCTGGATAAAGAGTTAGCAATGCCTATATAGTTTAATGGCGGCATAGTGTAGCACCTGGATAAAAAGTTAGCAATGCCTATATAGTTTAATGGCGGCATGGTGTAGCACCTGGATAAAGAGTTAGCAATGCCTATGTAGTTTAATGGCGGCATGGTGTAGCACCTGGATAAAGAGTTAGCAATGCCTATGTAGTTTAATGGCGGAATGGTGGAGTACTTGGATAAAAAGTTAGCAATGCCTATATAGTTTAATGGCGGCATGGTGTAGCACCTGGATAAAAAGTTAGCAATGCCTATATAGTGTAATGGCGGAATAGTGTAGCACCTGGATAAAAAGCTAGCAATGCCTATATAGTTTAATGGCGGCATTGTGTAGCACCTGGATAAAAAGTTAGCAATGCCTATATAGTTTAATGGCGGCATAGTGTAGCGCCTGGATAAAGAGTTAGCAATGCCTATATAGTTTAATGGCGGCATGGTGTAGCACCTGGATAAAGAGTTAGCAATGCCTATATAGTTTAATGGCGGCATAGTGTAGCACCTGGATAAAAAGCTAGCAATGCCTATATAGTTTAATGGCGGCATAGTGTGGCACCTGGATAAAGAGTTAGCAATGCCTATATAGTTTAATGGCGGCATAGTGTAGCGCCTGGATAAAGAGTTAGCAATGCCTATATAGTTTAATGGCGGCATGGTGTAGCACCTGGATAAAGAGTTATCAATGCCTATATAGTTTAATGGCGGCATGGTGTAGCACCTGGATAAAAAGTTAGCAATGCCTATATAGTTTAATGGTGGCATGGTGTAGCACCTGGATAAAAAGTTAGCAATGCCTATATAGTTTAATGGCGGCATAGTGTAGCACCTGGATAAAGAGTTAGCAATGCCTATATAGTTTAATGGCGGCATAGTGTAGCACCTGGATAAAAAGCTAGCAATGCCTATATAGTTTATTGGCGGCATGGTGTAGCACCTGGATAAAGAGTTAGCGATGCCTATATAGTTTAATGGCGGCATGGTGTAGCACCTGGATAAAAAAACTAGCAATGCCTATATAGTGTAATGGCGGCATGGTGTAGCACCTGGATAAAAAGTTAGCAATGCCTATATAGTTTAATGGCGGCATGGTGTAGCACCTGGATAAAAAGTTAGCAATGCCTATATAGTTTAATGGCGGCATAGTGTAGCACCTGGATAAAGAGTTAGCAATGCCTATATAGTTTAATGGCGGCATGGTGTAGCACCTGGATAAAGAGTTAGCAATGCCTATATAGTTTAATGGCGGCATAGTGTAGCACCTGGATAAAAAGCTAGCAATGCCTATATAGTTTAATGGCGGCATGGTGTAGCACCTGGATAAAGAGCTAGCAATGCCTATATAGTTTAATGGCGGCATGGTGTAGCACCTGGATAAAAAACTAGCAATGCCTATATAGTTTAATGGCGGCATGGTGTAGCACCTGGATAAAGAGTTAGCAATGCCTATATAGTTTAATGGCGGCATAGTGTAGCACCTGGATAAAAAGCTAGCAATGCCTATATAGTTTAATGGCGGCATGGTGTAGCACCTGGATAAAGAGTTAGCAATGCCTATATAGTGTAATGGCGGCATAGTGTAGCATCTGGATAAAAAGCTAGCAATGCCTATATAGTTTAATGGCGGCATGGTGTAGCACCTGGATAAAAAGCTAGCAATGCCTATATAGTTTAATGGCGGCACGGTGTAGCACCTGGATACAAAGCTAGTAATGCATATATAGTTTAATGGTGGCATAGTGTAGCACCTAGATATATAGCGTAAGACGAGATGTTTTCCTTTAAAATACATTGCTCTTCAGAAGCAGCTGGGACATCGATTGGCATTATACGCATGCCGATCTTAATTGCTATTTAATATCATTTCAATAGATGCTATCATATCAGATAGTTAAATAAACTGAAAATGAATGACTGTTTCAGAAATTTGGAGCATTATATAAGTAATGGAAGATCACGTGTTTGATTTCGTGAATTCTCCTAGTACATGATTACCAAAATATATAATCAATCAGTCTGCGAAAAGTATCAGCAAATCTGTTACAGACTGATTGATGGGAGTGTTCTGTCTCCTAGTAATGCTATTTCATATTATTGACGCGTGCGTAATTGTTATGGGTGTGCTCGAGTGCTTGCGTGCATATTAAATTTAATGTCAAATATTTATCTCAGAAATAGCACAGTTTATGGTATATCTTGGTTGTGCATATTAATTCTACACGCTTACTGAGGGCCATGTACAGCGACCTGTAACGCTTTCTCGTAATTGCTACAAAGCAACCCTTTTAGACCATATTAACACTAAGTATCTCAGGTTCAAAGTAACAAGTTAGCTGCTGGGTATTTTGAGAATAATTTGAGTAGAATCTCAGTAAACGCCAGTTCATACCAATGGCATGCGTGGTCAGTCTAGGGCTGGTTCTAGTATCTAATGTTGACAAGCTTAGACAGGCTTGGGCCAGTTCTGGTATATAGTCATGCCATGCCTAGTCACCCTAGGGCTGCTTCTACTATTTAGGGTTAACACACATATGCAGCCTCAGGCTTGTTCTGCTGTTTAGTGCTGATACGCCGAGTCAGTCTCAGGCTGCTTCTGCTGTCTGGTGCTGATACACCGAGTCAGTCTCGTGCTGCTTCTGCTGCCTAGTTCTGACACGCCGAGTCAGTCTCAGGCTGCTTCTGCTGTCTAGTGCTCATACGCCGTGTCAGTGTCAGGCTGCTTCTGTTGCCTAGTGCTGACACGCCGAGTCAGTCTCAGGCTACTTCTGCTGTCTAGCGCTGACACGCCGAGTCAGTCTATGGCTGTTTCTGCTCTCTAGTGCTGTCTTGTAGCAGCAGTGCGTCTCTTGTAACTGTGTCTTAACGTTGCCGTAGATTAAGGGGTGAATCCAGTTTTAGCTATATCCCGTCCATTCCTAGGTACGCTCCGCCCACGCTTTGTCCATATTGGGATCGATCGAACCCTGAATTCTATGAATCACAATTTCAAGAAAGCTATACACGTAAGCCGTTGAATATTTTGAAACTAATTTGAGTGGGCGTTGTTGTTGCCTATACTCTACATTAGTTTATTAAATAATAAAGACGTGCACTTTGTACGGACTATTAAGCGTTTATGATGGACGTGTATATGCCATTCATGGCGTATTTGATGATGACGCTATATACTTGACTGACAGACTGGATTACTCTAGCCAAATAACCTACATAGAAATTAACTACTCATCCGCATTTGCCAGATGTCTCTAGTGTGTTCATGTATAAATGTGAAGTGTTTGCCAACAGACGCCTTGTCGTAAGATGTTGTGTTGCACAAATTCCATTAAATATCTCTCGTAATTAATTTACCTTAAGGCAATAATAGCCTCTACTATTTAAGATAGAAATTTGGTTCGTTTTATTGGATGGAGCCCAATTCTCTGGTACAGTTCGGCTAGAAAATCAATATGACATGGGACGCTACGTGTCATTCCCTTTAGGTATTTTCACTAGGTTTAAATATTTAACCAAGTTTGTCCTGCTATTAGTCCCGAATACTCGCTGTGTGTCTATGGTAGATTAATATTATATGTGTAATGTACGGTTTCTAAGACCATGACGAATACGACTTCTGGTTGATCCTTAAAATGCTACAAGTACTATATTGTATTGAACATAACCCACGTATCATGTTAAATAGAACGAAATTACTCAGCAATACACAGTTAGCAGGTAAAGGGTAACTTGAATTACATGAAGGGTTCGACCTCGTACATATCAGGTGTAATCCACTTAATCCACACATATGTTTAGAGATATAAGGTAATCTGTTTCTATGAATGAACACAGATCGCTGATGTTCCTACAGCAATATTTTATCGCACTGTGAACTGCTTGTCCTCCCAGATGGGATGATCTCAGTGACTATATGACTGACTTTCAGAATGAGATAATAACGGGACCCATTTCAAAGCTAAGCTTTGCACGTTTTGCCTGTCTTGGGATCGGTTTATATACTTTGAACTATAGCGTGATAGAATCATATTTTCAGGGTAAATATACAGATGATCTGTTGAATATTTTGTAACTAATTTGACTGTGTGCTGTTGCCCCCTATGGCAAATTAGGGTCCAAATATTCAACATAATGTGTATTACATAGTAAATCTATCAAAGGCATATACATCGTACACTTGACGGACTATTGTAGCTTCATGCAGAGTATTAGCTGTCAATTATAAGCATGATGCCAGCCTACATGTGACGTAATTGATTATAACGACATTTACTTGATTGGCAGATAAGATTCATCCATTGTAAAGGAGTGATTTGATTATGGCTTTAACTAAACTATTAAGAGTTATTTATTTTGCGGATATTATTTTCATCACAATAATTACCATCATCATTATTTTTTTCATCCTTATCATCATTATCTCCATCAAACAGAATGATCCATTTCAAGCTATGCCCCGCCCATCTTTTGCCCAGCTAGGCTTAATGTTTCACACACATTTCCCCTGCACTAGAAACGATAATGATATAAGCAGCATCCCTTAGGAATTTTTTGCCAGGGTGGCAGCCTGTAAAGGATAAATATTACGGTGTATCAGTGCGTTGTATGGTGTTATCGTGTAATATCTTGTTGAGATTTGAGTGTGTACACGGGCTTGGGCAAGACAGTTTCCGGTACGCCGGTGTAAGCTGGACATAAGAACCGGAATAAAGGGGCCGAATTGATAGCACATAGAGGGAGATGTAGGGTGGGGGTTTGGGGGGGGGCGGTTGTGAGAATCCATAATAATTAGCAAGAGACCATTCGTGAAGGATGATGAGACATAAATTGAGAGCAGTTTCTTTTCAAACTCGCTTCCCGGGATTGATTGGTTGACTGCCCTGCTTGACGCATATTCACGCACAACTCGTGAGTGCGTGCAGCTGGTTGTTCTTCCGGAAAGCCTCGTGAATCATTCAGTCTTCTGACTCGGGAGAGCGGTGATTGGAAGATAAAAGTAATCCTCGTGCAGACCAACAATCCACGCAACAGGCTGATCGTTGACACATGGCTTATTATACGTCACAGAGTAGTCGAACAGAAGTGATGATTAGTCCTTTGGAAATTGATAAATTCGACTACCACTCTAGTATATCATGCCATAATCAATTACGTCACGTGTAGGCTGACGTCACAAGCATAGTGAGCAATGAATGGCATAGGTCCGTTATTAACATTTAATAGCCTGTCAGTTATACGAATGATAAATATTTACTATTTTTTAAACACACTGTTGAATATTTCAAAACTAATTTGACTGGACGCTATGGCTGGCATATGAAGCAACAACACCCAGCCAAATTAGTTTCAAAATATTCGACAGCTTACCGGTATAATTACCTTGTTATTGGGATTCTGAAATGTCAGTTTTCCATTGATCGAACACGATCAAAGCGTAGGTGAAACTTCTCATTAAAGACAAGATATCTGGGTTCCGTGCTACGATGCAGTTCCGTTACGTGAATTAGACCAGAGCCCGGACAAATGTTAAATTCCAATAAATTCTATCAATAATTTGTACCAATGGGAGCTATGACTTGTGCCAATTGCAGCTGTTATAGCATTAGTGTAGCGTGTTATCATGCGATTATAGCAGTAGTGTAGTGTGTTACCATGCGATTATAGGAGTAGTGTAGTGTGTTACCATGCAATTATAGGAGTAGTGTAGTGTGTTACCACGCGATTATAGTAGTAGTGTAGGTGTTATCATGCGATTATAGCAGTAGTGTAGGTGTTACCATGCGATTATAGTAGTAGTGTAGGTGTTATCATGCGATTATAGCAGTAGTGTAGCGTGTTACCATGCGATTATAGGAGTAGTGTAGTGTGTTACCACGCGATTATAGCAGTAGTGTAGCGTGTTACCATGCGATTATAGTAGTAGTGTAGGTGTTATCACGCGATTATAGCAGTAGTGTAGTGTGTTACCATGCGATTATAGGAGTAGTGAAGGTGTTACCATGCGATTATAGCAGTAGTGAAGGTGTTATCATGCGATTATAGGAGTAGTGTAGCGTGTTACCACGCGATTATAGCAGTAGTGTAGCGTGTTACCACGCGATTATAGGAGTAGTGTAGGTGTTACCATGCGATTATAGGAGTAGTGTAGTGTGTTACCATGCGATTATAGGAGTAGTGTAGCGTGTTACCATGCGATTATAGCAGTAGTGTAGTGTGTTACCATGCGATTATAGTAGTAGTGAAGGTGCTATCATGCGATTATAGCAGTAGTGTAGCGTGTTACCACGCGATTATAGCAGTAGTGTAGGTGTTACCATGCGATTATAGGAGTAGTGTAGCGTGTTACCATGCGATTATAGCAGTAGTGTAGTGTGTTACCATGCGATTATAGTAGTAGTGAAGGTGCTATCATGCGATTATAGCAGTAGTGTAGCGTGTTACCATGCGATTATAGGAGTAGTGTAGCGTGTTACCATGCGATTATAAGAGTAGTGTAGTGTGTTACCACGCGATTATAGCAGTAGTGTAGTGTGTTACCATGCGATTATAGTAGTAGTGTAGGTGCTATCATGCGATTATAGCAGTAGTGTATGTGTTACCATGCGATTATAGCAGTAGTGTAGGTGTTACCACGCGATTATAGCAGTAGTGTAGCGTTATCATGCGATTATAGCAGTAGTGTAGTGTGTTACCATGCGATTATAGCAGTAGTGTAGGCGTTACCATGCGATTATAGTAGTAGTGTAGGTGTTACCATACGATTATAGCAGTAGTGGAGCATGTTACCATGCGCTTATAGCAGTAGTGTAGCGTGTTACCATGCGATTATAGTAGTAGTGTAAGTGTTACCATGCGATTATAGCAGTAGTGTAGTGTGTTACCATGCGATTATAGCAGTAGTGTAGGTGTTATCACGCGAGTATAACAGTAGTGCAGGTGTTACCATGCAATTATAGTAGTAGTGTAGGTGTTACCATGCGATTATAGCAGTAGTGTAGGTGTCACCATGCGATTATAGTAGTAGTGTAGGTGTTAGAATACGATTATAGCAGTAGTGGAGCATGTTACCATGCGCTTATAGCAGTAGTGTAGCGTGTTACCATGCGATTATAGCAGTAGTGAAGTGTGTTACCATGCGAGTATAGCAGTAGTGTAGGTGTTACCATGCGATTATAGCGGTAGTGTAGGTGTTATCACGCGAGTATAACAGTAGTGCAGGTGTTACCATGCAATTATAGTAGTAGTGTAGGTGTTACCATTCGATTATAGCAGTAGTGTAGGTGTTACCATGCGATTATAGCAGTAGTGTAGGTGTCACCATGCGATTATAGCAGTAATGTAGGTGTTGCCATGCGATTATAGCAGTAGTGTCGCATGTTACCATGCGATTATAGCAGTAGTGAAGTGTGTTACCATGCGATTATAGCAGTAGTGTAGGTGTTACCATGCGATTATAGTAGTAGTGTAGGTGTTACCATACGATTATAGTAGTAGTGTAGCATGTTACCATGCGATTATAGCAGTAGTGTAGCATGTTACCATGCGAGTATAGCAGTAGTGTAGGTGTTACCATACGATTATAGTAGTAGTGTAGCATGTTACCATGCGATTATAGCGGTAGTGTAGGTGTTACCATGCGAGTATAGCAGTAGTGTAGGTGTTACCATGCGATTATAGCGGTAGTGTAGGTGTTGCCATGCGATTATAGCAGTAGTGTAGGTGTTACCATACGATTATAGCAGTAGTGGAGCATGTTACCATGCGCTTATAGCAGTAGTGTAGGTGTTATCACGCGAGTATAACAGTAGTGCAGGTGTTACCATGCAATTATAGTAGTAGTGTAGGTGTTACCATTCGATTATAGTAGTAGTGTAGCATGTTATCATGCGATTATAGCAGTAGTGTGGGTGTTACCATGCGATTATAGCAGTAGTGTAGGTGTTGCCATGCGTGTATAGCAGTAGTGTAGCATGTTACCATGCGATTATAGCAGTAGTGTAGTGTGTTACCATGCGATTATAGCAGTAGTGTAGGTGTTACCATGCGATTATAGCAGTAGTGTAGGTGTTACCATGCGATTATAGCAGTAGTGTAGGTGTTACCATTAGATTATAGCAGTAGTGTAGCATGTTACCATGCGATTAGAGCAGTAGTGGAGCATGTTACCATGCGCTTATAGCAGTAGTGTAGCGTGTTACCATGCGATTATAGTAGTAGTGTAAGTGTTACCATGCGATTATAGCAGTAGTGTAGTGTGTTACCACGCGATTATAGCAGTTGTGTAGGTGTTATCACGCGAGTATAACAGTAGTGCAGGTGTTACCATGCAATTATAGTAGTAGTGTAGGTGTTACCATGCGATTATAGCAGTAGTGTAGGTGTCACCATGCGATTATAGTAGTAGTGTAGGTGTTAGAATACGATTATAGCAGTAGTGGAGCATGTTACCATGCGCTTATAGCAGTAGTGTAGCGTGTTACCATGCGATTATAGCAGTAGTGAAGTGTGTTACCATGCGAGTATAGCAGTAGTGTAGGTGTTACCACGCGATTATAGCGGTAGTGTAGGTGTTATCACGCGAGTATAACAGTAGTGCAGGTGTTACCATGCAATTATAGTAGTAGTGTAGGTGTTACCATTCGATTATAGCAGTAGTGTAGGTGTTACCATGCGATTATAGCAGTAGTGTAGGTGTCACCATGCGATTATAGCAGTAGTGTAGGTGTTGCCATGCGATTATAGCAGTAGTGTCGCATGTTACCATGCGATTATAGCAGTAGTGAAGTGTGTTACCATGCGATTATAGCAGTAGTGTAGGTGTTACCATGCGATTATAGTAGTAGTGTAGGTGTTACCATACGATTATAGTAGTAGTGTAGCATGTTACCATGCGATTATAGCAGTAGTGTAGCATGTTACCATGCGAGTATAGCAGTAGTGTAGGTGTTACCATACGATTATAGTAGTAGTGTAGCATGTTACCATGCGATTATAGCGGTAGTGTAGGTGTTACCATGCGAGTATAGCAGTAGTGTAGGTGTTACCATGCGATTATAGCGGTAGTGTAGGTGTTACCATACGATTATAGCAGTAGTGGAGCATGTTACCATACGATTATAGCAGTAGTGGAGCATGTTACCATGCGCTTATAGCAGTAGTGTAGGTGTTATCACGCGAGTATAACAGTAGTGCAGGTGTTACCATGCAATTATAGTAGTAGTGTAGGTGTTACCATTCGATTATAGTAGTAGTGTAGCATGTTATCATGCGATTATAGCAGTAGTGTGGGTGTTACCATGCGATTATAGCAGTAGTGTAGGTGTTGCCATGCGTGTATAGCAGTAGTGTAGCATGTTACCATGCGATTATAGCAGTAGTGTAGTGTGTTACCATGCGATTATAGCAGTAGTGTAGGTGTTACCATGCGATTATAGCAGTAGTGTAGGTGTTACCATTAGATTATAGCAGTAGTGTAGCATGTTACCATGCGATTAGAGCAGTAGTGTAGTGTGTTACCATGCGATTATAGCAGTAGTGTAGGTGTTACCATGCAATTATAGCAGTAGTGTAGGTGTTACCATACGATTTTAGCAGTAGTGTAGCATGTTACCATGCGATTATGGCAGTAGTGTAGCGTGTTATCAAGCGATTATAGCAGTAGTGTAGATGTTACCATGCGATTATAGTAGTAGTGTAGGTGTTACCATACGAGTATAGCAGTAGTGTAGCGTGTTATCAAGCGATTATGGCAGTAGTGTAGCGTATTCTCAAGCGATTAAAGCAGTGGTGTAGCATGTTATGACGCGATTATAGCAGTAGTATAGTGCGTTATCATGCGATCATAGCAGTAGTGTAGCGTGTTACCATACGATTATAGTAGTAGTGTAGGTGTTACCATGCGATTATAGCAGTAGTGTAGCGTATTATCATACGGTTATAGCAGTAGTATAATGCGTTATCATGCGATTTTAGTAGTGTAGCGTGTTATCAAGCGAGTATAGCAGTAGTGTAGGTGTTACCACGCGAGTATAGCAGTAGTGTAGGTGTTACCATGCGATTATAGCGGTAGTGTAGGTGTTACCTTGCGATTATAGCAGTAGTGTAGGTGTTACCATGCGATTATAGCCGTAGTGTAGATGTGACCATGCGATTATAGATGTAGTGTATGTGTTACCATGCGATTATAGCAGTAGTGTAGGTGTTACCATACGATTATAGCAGTAGTGTAGCATGTTACCATGCGCTTATAGCAATAGTGTAGCGTGTTACCATTCGATTATAGCAGTAGTGTAGGTGTTACCATTCGATTATAGCAGTAGTGTAGGTGTTACCATGCGATTATAGTAGTAGTGTAGGTGTTACCATACGATTATAGCAGTGGTGGAGCATGTTACCATGCGCTTATAGCAGCAGTGTAGCGTGTTACCATGCGATTATAGCAGTAGTGAAGTGTGTTACCATGTGAGTATAGCAGTAGTGTAGGTGTTACCATGCGATTATAGCGGTAGTGTAGGTGTTATCACGCGATTATAGCGGTAGTGTAGGTGTTATCACGCGAGTATAACAGTAGTGCAGGTGTTACCATGCGATTATAGCGGTAGTGTAGGTGTTATCACGCGAGTATAACAGTAGTGCAGGTGTTACCATGCAATTATAGTAGTAGTGTAGGTGTTACCATTCGATTATAGCAGTAGTGTAGGTGTTACCATGCGATTATAGCAGTAGTGTAGGTGTCACCATGCGATTATAGCAGTAGTGTAGGTGTTGCCATGCGATTATAGCAGTAGTGTCGCATGTTACCATGCGATTATAGCAGTAGTGAAGTGTGTTACCATGCGATTATAGCAGTAGTGTAGGTGTTACCATGCGATTATAGTAGTAGTGTAGGTGTTACCATACGATTATTGTAGTAGTGTAGCATGTTACCATGCGATTATAGCAGTAGTGTAGGTGTTACCATGCGAGTATAGCAGTAGTGTAGGTGTTACCATACGATTATAGTAGTAGTGTAGCATGTTACCATGCGATTATAGCAGTAGTGTAGGTGTTACCATGCGAGTATAGCAGTAGTGTAGGTGTTACCATGCGATTATAGCGGTAGTGTAGGTGTTGCCATGCGATTATAGCAGTAGTGTAGGTGTTGCCATGCGATTATAGCAGTAGTGTCGCATGTTACCATGCGATTATAGCAGTAGTGAAGTGTGTTACCATGCGATTATAGCAGTAGTGTAGGTGTTACCATGCGATTATAGTAGTTGTGTAGGTGTTACCATACGATTATAGTAGTAGTGTAGCATGTTACCATGCGATTATAGCAGTAGTGTAGCATGTTACCATGCGAGTATAGCAGTAGTGTAGGTGTTACCATACGATTATAGTAGTAGTGTAGCATGTTACCATGCGATTATAGCGGTAGTGTAGGTGTTACCATGCGAGTATAGCAGTAGTGTAGGTGTTACCATGCGATTATAGCGGTAGTGTAGGTGTTGCCATGCGATTATAGCAGTAGTGTAGGTGTTACCATACGATTATAGCAGTAGTGGAGCATGTTACCATGCGCTTATAGCAGTAGTGTAGGTGTTATCACGCGAGTATAACAGTAGTGCAGGTGTTACCATGCAATTATAGTAGTAGTGTAGGTGTTACCATTCGATTATAGTAGTAGTGTAGCATGTTATCATGCGATTATAGCAGTAGTGTGGGTGTTACCATGCGATTATAGCAGTAGTGTAGGTGTTGCCATGCGTGTATAGCAGTAGTGTAGCATGTTACCATGCGATTATAGCAGTAGTGTAGTGTGTTACCATGCGATTATAGCAGTAGTGTAGGTGTTACCATGCGATTATAGCAGTAGTGTAGGTGTTACCATTAGATTATAGCAGTAGTGTAGCATGTTACCATGCGATTAGAGCAGTAGTGGAGCATGTTACCATGCGCTTATAGCAGTAGTGTAGCGTGTTACCATGCGATTATAGTAGTAGTGTAAGTGTTACCATGCGATTATAGCAGTAGTGTAGTGTGTTACCATGCGATTATAGCAGTAGTGTAGGTGTTATCACGCGAGTATAACAGTAGTGCAGGTGTTACCATGCAATTATAGCAGTAGTGTAGGTGTTACCATGCGATTATAGTAGTAGTGTAGGTGTTACCATACGATTATAGCAGTGGTGGAGCATGTTACCATGCGCTTATAGCAGCAGTGTAGCGTGTTACCATGCGATTATAGCAGTAGTGAAGTGTGTTACCATGTGAGTATAGCAGTAGTGTAGGTGTTACCATGCGATTATAGCGGTAGTGTAGGTGTTATCACGCGATTATAGCGGTAGTGTAGGTGTTATCACGCGAGTATAACAGTAGTGCAGGTGTTACCATGCGATTATAGCGGTAGTGTAGGTGTTATCACGCGAGTATAACAGTAGTGCAGGTGTTACCATGCAATTATAGTAGTAGTGTAGGTGTTACCATTCGATTATAGCAGTAGTGTAGGTGTTACCATGCGATTATAGCAGTAGTGTAGGTGTCACCATGCGATTATAGCAGTAGTGTAGGTGTTGCCATGCGATTATAGCAGTAGTGTCGCATGTTACCATGCGATTATAGCAGTAGTGAAGTGTGTTACCATGCGATTATAGCAGTAGTGTAGGTGTTACCATGCGATTATAGTAGTAGTGTAGGTGTTACCATACGATTATTGTAGTAGTGTAGCATGTTACCATGCGATTATAGCAGTAGTGTAGGTGTTACCATGCGAGTATAGCAGTAGTGTAGGTGTTACCATACGATTATAGTAGTAGTGTAGCATGTTACCATGCGATTATAGCAGTAGTGTAGGTGTTACCATGCGAGTATAGCAGTAGTGTAGGTGTTACCATGCGATTATAGCGGTAGTGTAGGTGTTGCCATGCGATTATAGCAGTAGTGTAGGTGTTGCCATGCGATTATAGCAGTAGTGTCGCATGTTACCATGCGATTATAGCAGTAGTGAAGTGTGTTACCATGCGATTATAGCAGTAGTGTAGGTGTTACCATGCGATTATAGTAGTTGTGTAGGTGTTACCATACGATTATAGTAGTAGTGTAGCATGTTACCATGCGATTATAGCAGTAGTGTAGCATGTTACCATGCGAGTATAGCAGTAGTGTAGGTGTTACCATACGATTATAGTAGTAGTGTAGCATGTTACCATGCGATTATAGCGGTAGTGTAGGTGTTACCATGCGAGTATAGCAGTAGTGTAGGTGTTACCATGCGATTATAGCAGTAGTGTAGGTGTTGCCATGCGATTATAGCAGTAGTGTAGGTGTTACCATACGATTATAGCAGTAGTGGAGCATGTTACCATGCGCTTATAGCAGTAGTGTAGGTGTTATCACGCGAGTATAACAGTAGTGCAGGTGTTACCATGCAATTATAGTAGTAGTGTAGGTGTTACCATTCGATTATAGTAGTAGTGTAGCATGTTATCATGCGATTATAGCAGTAGTGTGGGTGTTACCATGCGATTATAGCAGTAGTGTAGGTGTTGCCATGCGTGTATAGCAGTAGTGTAGCATGTTACCATGCGATTATAGCAGTAGTGTAGTGTGTTACCATGCGATTATAGCAGTAGTGTAGGTGTTACCATGCGATTATAGCAGTAGTGTAGGTGTTACCATTAGATTATAGCAGTAGTGTAGCATGTTACCATGCGATTAGAGCAGTAGTGGAGCATGTTACCATGCGCTTATAGCAGTAGTGTAGCGTGTTACCATGCGATTATAGTAGTAGTGTAAGTGTTACCATGCGATTATAGCAGTAGTGTAGTGTGTTACCATGCGATTATAGCAGTAGTGTAGGTGTTATCACGCGAGTATAACAGTAGTGCAGGTGTTACCATGCAATTATAGTAGTAGTGTAGGTGTTACCATGCGATTATAGCAGTAGTGTAGGTGTCACCATGCGATTATAGTAGTAGTGTAGGTGTTAGAATACGATTATAGCAGTAGTGGAGCATGTTACCATGCGCTTATAGCAGTAGTGTAGCGTGTTACCATGCGATTATAGCAGTAGTGAAGTGTGTTACCATGCGAGTATAGCAGTAGTGTAGGTGTTACCATGCGATTATAGCGGTAGTGTAGGTGTTATCACGCGAGTATAACAGTAGTGCAGGTGTTACCATGCAATTATAGTAGTAGTGTAGGTGTTACCATTCGATTATAGCAGTAGTGTAGGTGTTACCATGCGATTATAGCAGTAGTGTAGGTGTCACCATGCGATTATAGCAGTAGTGTAGGTGTTGCCATGCGATTATAGCAGTAGTGTCGCATGTTACCATGCGATTATAGCAGTAGTGAAGTGTGTTACCATGCGATTATAGCAGTAGTGTAGGTGTTACCATGCGATTATAGTAGTAGTGTAGGTGTTACCATACGATTATAGTAGTAGTGTAGCATGTTACCATGCGATTATAGCAGTAGTGTAGCATGTTACCATGCGAGTATAGCAGTAGTGTAGGTGTTACCATACGATTATAGTAGTAGTGTAGCATGTTACCATGCGATTATAGCGGTAGTGTAGGTGTTACCATGCGAGTATAGCAGTAGTGTAGGTGTTACCATGCGATTATAGCGGTAGTGTAGGTGTTGCCATGCGATTATAGCAGTAGTGTAGGTGTTACTATACGATTATAGCAGTAGTGGAGCATGTTACCATGCGCTTATAGCAGTAGTGTAGGTGTTATCACGCGAGTATAACAGTAGTGCAGGTGTTACCATGCAATTATAGTAGTAGTGTAGGTGTTACCATTCGATTATAGTAGTAGTGTAGCATGTTATCATGCGATTATAGCAGTAGTGTGGGTGTTACCATGCGATTATAGCAGTAGTGTAGGTGTTGCCATGCGTGTATAGCAGTAGTGTAGCATGTTACCATGCGATTATAGCAGTAGTGTAGTGTGTTACCATGCGATTATAGCAGTAGTGTAGGTGTTACCATGGGATTATAGCAGTAGTGTAGGTGTTACCATTAGATTATAGCAGTAGTGGAGCATGTTACCATGCGCTTATAGCAGTAGTGTAGGTGTTATCACGCGAGTATAACAGTAGTGCAGGTGTTACCATGCAATTATAGTAGTAGTGTAGGTGTTACCATTCGATTATAGTAGTAGTGTAGCATGTTATCATGCGATTATAGCAGTAGTGTGGGTGTTACCATGCGATTATAGCAGTAGTGTAGGTGTTGCCATGCGTGTATAGCAGTAGTGTAGCATGTTACCATGCGATTATAGCAGTAGTGTAGTGTGTTACCATGCGATTATAGCAGTAGTGTAGGTGTTACCATGCGATTATAGCAGTAGTGTAGGTGTTACCATTAGATTATAGCAGTAGTGTAGCATGTTACCATGCGATTAGAGCAGTAGTGGAGCATGTTACCATGCGCTTATAGCAGTAGTGTAGCGTGTTACCATGCGATTATAGTAGTAGTGTAAGTGTTACCATGCGATTATAGCAGTAGTGTAGTGTGTTACCATGCGATTATAGCAGTAGTGTAGGTGTTATCACGCGAGTATAACAGTAGTGCAGGTGTTACCATGCAATTATAGTAGTAGTGTAGGTGTTACCATGCGATTATAGCAGTAGTGTAGGTGTCACCATGCGATTATAGTAGTAGTGTAGGTGTTAGAATACGATTATAGCAGTAGTGGAGCATGTTACCATGCGCTTATAGCAGTAGTGTAGCGTGTTACCATGCGATTATAGCAGTAGTGAAGTGTGTTACCATGCGAGTATAGCAGTAGTGTAGGTGTTACCATGCGATTATAGCGGTAGTGTAGGTGTTATCACGCGAGTATAACAGTAGTGCAGGTGTTACCATGCGATTATAGCAGTAGTGTAGTGTGTTACCATGCGATTATAGCAGTAGTGTAGGTGTTACCATGCGATTATAGCAGTAGTGTAGGTGTTACCATTAGATTATAGCAGTAGTGTAGCATGTTACCATGCGATTAGAGCAGTAGTGTAGTGTGTTACCATGCGATTATAGCAGTAGTGTAGGTGTTACCATGCAATTATAGCAGTAGTGTAGGTGTTACCATACGATTTTAGCAGTAGTGTAGCATGTTACCATGCGATTATGGCAGTAGTGTAGCGTGTTATCAAGCGATTATAGCAGTAGTGTAGATGTTACCATGCGATTATAGTAGTAGTGTAGGTGTTACCATACGAGTATAGCAGTAGTGTAGCGTGTTATCAAGCGATTATGGCAGTAGTGTAGCGTATTCTCAAGCGATTATAGCAGTGGTGTAGCATGTTATCACGCGATTATAGCAGTAGTATAGTGCGTTATCATGCGATTATAGCAGTAGTGTAGCGTGTTACCATACGATTATAGTAGTAGTGTAGGTGTTACCATGCGATTATAGCAGTAGTGTAGCGTATTATCATACGGTTATAGCAGTAGTATAATGCGTTATCATGCGATTTTAGTAGTGTAGCGTGTTATCAAGCGAGTATAGCAGTAGTGTAGGTGTTACCACGCGAGAATAGCAGTAGTGTAGGTGTTACCACGCGATTAGAGCAGTAGTGTAGCGTGTTATCAAGCGATTATAGCAGTAGTGTAGATGTTACCATGCGATTATAGTAGTAGTGTAGGTGTTACCATACGAGTATAGCAGTAGTGTAGCGTGTTATCAAGCGATTATGGCAGTAGTGTAGCGTATTCTCAAGCGATTATAGCAGTGGTGTAGCATGTTATCACGCGATTATAGCAGTAGTATAGTGCGTTATCATGCGATTATAGCAGTAGTGTAGCGTGTTACCATACGATTATAGTAGTAGTGTAGGTGTTACCATGCGATTATAGCAGTAGTGTAGCGTATTATCATACGGTTATAGCAGTAGTATAATGCGTTATCATGCGATTTTAGTAGTGTAGCGTGTTATCAAGCGAGTATAGCAGTAGTGTAGGTGTTACCACGCGAGTATAGCAGTAGTGTAGGTGTTACCATGCGATTATAGCGGTAGTGTAGGTGTTACCTTGCGATTATAGCAGTAGTGTAGGTGTTACCATGCGATTATAGCCGTAGTGTAGATGTGACCATGCGATTATAGATGTAGTGTATGTGTTACCATGCGATTATAGCAGTAGTGTAGGTGTTACCATACGATTATAGCAGTAGTGTAGCATGTTACCATGCGCTTATAGCAATAGTGTAGCGTGTTACCATTCGATTATAGCAGTAGTGTAGGTGTTACCATGCGATTATAGCAGTAGTGTAGGTGTCACCATGCGATTATAGTAGTAGTGTAGGTGTTACCATACGATTATAGCAGTGGTGGAGCATGTTACCATGCGCTTATAGCAGTAGTGTAGCGTGTTACCATGCGATTATAGCAGTAGTGAAGTGTGTTACCATGTGAGTATAGCAGTAGTGTAGGTGTTACCATGCGATTATAGCGGTAGTGTAGGTGTTATCACGCGAGTATAACAGTAGTGCAGGTGTTACCATGCAATTATAGTAGTAGTGTAGGTGTTACCATTCGATTATAGCAGTAGTGTAGGTGTTACCATGCGATTATAGCAGTAGTGTAGGTGTCACCATGCGATTATAGCAGTAGTGTAGGTGTTGCCATGCGATTATAGCAGTAGTGTCGCATGTTACCATGCGATTATAGCAGTAGTGAAGTGTGTTACCATGCGATTATAGCAGTAGTGTAGGTGTTACCATGCGATTATAGCAGTAGTGTAGGTGTTACCATTAGATTATAGCAGTAGTGTAGCATGTTACCATGCGATTAGAGCAGTAGTGGAGCATGTTACCATGCGCTTATAGCAGTAGTGTAGCGTGTTACCATGCGATTATAGTAGTAGTGTAAGTGTTACCATGCGATTATAGCAGTAGTGTAGTGTGTTACCATGCGATTATAGCAGTAGTGTAGGTGTTATCACGCGAGTATAACAGTAGTGCAGGTGTTACCATGCAATTATAGTAGTAGTGTAGGTGTTACCATGCGATTATAGCAGTAGTGTAGGTGTCACCATGCGATTATAGTAGTAGTGTAGGTGTTAGAATACGATTATAGCAGTAGTGGAGCATGTTACCATGCGCTTATAGCAGTAGTGTAGCGTGTTACCATGCGATTATAGCAGTAGTGAAGTGTGTTACCATGCGAGTATAGCAGTAGTGTAGGTGTTACCATGCGATTATAGCGGTAGTGTAGGTGTTATCACGCGAGTATAACAGTAGTGCAGGTGTTACCATGCAATTATAGTAGTAGTGTAGGTGTTACCATTCGATTATAGCAGTAGTGTAGGTGTTACCATGCGATTATAGCAGTAGTGTAGGTGTCACCATGCGATTATAGCAGTAGTGTAGGTGTTGCCATGCGATTATAGCAGTAGTGTCGCATGTTACCATGCGATTATAGCAGTAGTGAAGTGTGTTACCATGCGATTATAGCAGTAGTGTAGGTGTTACCATGCGATTATAGTAGTAGTGTAGGTGTTACCATACGATTATAGTAGTAGTGTAGCATGTTACCATGCGATTATAGCAGTAGTGTAGCATGTTACCATGCGAGTATAGCAGTAGTGTAGGTGTTACCATGCGAGTATAGCAGTAGTGTAGGTGTTACCATGCGATTATAGCGGTAGTGTAGGTGTTGCCATGCGATTATAGCAGTAGTGTAGGTGTTACCATACGATTATAGCAGTAGTGGAGCATGTTACCATGCGCTTATAGCAGTAGTGTAGGTGTTATCACGCGAGTATAACAGTAGTGCAGGTGTTACCATGCAATTATAGTAGTAGTGTAGGTGTTACCATTCGATTATAGTAGTAGTGTAGCATGTTATCATGCGATTATAGCAGTAGTGTGGGTGTTACCATGCGATTATAGCAGTAGTGTAGGTGTTGCCATGCGTGTATAGCAGTAGTGTAGCATGTTACCATGCGATTATAGCAGTAGTGTAGTGTGTTACCATGCGATTATAGCAGTAGTGTAGGTGTTACCATGCGATTATAGCAGTAGTGTAGGTGTTACCATTAGATTATAGCAGTAGTGTAGCATGTTACCATGCGATTAGAGCAGTAGTGTAGTGTGTTACCATGCGATTATAGCAGTAGTGTAGGTGTTACCATGCAATTATAGCAGTAGTGTAGGTGTTACCATACGATTTTAGCAGTAGTGTAGCATGTTACCATGCGATTATGGCAGTAGTGTAGCGTGTTATCAAGCGATTATAGCAGTAGTGTAGATGTTACCATGCGATTATAGTAGTAGTGTAGGTGTTACCATACGAGTATAGCAGTAGTGTAGCGTGTTATCAAGCGATTATGGCAGTAGTGTAGCGTATTCTCAAGCGATTATAGCAGTGGTGTAGCATGTTATCACGCGATTATAGCAGTAGTATAGTGCGTTATCATGCGATTATAGCAGTAGTGTAGCGTGTTACCATACGATTATAGTAGTAGTGTAGGTGTTACCATGCGATTATAGCAGTAGTGTAGCGTATTATCATACGGTTATAGCAGTAGTATAATGCGTTATCATGCGATTTTAGTAGTGTAGCGTGTTATCAAGCGAGTATAGCAGTAGTGTAGGTGTTACCACGCGAGTATAGCAGTAGTGTAGGTGTTACCATGCGATTATAGCGGTAGTGTAGGTGTTACCTTGCGATTATAGCAGTAGTGTAGGTGTTACCATGCGATTATAGCCGTAGTGTAGATGTGACCATGCGATTATAGATGTAGTGTATGTGTTACCATGCGATTATAGCAGTAGTGTAGGTGTTACCATACGAGTATAGCAGTAGTGTAGCATGTTACCATGCGCTTATAGCAATAGTGTAGCGTGTTACCATTCGATTATAGCAGTAGTGTAGGTGTTACCATGCGATTATAGCAGTAGTGTAGGTGTCACCATGCGATTATAGTAGTAGTGTAGGTGTTACCATACGATTATAGCAGTGGTGGAGCATGTTACCATGCGCTTATAGCAGTAGTGTAGCGTGTTACCATGCGATTATAGCAGTAGTGAAGTGTGTTACCATGTGAGTATAGCAGTAGTGTAGGTGTTACCATGCGATTATAGCGGTAGTGTAGGTGTTATCACGCGAGTATAACAGTAGTGCAGGTGTTACCATGCAATTATAGTAGTAGTGTAGGTGTTACCATTCGATTATAGCAGTAGTGTAGGTGTTACCATGCGATTATAGCAGTAGTGTAGGTGTCACCATGCGATTATAGCAGTAGTGTAGGTGTTGCCATGCGATTATAGCAGTAGTGTCGCATGTTACCATGCGATTATAGCAGTAGTGAAGTGTGTTACCATGCGATTATAGCAGTAGTGTAGGTGTTACCATGCGATTATAGTAGTAGTGTAGGTGTTACCATACGATTATTGTAGTAGTGTAGCATGTTACCATGCGATTATAGCAGTAGTGTAGGTGTTACCATGCGAGTATAGCAGTAGTGTAGGTGTTACCATACGATTATAGTAGTAGTGTAGCATGTTACCATGCGATTATAGCAGTAGTGTAGGTGTTACCATGCGAGTATAGCAGTAGTGTAGGTGTTACCATGCGATTATAGCGGTAGTGTAGGTGTTGCCATGCGATTATAGCAGTAGTGTAGGTGTTACCATACGATTATAGCAGTAGTGGAGCATGTTACCATGCGCTTATAGCAGTAGTGTAGCGTGTTACCATGCGATTATAGTAGTAGTGTAGGTGTTACCATGCGATTATAGCAGTAGTGTAGTGTGTTACCATGCGATTATAGCAGTAGTGTAGGTGTTATCACGCGAGTATAACAGTAGTGCAGGTGTTACCATGCAATTATAGTAGTAGTGTAGGTGTTACCATTCGATTATAGTAGTAGTGTAGCATGTTATCATGCGATTATAGCAGCAGTGTAGGTGTTGCCATGCGATTATAGCAGTAGTGTGGGTGTTACCATGCGATTATAGCAGTAGTGTAGGTGTTGCCATGCGTGTATGGCAGTAGTGTAGCATGTTACCATGCGATTATAGCAGTAGTGTAGTGTGTTACCATGCGATTATAGCAGTAGTGTATGTGTTACAATGCGATTATAGCAGTAGTGTAGGTGTTACCATACGATTATAGCAGTAGTGTAGCATGTTACCATGCGCTTATAGCAATAGTGTAGCGTGTTACCATTCGATTATAGCAGTAGTGTAGGTGTTACCATGCGATTATAGCAGTAGTGTAGGTGTCACCATGCGATTATAGTAGTAGTGTAGGTGTTACCATACGATTATAGCAGTGGTGGAGCATGTTACCATGCGCTTATAGCAGTAGTGTAGCGTGTTACCATGCGATTATAGCAGTAGTGAAGTGTGTTACCATGCGAGTATAGCAGTAGTGTAGGTGTTACCATGCGATTATAGCGGTAGTGTAGGTGTTATCACGCGAGTATAACAGTAGTGCAGGTGTTACCATGCAATTATAGTAGTAGTGTAGGTGTTACCATTCGATTATAGCAGTAGTGTAGGTGTTACCATGCGATTATAGCAGTAGTGTAGGTGTCACCATGCGATTATAGCAGTAGTGTAGGTGTTGCCATGCGATTATAGCAGTAGTGTTGCATGTTACCATGCGATTATAGCAGTAGTGAAGTGTGTTACCATGCGATTATAGCAGTAGTGTAGGTGTTACCATGCGATTATAGTAGTAGTGTAGGTGTTACCATACGATTATTGCAGTAGTGTAGCATGTTACCATGCGATTATAGCAGTAGTGTAGGTGTTACTATGCGAGTATAGCAGTAGTGTAGGTGTTACCATACGATTATAGTAGTAGTGTAGCATGTTACCATGCGATTATAGCAGTAGTGTAGGTGTTACCATGCGAGTATAGCAGTAGTGTAGGTGTTACCATGCGATTATAGCGGTAGTGTAGGTGTTGCCATGCGATTATAGCAGTAGTGTAGGTGTTACCATACGATTATAGCAGCAGTGGAGCATGTTACCATGCGCTTATAGCAGTAGTGTAGCGTGTTACCATGCGATTATAGTAGTAGTGTAGGTGTTACCATGCGATTATAGCAGTAGTGTAGTGTGTTACCATGCGATTATAGCAGTAGTGTAGGTGTTATCACGCGAGTATAACAGTAGTGCAGGTGTTACCATGCAATTATAGTAGTAGTGTAGGTGTTACCATTCGATTATAGTAGTAGTGTAGCATGTTATCATGCGATTATAGCAGCAGTGGTGTTGCCATGCGATTATAGCAGTAGTGTGGGTGTTACCATGCGATTATAGCAGTAGTGTAGGTGTTGCCATGCGTGTATGGCAGTAGTGTAGCATGTTACCATGCGATTATATCAGTAGTGTAGTGTGTTACCATGCGATTATAGCAGTAGTGTAGGTGTTACCATGCGATTATAGTGGTAGTGTAGGTGTTACAATACGATTATAGCAGTAGTGTAGCATGTTACCATGCGATTAGAGCAGTAGTGTAGTGTGTTACCATGCGATTATAGCAGTAGTGTAGGTGTTACCATGCAATTATAGCAGTAGTGTAGGTGTTACCATACGATTTTAGCAGTAGTGTAGCATGTTACCATGCGATTATGGCAGTAGTGTAGCGTGTTATCAAGCGATTATAGCA
Organism: Chaetoderma sp. LZ-2023a; assembly: GCA_034401795.1. Taxonomy (NCBI): domain Eukaryota; kingdom Metazoa; phylum Mollusca; class Caudofoveata; order Chaetodermatida; family Chaetodermatidae; genus Chaetoderma; species Chaetoderma sp. LZ-2023a. The sequence continues at coordinate 9,479,598 of CM067370.1, read as the reverse complement.
GTAGTGTAGATGTTACCATGCGATTATAGTAGTAGTGTAGGTGTTATCAAGCGATTATGGCAGTAGTGTAGCGTGTTCTCATGCGATTATAGCAGTGGTGTAGCATGTTATCACGCGATTATAGCAGTAGTATAGTGCGTTATCATGCGATTATAGCAGTAGTGTAGCGTGTTACCATACGATTATAGTAGTAGTGTAGGTGTTACCATGCGATTATAGCAGTAGTGTAGCGTGTTATCATACGGTTATAGCAGTAGTATAATGCGTTATCATGCGATTTTAGTAGTGTAGCGTGTTATCAAGCGAGTATAGCAGTAGTGTAGGTGTTACCACGCGAGTATAGCAGTAGTGTAGGTGTTACCATGCGATTATAGCGGTAGTGTAGGTGTTACCATGCGATTATAGCAGTAGTGTAGGTGTTACCATGCGATTATAGCCGTAGTGTAGATGTGACCATGCGATTATAGCAGTAGTGTAGGTGTTACCATGCGATTATAGCAGTAGTGTAGGTGTTACCACGCGATTATAGCAGTAGTGTAGGTGTTACCATGCGATTATAGCAGTAGTGTATGTGTTAACATGCGATTATAGCAGTAGTGTAGGTGTTACCACGTGATTATAGCAGTAGTGTAGGTGTTACCACGCGATTATAGCAGTAGTGTAGGTGTTACCGTGCGATTATAGTAGTAGTGTAGGTGCTATCATGCGATTATAGCAGTAGTGTATGTGTTACCATGCGATTATAGCAGTAGTGTAGGTGTTACCACGCGATTATAGCAGTAGTGTAGCGTTATCATGCGATTATAGCAGTAGTGTAGTGTGTTACCATGCGAGTATAGCAGTAGTGTAGGCGTTACCATGCGATTATAGTAGTAGTGTAGGTGTTACCATACGATTATAGCAGTAGTGTAGCATGTTACCATGCGCTTATAGCAATAGTGTAGCGTGTTACCATGCGATTATAGCAGTAGTGTAGTGTGTTACCATGCGATTATAGCAGAAGTGTAGGTGTTATCACGCGAGTATAACAGTAGTGCAGGTGTTACCATGCGATTATAGTAGTAGTGTAGGTGTTACCACTCGATTATAGCAGTAGTGTAGGTGTTACCATGCGATTATAGCAGTAGTGTAGGTGTCACCATGCGATTATAGCAGTAGTGTAGGTGTTGCCATGCGATTATAGCAGTAGTGTAGGTGTTACCATGCGATTATAGCAGTAGTGTAGCGTGTTATCATACGGTTATAGCAGTAGTATAGTGCGTTATCATGCGATTTTAGTAGTGTAGCGTGTTATCAAGCGAGTATAGCAGTAGTGTAGGTGTTACCATGCGAGTATAGCAGTAGTGTAGGTGTTACCATGCGATTATAGCGGTAGTGTGGGTGTTACCATGCGATTATAGCAGTAGTGTAGGTGTTACCATGCGATTATAGCCGTAGTGTAGATGTGACCATGCGATTATAGCAGTAGTGTATGTGTTACCATGCGATTATAGCAGTAGTGTAGGTGTTACCACGCGATTATAGCAGTAGTGTAGGTGTTACCATGCGATTATAGCAGTAGTGTATGTGTTAACATGCGATTATAGCAGTAGTGTAGGTGTTACCACGCGATTATAGAAGTAGTGTAGGTGTTACCACGCGATTATAGCAGTAGTGTAGGTGTTACCACGCGATTATAGTAGTAGTGTAGGTGCTATCATGCGATTATAGCAGTAGTGTATGTGTTACCGTGCGATTATAGTAGTAGTGTAGGTGCTATCATGCGATTATAGCAGTAGTGTATGTGTTACCATGCGATTATAGCAGTAGTGTAGGTGTTACCACGCGATTATAGCAGTAGTGTAGCGTTATCATGCGATTATAGCAGTAGTGTAGTGTGTTACCATGCGAGTATAGCAGTAGTGTAGGCGTTACCATGCGATTATAGTAGTAGTGTAGGTGTTACCATACGATTATAGCAGTAGTGTAGCATGTTACCATGCGCTTATAGCAATAGTGTAGCGTGTTACCATGCGATTATAGCAGTAGTGTAGTGTGTTACCATGCGATTATAGCAGTAGTGTAGGTGTTATCACGCGAGTATAACAGTAGTGCAGGTGTTACCATGCGATTATAGTAGTAGTGTAGGTGTTACCATTCGATTATAGCAGTAGTGTAGGTGTTACCATGCGATTATAGCAGTAGTGTAGGTGTCACCATGCGATTATATCAGTAGTGTAGGTGTTGCCATGCGATTATATCAGTAGTGTAGGTGTTGCCATGCGATTATAGCAGTAGTGTAGCATGTTACCATGCGATTATAGCAGTAGTGTAGCGTGTTATCATACGGTTATAGCAGTAGTATAGTGCGTTATCATGCGATTTTAGTAGTGTAGCGTGTTATCAAGCGAGTATAGCAGTAGTGTAGGTGTTACCATGCGAGTATAGCAGTAGTGTAGGTGTTACCATGCGATGATAGCGGTAGTGTAGGTGTTACCATGCGATTATAGCAGTAGTGTAGGTGTTACCATGCGATTATAGCCGTAGTGTAGATGTGACCATGCGATTATAGCAGTAGTGTATGTGTTACCATGCGATTATAGCAGTAGTGTAGGTGTTACTACGCGATTATAGCAGTAGTGTAGGTGTTACCATGCGATTATAGCAGTAGTGTATGTGTTAACATGCGATTATAGCAGTAGTGTAGGTGTTACCACGCGAT